>JANIJI010000013.1:10642500-11167500 GCA_024500535.1 Leptonema lineaticorne
AAAAATCTCTTAATATTTTTTTCACGATTCCATATTTTAATCTACTATTATAAAGATGTTTTTAATTCATATTTTTTTTAATATTTATCATAATATTTATAATAATATAAAAAGTATATTGGAAATGATAATCATAGATTTAATAATTCTGTAATATTTAATATTATGATCAGTTTAAAACAATAATTAAAATATTACGATATAAATGTGACAAGAAAAATTAAAAAAAAATATTTTGAACAAAAATTAGAAATATTTAGATATTATAAAATTATATGTATATGTTAAAAAAATAATAATTGATAACATTTTTGTTGAAATTATAAAAATTTGTTTTATATTAGATATTTAAATAATATTAAATAATTTAAATATTTACATTTTAAAAATGATTGATATTTTTATATAAGAATCTAGATCACTAATTATAAACCACATTTTTAAAATCAATTATTTTTTACTACCACTTTTTACACGTTAATCGTGTCTTAATCACAAAAATCTAAACTAAGTCCAAGTACACAATGAGAGAAAAGGATATAAAATTTTAAAACAGCAAACTTTACACGGTTATCTAGTATAAAATAGATTTCAAAACTTCGACTATAATATATATATATATATATATATATATATATATATATATATATATATATATAAGAATAAGATTTCGTTAAAGTTGAACGTATTGTGTGAAATACATCATTCCTTAACGTTCGGACGTGTCGAGGTTACATACACTATTTTGTCCATATACGTTTATATAATATATAGTAAAATAGTAAGTACATCGTTCGCGTTTTATCCTCGGTGAAAATTTAAACGCAAAACGATAATTTGAACCTCAAATTGAGCGATGATATTGGACGAAATCCTGAGGGACTCCGCGCGGCAGACAAGCGCCTTTAAATGGATCGGTGTCCTGCGGGAAAACCGACGGAAAGGGGAACGAGAAAGCTCACCGCTTCCGGTACGCCAACTTTATATATATATATATATATATATATACTGGAAAGCTTTCATATATACATATATAAATTTACAAATGTACGTATTGCATTATATTGTTATATTAAGTATGCCGTCCCGTTGGCGTATGGGAATTTTAGTCGAATGTCTGAACGGTGAGAGGGAAGCACGCTTAGATTTTAATGGAATTCGTCCCGTTGAATAATTGTGCGAGTACAGTAATTGACTATGCACACTTTGGAGAATTAAAGCTAATGCTGTTCAGACGTTTATAAGTTAATATTTGTTCATTAATAAAATTATATAATGTAATTTAACTGTTTTTCTGATGGAATTCTATTTGTTTGTTCTGAAGTAAAAATGTGAACTTTGTTTTCGAAACGTTCATATAAAATATATTAATATTAAAAGAGATTCATTTTCCCGTCTTTTTGGAAAGTTTTTAAATAATTATTAATACTTTATTATTGAATATATGTCATATTTACAATGAAATTTACCATCATAATTGTAATAAATATATATACAAGTACGAATATTGAAAATTAATTCGTTTATATACACGTGTAAGTCATAATTATTGACGTATTATTGAAAGAATTACACCCTCGGGCATTTTATTTCATATATTGACGAGAAAATACCTTTTATTTTATTTATTAATACACCGCAAAGAGTTCACTTTTCCATTATTATCATTTGCAAAATTTATGATATTTTTTTTCACCCAAATAAACCAACTGCAATAATAATATTATAAAACCACATTTATGTGCCATAATTTACTGAAATGGATTATTATAAATCCGATACAAAAAAAATGTGTTTATTTTATTATTTAACCATGAATGTATATTTTTTTGCAATTTTAAACCGCATAATTGTATTTTGTTTTTATTGAAATACGATTAATATAATATATTTTTTTTATTTGACATATTTATATATAGAATTAATATGAAATGTATTTTTAAAAAAAATCCATTTTTTATGACACGTTCAAGAATAATAAAAGAAAGCAATGAAAGTGAGAGAAGGATATAGGAAGAAAAAAAAAACATCAGGATCCCGTTAGAATATATGCGTATAGTACAAGAAAAACAGGAAACGGATCAATCAAAAAGCCGATCGTAATGACAGATGTTCCCGTAGGCGTGAAAAACGACTCGTTCGACTTTGCGGTAACTCCGCGGGATTTACGATCGCGTTATTCCAAGCACTGGTGACGAATTTTCCGACATCAAAACTAGGAAAAAGGGAACATCGGGCAAAAAAAAATAGGGGGGGTGGGGATGGTGGTGAAAAGTCTGAGTTTTCACCCTGTCTGGGAAAGGGGTGCGGATCTACGCGATGTTTACACGCTTCTTATTTATGCCTGTAACGCGTATAAATGTATGTCAAATGTGTGTCGACTTAGTCATATCGTATATTTTTTTTATATATTTATATGAATTATTATATTTTATTATCAGTGAAATAGATAATGTAATTATCCATATATTATTTAAGAATTAATTTATGAATTTTTAATTATTATTTTTCATTAGAAATATATATATATATATATATATATATATATATATATATATATATATATATAAATCGTAATATCGTAAATCAAATATTCAGGATATACTAGATATATTAAATTTAATTATTAGGTTAACACTTTACACTTTGGACATTTCACAGAATTTTTAGTGATTTTTTTTTTGCTCTTAACTTAAATTTACTATGCATACAAATTAATCTATTTTTTTTTAATATTTTGACATTTTATATATCTCTGATTTTTAGAGATTATATTGGAAATATTAAAAAAAAACAGTATATTGAAAAATACTGTTCTAAACATTTGTTTTATCATTTCATGTTTATAGAGATTACAAATTTTAATTTTAGTAATCATTCTGACAAGATTTTTAAGTTTATACCAAAAAAAAAACAAAATTTTAATGCCAAAAATACGGTCCGTTCTGTGGACTATTTTAAGATAAGAAAATCTTATTTAAAAGAGTGTCATTTTATGATTTATAATTACTATACAGAAAAGTATGGAAATTTTAGTTTTTGCATTAATCTAAGTGGTGATCAAACGACATATCTTGAATGTAAAGGATTAAATTATTATGCAATATTAAAAATGAAGATATAATAATTACAAAATGTAAGTGTTAAAATTGAAAGATTATTTTATATACAATATTTTTAAATCATATAGTGAATAAAATATATTAATGGTATCTATGTTAACCGACTTTAACCGGAATGTATGTATGCAAGAATACCTTATATGAAAATGTGTTACGAGCGTGACGAGAGTTCCATCTCTCGGATGAAAGGACCGCGGCGAGGGTCCTTCAGGACAAGAGGTGGTACTACTCTCTAGTCCTCATGCTGAACCATATCGATTCCTGGAAGGTTTTGTCACCGTTCCTTATGTGAAAACGAATCGAAGGCGAGCCGTGTCGTAAAACGAACGACGTTTTCCAATGCAAATCTCGTCATAATCTAGACGGGTGCGTGTTCGGTGTCAAGCAGATAAAAAATATCCCTATATATGGATACGATTCTAGTTAAAAAATGTGTAAAAAAAGAGGTTGTATAAGAACTGTAGTACAACATGATACCGAAAAATACGGAGTAATAAAGTTTTATTATCGGTCCGGTAGTGGATATTTGCATTTGAATATTATGATGTGAGTTTTAATGTCGCATTTATATAAAAATACGTATTCGTCTTCGAAGGTTTTCCAGCATTTTTAAATATGATATAAAAATATAATTGTAATAATTATTGAACTAAAAAATATTTTTAAATAATATATAAATAATAATTGTGTAATATGTATGAAATAATGAAAACCAATATGCGATCGTATTTTAATATATTCGACCGAATTTCCCAAAGAGATTCGCGTCGTTTCTAGACATTTCAGCGGCAAAGACGTTTCAGCATATTCATGTTCACGTACGATTCCTTTTCAGACGCTGACCTGAATGCATACGGGGTGTTGCGAATTTTACGTATGTGTTTAACATCGTATACATATGCAATATACAGGACAAAGAACACTTCTAACTATTTCGTACCGAACCACAGCAACAAATTCGCTACAAACCATTATATTGAATATTCTAGATAGAAATTTCCCTATTCCGACGAAAGTATTATAACTGGCCAATTCAATATCGACCGTAAGCCAGTGTAATATTAAATATATTTTAATTTGAAAGTTGTTCTCGGTATGCATAATAATGTGCACGAAACTTATAACTATTCAGAAGTGCATGTACGGCATAATTTTATATTGCTCGGTATTCAGTGCTTAACCACGTTAAAAATTGAACCTATGAAATTATTAAAAGCGTAAATATGCAATTTGAACGTTTCATAAGGGAAAATCGTCGGTTTTAATAAGCGAGCGGTTGAATGGAATTTGCATTTTCTTTATTAATAATAATGCAATCCGCGAAACATGCCGCCGTCGTTGAATATACAGTTAATTAATTGCAAGAAAGTTAACGGCGGAAAACTTTAAAGTTTCGCATTAGTTAAGTCCATTATGCAAAGTTGGCATGTGGCAATCTTTACTGTCACGAAAGCGAAGATAACTTACTTTTTCATTGCGGTGCCGTTTTGTTTGTTTGTTTTGTTTGTGTTGCCTTCGGCAATAAATTTATCATTTGTGACAATTTACATGATTGTAACCTAAATGGCGACGTAGCAATTAATCATTTTGCTTCATTTATATTATCAGTGTCGCACAATAATGTATCGACGTGTGGTTCGTGACTTTTGTTATAACTGTATTTTTAGTATAAATAATTTAACTTTAAATTCTATCTATATTTTTAACAATTTATTATATTTTTTAAAATGAAAATCTCTCTTTAGTTTTAGACTACTGAATAATTATTTTTCCGAGTTGACTCACCAATTTTGCTTTAAACTTTCAAATAATGTTTTTAATTGAAATTTTTGGCACATTTTGCGATTTGAGCTAATTAATTAATTTTTCAATTAAAATCTGTGTTTTAGTATAATTACAATATCAATTTAAAAATATAAAAGTAACTAGTATTAACCCTTTGAATTCGGGAGGTCAAATCAATCAATTGTCACCACTTAAATTAATGTGAAAACTCGATACGCTGCAATTACTATTTATATGAATTGCTTTGTAACGAATTCTCACATTCTTTCTATATAATATTATGAAGTGTAAAAATGTTATAAATAGAGATAAGTTTTCTCATCTTAAATTATTTCGCAACAATGTAACCACATACCGAACTGCATTTTTAGCATTGAAACATTGAAACTTTTTTGGTTCAAATTTGACAATTTTGCCAGAAGGATTATTAAAGTTCAATTTTTTAATCTTTTTAAATACAAAATAAGAAAATAATTGTGCAAATTAGTATACTTCAATATACTGTTTTTTAAGAAAATTTCTGAAATGGTGGAGAACATTTTTTTTTTAGGTTTAGAAATTTGTTCAATAAATTCATATATTCTATATTAAACAACGAAACAGTAAAATTAAATAAAATATTAAAATATAAAAGCTTTATAAATTATTTTGTATGTATAATAATTTTAATACAGGAGTAAAAAATTCGTCAATAACGTGTGTTTCGAGTGCAAATAGTTAATATTCGTGTTTTAATTATATCACAAATAATTGAATTTATTTAATAATAAAAATAATATCAAAATTATTATTATTTTATGGTACGTTTTATAATTTAATAAATTACTTGTATAACTCCTGATATATAGATATTCGATTAAAGTTAAAAAAATCTTTTTTTTTCACAGAATGAACACAATTTATTTACTTATTAATATTAATAATATATTTATACGTAAAAGAATTTAGCATTTTATTTTCAAAATAGATAGCAATTTAGAGGCATATCAAAAAAATATATTTCTTTTTTTGTTTTGTTCCTATCCGTCGTAATTAACGTCCGCCGGTTAATCGGATTGTATAGATACTAGATACTATCCGTCCGGTCCGAGTTGCGCTTATTTAGCTTATTATAGCTGGACAAACGTCGGGATAAAATCCCATCACTGGCCAGGATAAATGTCCAACATCAATTCACTACGAGCACATAGACAAAATCTAATTCTACTATACAACGACACGTAATGAATTTCCAATAATAACTGTACAATAACGCGAGCTTAGTAAAACAAATTGACAGAATGCACCGTCGTTATGAACAAAAGTGTTGTATATTTTAATATTATATTTCACTATAGTGTATTTTCTATAGTGACTTAAGCAATTGTGATGTTTTAATGATGGTTTATTCTATTAAGGATTAACTATCCCTGAACCCTAAACTTAATGCATATGTGGTTATTCTCTAACCTCTAACCACTACACCACGGTAACCACATGTTATAATTATCAAAGCCATTTATTATATAAGCATAGTCCATTAATACAATTAATGTTATTATTTAAAAATAATACACACACACACACACACACACACACACACATATATATATATATATATATATATATATATATATATATATATACCATATATATAATGTAATTAATTAATATATATTATGGTATATAACAGATAGAAATGTAATGTCATAGTATTAGAACAAATAGCACAAATGCGGTTAATGATATTGAGGCAATAATAATGTCTTGTTAAAGGCTTCGTCAGGATTTGATGTCATCCGGTGATCGATTTTCTGAAGAAGAAGTGGAATGGGCTCTGGAAGAAGCACCTACCATCACCAGAAGTGGAGTGACGATGATTGAGTACCAGGACTTTTGCCAATTTCTTTGCTCGATGCGTAAAAAGGATCCTTAAAAGTGTCTACGCCGATTTATTGGAAAACCCATATTGCTTCAACACAATGCAAAAAAATTTCATTAAGCTTGCGAAATTTTTTATTATTATTATTTTTTTGTTGCATTTCTGCCTATTTTCATTTTCATGTCGATAGATTAATTTTAAAAATATCAATCAAAATGGTTTATAAATTATGATACATACTAGTATATATATATATATGTATGTATATATATATATATATGTGTGTATATATATATATATGTATGTATATATATATATATATATGTGTGTATATATATATATATATATATATATATATATATATATATATATATATATATATGTATATATATATATATATATGTATATATATATATATATATGTATATATATATATATATATATATATATATATATATATATATATATATATATATATATAAGTAAAATAATTTATATTGAATAAAATGTATTATTATATGAAAATTAAAATAATTTTATTTTTTGTTTTTTATTACAATTTTTTATAATAATAAATATATAAATATATTGAAAAATAATTCTTAATATCTGTATCTTTTTTAATACTGTGTGTTTCTTTATGTATACGAAGGTCTATATTGAATATTTAAATATATAAATTAAAAAATATGTAATAATTTATTTTTTCCAACAGAAGAAAATCATATTTTTAAAATAATTGAAAATTCTTAGTAAATTTCAAAACAAACCGAAAAAAAGGAATATTTCGACGTAACGTCGACGTTTATTTTCCGTACAGTACAACGTTTTCATGAAAAATAAAGAGGAAAACCGGCGGCGGCGATAAAATTGCTACTTTGGACAAGGGTTCGAATCCCATCGGTCAAATGTTATTCGTTTTCGATTTCCGCATTTCGACGCTGTTTGAATGAAAATTTGAAAGAAATCGAATTATTTAACTGTAGCGAACGTCTCTTTTTCGTAATATAAACAACATCGCATCAGAAAATCGTACGACGCGAGAAGAAAATAAATTATTATCAATTCGTTGCCGGAATTAAAAGCCAACAATACTCGTGAAAATTGAAATATAAGAACATCACGAATTTATTTTATATATCATAGTGAAAATCTATGTAGAATAATAATAATAATAATATACTTATTGTTTCGCTGATCAAATTTGAGCTTTTCGACGTGTATTATGCCGATATGAAGGACGTTTATTGTGCAAAATTTTCCCCTTTAAGATATTCCGCAGAATGTCTAATCACACACTTTACCGTTAACACGCATAAAATAATAATTTAATCATTCCAAAGCTGAGTTTCATTATGATTTAAATTAACATTCTAGCATGAGAGCGAGCGCGTGGCATTCAATTGTATTAAAAGCTATATACGAAGCAATATTGTATTTTGACACAATGCCGGAGAGCTCGTTAAATAACGTATAAATTTCAATGTTACGATAATAAGCCACGTATTATAATATATGAGTGTATGGATATTTCGTTGAAATTAATTACGACTGCAACACACTGGCGAAAAGCTCCACTTTTACTTATTATTATTATTATTATAATTATTAATATGAAGACGTACAAAAATATTTTAATTATATTTACTCGTTTCCATGACACACGCGAGAAATAAGCGACGTTCATACATATGAATAAAGACGGCGCGGAAAATCCGCGGTATTTCACTTATTTACTGGAAAAGCGGCGTTTCGTGGAGACCGAGTGTTTTCCCTTTCCGCTCTTAGACAAAAGTGAAACGGTGACTCGATTCGGGAAAACCGCGACAATTTTAACGACACGATATATATATATATATATATATATATATATATATATATATATATATATATAAATTATATGTCATTACTCGCTAGAGCCTTCATTCATCTTTCGAAGATTATTATTGTTATAATAATAATAATAATAATTAAATTTTCTTCGTTCTAGATTCACCTGTTATATGATACGAAAACGTTTAATATTTCGGCTCTAAGTTTAGGGGTTGATTAATACTCGTTGCGGAATCGTTAATTGTCTTCTGTGAATGATATGTCGATTAAATATCAACATCGCTTTTCCGAGAATAAAGTTTAATAATATATTTCAAAGAACGAAAATTGAATAAATATATCAATAATAAACTAAATCAAATTTTAGTATATATATATATATATATATATATATATATATATATATATATATATAAATATATAGATATATATATATATATATATATATATATATATATATATACATACATATTAAAAAATATTAAAATTTACGAATAAATATCGGTATAATATATTGATGTGTGATAAGTAATTTGTCCGGATGCGTGAATTCGTGATTCGAGGAAACACAATATAAATCGTGGTAATAGGATTGAACGATTCAATTCTATCAATACAAAGGAATTTAACTGCACAATATAGTTATAATTGTTAGTTAATACAAGTGTTATTTATGGTTAAATGAACATAATATGTGGGCTTTGAATTTACGACGGCTAGAGGATAACGTATGCGGTACATGATTGACAAGATAACATCAAATGATACCATAGTCTATTGATCCATATATCCTTTTCATTCTATATCAAAATTGAACATTATCATATATTTAACATATCACAATAATTTGAATATATATTTTTGTATTATTTATATTTTGAATTTATATATATATATATATATAAATTATATATATATATATATATATAGTTATATAAAGATTTTGAATTGTAGTGTCATTTAATGAATAGTCGTGTGATAGACGGTTGTAATTCAAAGTGTGCACTTACTCCATGTGGCTTTTGTGTATGTCGAAATCGGCAAATGTCAGCTCTATGATCTCATCTGGTCCGGCGATGAATGTATATAGAAGGCAATCGATTCCTCTTGGATAACTTTTTGGATAATCTGGACTGTTGAAGGTGCCTCGCTCTTTGCCATATGTTGCAGAAAATACCAAACACGAGCAACCTGAAAATATATTAAATAAACTACATTTTTAATATGTTATAGTATTCAAAATTCAATATAAATATATTACTAATTAACTTTTGTAGTTCTGATTACAATCCTATTTCATCATTTTTTTTTTAAATTGATTATTATACACTCAATTAACACTATTTCTTTTATTTAAACCACAATTCCTATACAAGATCCTTATTTCTCATTGTGTCCTCTTTTATAATTATACGAAAATATGGAAAAAAATATTACACTCTTTTATTTTGTATATTGAACGCAGAGCAAAAATGTCGGAATACCAAATTAAACCAACACTAATTCGAAATTAAAAAAACGCGAGAACGAAAATTAAAAATCCTCGTTATTATACAATATCATATTAATGTTTTCATAAACATGAAAAGAGTTGAGTTACGGACAACGCGAATATATAATACTTTGAGCATATGTGTGAATGTAATTAATATTTTATTTCATATATATATATATATATATATATATATATATATTAATATATATACACGATGTATATATAATATACGCAGACAGACAAGCGTGCTAACGAAAAATTAAATAACTCGCACGCGTTGAAAACGTACAATTTTTATACGCGGAAAATGGAAAAGCGAGACACCCCTATGAATATTTTATAGGGGTGTGTATGAGTCTGTTGCGTATTGAAATTTTAAAGCGGAGGTCCGTTTTGGTAGCGTATGCGAGTAGTTTATTATAGTTTTGTCGTGGACAGTTTTTGTTCGTAAAGTTTGCTTAAGGAAAATTTTGAACGTGTAAACTCATCCTATATAATATATATATTATATTATAACGCGTGCAATGAACGCCCGTTTAATGCGAGTTTACGGTAAAAGTGTGCTCGCACCTTTATCTCGCGACAAAAGCTGATCTCTTTATATTATATAATATAAATTATTGTAATAAAAATATTAATTTTTAGTTATAAATATAATAATATTTATAATATTTTTATATAATAAAACATAATATTTTTTAATTTTAATTGGAAATGTCACTATTAAAATATAATATTTTTTCATCCGAGTCTATAGTACGGTGTCGAATTTTCGTCTATAGTACGGTGTCGAAAATTTTGTGTAATTTTGTAATAATTTTTTTGAAATGTGTTAATTTTGAAAGTAAAAATTTTCAGAATTATTATGACAAAAAAGATAATTTGTAAAATAAACAGTTTAATAGAAATAGACAAAAGTATAAAATAATTTAACGCATGATATAATAGTATATATCGTGACATTTTATATTACACAAAGTATTGCGGTGACACTGCATAAACACAAAGTATTATTATTTTGTTCATATATTCACGAAGTTAGAAGTGAAATTTATTTAGAAATGAGATATTTTAATATATATATATATAGTATTTATATCGTACATGAACATATATATTATATATGAAGCGTAATATAATAAAGCAATAAGGGCTTCGCCCCAGGGACGCGTTATCCGGCATAAGATCGCAACAACGTAACAGATATGATAAAGCTCGACATTTCGGAAGTCTATTATTTATTTCGCCGGATTGTGACCTCTTATACGGAGTGCCTGAAGATAATGGAAAACTCACCTGCTGTTTTCGAAGGACGAAATGAGTTTTGTTTGTTAAAGAAAAACAACTGTTTAACGGCGAAGTGGGCTCTCGCGAACGCGCCTACGGTGTTTTATAGCACGTTTTGATTGTTCAAAGACCGTATAAAAGTAAAAGAAGAAAAAAATAAAATAAAGAAATCGCACCCACCAGCCTAAGCGACGATTCGAGAGTGTGAGACGTCAAAAAAAAAATAAAGAAGGAAAAAAAATCGAAGAAAAATAGTGAAAAAGGTGAAAATTCGAAGCAGCAGTGTGCCGGAGTGCGCAATTTATGTGTTTACCCTGTCATCGAAAGACAAAAATGCTAAAAACAAAATTGAAACGGTGGAAAAATCAGCGAGTGCTTCTTCTTATCTTCTACTTCAATTATTCCATTTTCCGCGTGTACATTTTTATATCGCGTTTTCCGCTTTCCAAAGATGATATTGCGGGAAATGTCGCGTAAAACGCTAACTCGAGATAAATTTCTCAATATATAGAATTTAATTCAAAATTCACTAAATAAATATATTTTGTATATTTTTTTAAATATAAATATACTCAAAACAAATAAATTCAACTTTCAAATTTCTTATTTCATACAATATTAAAAAAAATCATTAAAACTTTTTATATTGTAGCATACATAAATCAAACATATGTACGAAAATTGATTTATATTATTTAACATGAATTTTTTACTACCGAATTTCCTATTCGTAATTCGATACATTTTTACGTAGAATGAAAAAAGTTGTGAAAAAGTGGATAAAGAACAACAAATCTCAGTTTTTGTTTTCTATTTTTTTCTTTGAACTCTTTTTTTTCTATTTAGACGACACGTATATAAATGTGAGGCACGTGTCGAAATAGCACATATTGAAAATATGTTACAGTGTTTTTCTTTTTTGGTCCTTTGTTTTTCAGGTAACTTTGTCGGAGATGAAAAATTTTATTAAAAAATCTGCTGTATTTTTTGACGTTTACTCACGTAATATTAAATTTAATATTTGAGACGATATAATATAAAGAAATATTTATGATTCTTTGATTTTCAATCTAAAGTAATATATAGATTATAATTTAGTTAAAATGAAATATATAAACGAATCTGCCAACTCATTAATGGAAGACTGTATAAGTCATTGTATAAGTCATTAAAAATTGTAAACATTTTAAATTTTAAATATGACATTTTATTCAAAGCAATTTTATAATGGATTAGTAAAATAATATATAAATTTACACAAAATTAAATAGACAAAAAAGTTGGATGTTTCACAATGAAATCCTTTGCCTTAAACTGACCAAGATATGAAAATAAAATTATATTTTAAATAAAAATATTTTTTTATTTAAATGATGTTTTCATAAATTTTAGAAATTTCAAATTAAAACAATACTCTAGATTGACCGATAAGGCTTTTTAACATTTAACACAATTATCTGACAGAATTTAGTACACGGCGTTTAGATAAAATGAAAATGCAACCTTTTCCGCCATTTGTGGACCTTTACATTTAAACAGAAATCTTGCAACAAAAAAATAAAGGAAGGTCCCGGAAAACGTTTTTCCCGCCGTTATGGGGCCAAAAAAGGAGACGTAGAAGTGAAAAGAGTCGGCTGCGAATGAAAATTTATGGGATCTTTTTATCTGGAACACCTTTTTATTTCATTAAAATCGAGGTGAAAGTTTCTCTTTAGGCGTTATATTTCTTCCCCCGCCGAGTAGACAGATAGGAATGTCCATTTGATAAAATAGATTTTCTGTTTGTCTACACTGCTCTACGAGGACACAGAAAAAAAACTCAAATAAAAAATGAAGAAAAAAAATGCGTTTCTTAAAAAAAGTAAGAAAAAGAAAAAACTTTGTATTTTTTTTTCTAAGTAAAAAAGTAGTAGAAAAGAGTAAAGGGGAAGAAACTCGTTCGTAGAAGAACAGAGGAAAACTCGGACGTGGAGAGTGAATTTTCAGCGCTGAAAGCAATTTAAGTCGGTGAATAAAATTTTGTTTGAATTTATTTAACTAACTCTTTTTCTTGTCGAATCAAATACGCCACAATTCTTTTAGATCCTTTATTTTTTTTTGTTGAGAAAAGAATTTTTTATCCTTCGCTTTGATGTCAGCTAATACATATAGAAAGAATCACGTTTTGAATCAATTCCGTTCGCAATTTCGAATCATAAAACGTTTTAAATAAACATTATAAACTTATATTATCAATAGCTTAATGGGATTATTCTGTATAAAAAAAATATTAATAATTATATCAAGAATAAAATTGTAACATATTATGGATGATATATAAACAATTATATAAGTTAAATTGTGTATTCGGTGCACAATGGATGCATTTTCTCATACCGAATGCTCGTTGTGAGTTAATGAGTAACATTCTAACGTCGCTTTACGTATTAAATATTTCCAGCAAGACAATTAGAATGTGAAAATATATATAAATTTTCACGAAACATCTTATGCAATATATATATTTGTGAGGGTTGTAATCTTCGTTTTGAAATCGCACTTCGAACGAATTAATACCAGATTTATTTGTCGCGATACGATTTAAACAACCCCTTCATCCCTCGGGTTGATGTTTATGTAATTCGAGAGAAAATTTTCCGACATTATTAAACGATGAATAACCGCAAATAAACCGCGTAAATTTCAATATCGGTTAATTTTATGTCCGACGAAATCATTTCGTGTTTAATCGAGCTCCGATTGTCGACGAAATTAATTCAATCGCATCATTTATGATAAGTGCATTTTAGTTTACGTTGTAATTATTGATTTTGTTTACATACGTAGATTAATTAAAAGCATATATTTGATCGTATTTTGATAAATGAAAATTATTTAATCACTACGAATATTGAAAAAAAAACTTTATTTATATAACTTTTCATATAAAATGATTTATTTTTATATTATTTTTGATCGGTTAGTATAACTTTTATCGCTTTAACTTATTCCAGTAGTACGTATGAATGCGGATAATCGAAAGTTTTCCGGTGAAAGAAAAAAAAACGAAGCGTTGCGTATCGCAGTTTCTGGAAGCGACACATCGCCGTCGTAAAGCGAATACTAACCGTTCGAAACTTTTCCATTTTATATGTGAAGCGAAGTAAGCATGAACGAGATAAAGTAAAGTGAAGCTAGATACATTTTGTAAATAAATAGTATTATGAAACGTGCAGTTTGAATAACGAAACTTTATCTACACGTTCTAAGCAATCGCATTTTCTCATTTTTTTTTACGTATTCATATAATTATAATGTAATTTAAGAAAATATGAATATTATAATAAACGTTGTGCTGATATAATTTTTTATATGTTAAAAAAAATGTTATACGGTTTTAGTTGCTTTCGGGTGTATATTTTTTTTCCCTCGAGTGGAAACATTAAATTTTTCCGTTTCAAATATAGAACGGCAATGAAAATTTTACAATCCGCTCGACAATACATATGATCGCGAAAAAAGGGTAAAAATATATATTATATATATATAAAGGGACAAACAAACGGTACAAATGAACGAGCAGAATATATATTTTTTTTATTTATGCAAATTAACACCGGTCCTTAATAAAGGGGACCTCCTTTATTAGTTGTACGCTTTTTTTTTTGGAGAGCGCGAACCAACCACGAAACTGCCCTGTTTCATATGAGAGGAAAAAAATGAAATGAAAAATAAAAATTTACATCTAGTTTATGCTAGAGGAACAGAAAAATACGGTCGCGTATGAAAATAAAATATTAAAAATTATATAGAAGGAAATTTTTGAAAAATTCTCCGGTTAGAAATTATATTTAGTTCGCTACATTAAAAAAAAAAGAACTCGCACATTTGAAGAATAAATTATATTCAAAATAATATTATATTATCATAATATTATTTATAAACTCAATAATAAATTATATTGCTTTGGATTTTGTATTATGATCAAAATTAATTAAGTTATTAATCCTTATTGATAAATTGTATTAATTTTATTATAAAGTTCTTAGTATATGCTTAACATCAAAACATTTTATTATATAATATAATATATAATATTCTACTATAAATGCTCTTATGAATATAAGCTTGGAATAAATATTCTATAATATCGAAAATATCGATTATCACTTTTAGCCAGATTTATCTATAATAAATTTAACTATTAACATTTTGTAAAATAAAATACTGCAATAACTTATATTCTTTCAGTCTATATTTTTTTGTTTTTTAACTTGCATAAATTTTTTAACTTGCATAAATTTAAAGAATATAATGGAATTGAAGTACAAAAAATGCGAGTTAATAATTATATTAATTTTTAAATTGCATTATTAATATACATTTTAACTTTTTTTTTACCTTTATATAAAAAACATCGTTTATCAGTAAGGTTGAGTAAAATATTAAAAATTATTTACCTTTATATAAAAAGTATCGAAAGCCGAAAATATGAAAATATGAGATAACGTTCTAATTATAAGTTTTCAAAATTAAATTAACTTCTATAGGAATAATTTTAAAAGTTTATATTGAAAGTTAAAAAAAATAATGTTGACAATAGATCAGTGAATAAATGAGAATCTGTATTCATTATAAATATTTATTATTAAAAATATTTTATCATAATAAATATTTTTCACTGTATGCATTCGCATAAATGAAAAAAAAACATTTTCACACATTTTTCGTGAATACATAAATTTTAAATACTTTTTTTTATTGTGATGAATATTTTTTTTATTTCGTGAAATTTTATTCAGCGTTTTCAAATAATGTAGCATTTTTTTATATGTATGACGTCGAAAATTGACAGACAAAAATATGCGTAACGTGTACAAATTTTATTTTTATTCTAGAGAATAAAATTAAATTATACATACGTCATTTTAAATTTTAATACGAAATATTATATATAAATAAATTTGATTTGCGTTAGAAATTTTTTTTTTAAATAAAATTTAAAAATCGATCGCGAGAAAAATAAGCTGATAAGAAAAGCTCGATTTTTTTTCCATTTTTCCGGATCTCGTTGCCGTCATTCCAACAAGTTATCATAAATTTTCTCGGAAACAGTTTCGTGAAACATTCTTCGTAGTCTTCAGGCATAGGTCGAAACAAAATGGAACAGTGGTATCGTAAAACCTTTGCTTGTGTTATGTAAAAAGTTCTACGCCAAGAGTATTTCATGTACTTGTCGGAGTTTTCCATTAGATATTTGAACTTTTCCATGCTGAATCGCAAACTTGTTCACGTGAATATGTACGACTATTCACATATACATACATACAATTTATAACAAATTAAGTGTTCCTATATAATTGTATCGTTAACATTAACCCGTTTTATATACTTGAACATGATATCGTTACACGGAAAATGTTTTAAAGTAAATATAAAAATGATAACGTTTCATATTATAAATGTATTTGTCTGTTGAGTCTGGTTTGATTCTGTTTTGTGTTTTTCTCTTACCAAATATATAAACGACTATATATAATATATATTTAAAAAATATTAAATTATTTTTTTACAATACTATTATATCTGTATATTCATTTTTTATCAGTATTTTGAATAAAATATTTTTATTTTTAAATTTAGTTTAAAAATATGACAATTTAAATATTTTAATGTAACATATGCTATAATAACTGATAATAAAAAAATATTTAATAATATAAAAATATAGTATTTTATTAAGTAAAGATAAACCATATTTTATTTTTCTTAATAATCTAATTGTAAGAATACTATTAAATAAATAGAATTTTAAAATATAATTATAATAAAATGGTGACAGTTTTAAAATAGGAAAATCCGACTAAATTGATATTTTTCAGAAATATGATCGCAAACGTATATTGTTGAAGTGCACCCACTTTTCAATTTATTTCCGTAGAAAATGTATTTTCCTTCCAGACCGGGAAAACTTGAGAGATTTCTAAGTCAAGTGGATTCTGTCAAAGTTGGATATTAAATTTCTTGCGATGTTGTCGTACAGCAGCAACGGCAGCTTGGTCCAGTTTCGACCAAAAGTGAAATTTATCTTTGAGGTCGGGGAACAAATTAAATATTGAGCGTAAACCTAGCAATTTCGAGTTCACGAATAAGAAAAAAAAAGAAGTGTGTTATCGTAAGAATTTATGTAATGGCCTCACGATAGAAAAAAAAGTGGAAAAAACCAATTCGCACAATTTATTTTTTTTCTTCTTCTTCTTATTCGATAATAAAACGTATTTTCGCAGAGAAGCCTTTTTACTGCCTACATATATTTTGGGGCTTTAATCCGAGGAAACTTTTCAATTAATCCATTCGCGAATTTCATTAAGGAATTTTCTACTTTCGGCAAAATCTCCGTTAAAGACGGACGAAAGGCACTTTTCGAGATAAAGCGGTGAAAAAAAAAGCGGAAAAGACGGATTTGATTAGCAGTTTATGGGGTCATCGTTACCACGCAAAAATGGAAATATAATTTTAAAGTTTATTTTATTTGATTTATGAGATTTTTAGAGTGCGAGTGATTTTTTAAAAGCAAGTTAATGTCGAGTTTCGTTCGACTGAAAGATGATGAAAATGTTGTGTAAATAAAATCCCCCCTTAAATAAATCCTTTAAAAACCTTCTCATAAACCAATTTTTAACGAAGTCCATTGAAATTTAAGCGTATCGATTATGTATTAAGCGTCTTAACGACTTCGACGATTTATTCCGGTCAAAGTTGTACTTTTTTTTTTTTTGAAGAGTTTCGCTTTATGTGGAATAAAGTGTTTTCGGTATTTCTGAATGGTTTATTACATTTTCCTTTATGCATACAGTACACTTTTCCCCTATATTTCCAGTACATTTCTATCGACATACAGTGTGAACAATGAAACGTTATATTCTTTTCAAGTATATTTTCGCTAGAATTTTCACATGGAATTTTTCCAATTGATGTTCGACATTTGTTTTGGATCGCTTTAAAAGGTTGAATTCAATTGTACGAAAAGCGCAGTTTTAACCATATTTTACATTGACGTCTTTCTATTGATGTCTATTGCAGGGTTAAATGTTGCATATTGGTCCTAAGGTGCGGTAAGTTGTCAACCGCAGAAGGTTTTTAACTGAAACTTTTTAACGGCTCTAAGCAACTAGAGAACTCTCCTATAAATGTGTATATAAAATCAGTACTTGTATAAAAATACGTGCTCTTCTAGAAGAAAATAAATCATAACGTATTCTTCTTCAAATGTTGTTGTCAGAACTCGCATCACGTACAATAAAACTTTAATCGTATAATATTATGTTTACTTTCTTTCAAATCTGTAAAAGATTTAAGTTTAGGAAAAGTCTACAAAATATTTACTTATAAAAATTAAAAAAAATTATTTAAAATTAAAAAAATACAAAATAGAAGTTCTATTTTAATAAATTTTCAATATTAAATTTTATTTATAATATTTTATATTAATAAATATCGGTTATCTCTTAATTTTAATTACGTTTTTTATCATACTAAAACTCAATAATATAAAAACATGAATTCCTATGATATTGCTAATAAAGAACGTTAAAATTTTTACAATTAAAAAACAGAAATGAATATATGGAATTTCATTATCGAAATTTGTTATTTTTGTCCGCATTATATTAACTTTCATATTTTTCGAATGCGGAAAAAAAATGCGCGAACAGAATTTCATAAAATTGTCTTTATAAGCAGATAAAATAATTAGAAAACACTTTGAAAATTCGAAAAATTTCCAACATTCTCTAATAACAAAAATATTAATAATTTTGTGAAACGGTAATACGAATTATCCGAATGCCGACGTCGGCTTAATAGAACAATTCGAGGAGGGCTTTTCCCTCGGGGCAACGTAAGAAAATTGAATTATATTAAATTTATGAGCACAGGACTTAAATGATGCAAAAAGAAATGAATATAAAATATTAAAAAAAAAACCGAGAGACCTTCCGTTATTTTTTCCTATTCGTTACGGAACACTTCGATTTATAAAAATCCGTTTCGATTAAGTCGCGCTTTGAATATTCAAATATATGGTCGAAAAAGAAATTTGCCATCAATAAAAATTACAATCACGATGTAATCTAAATGATTTAGCAGTTTTCATAAATGGCGATACACGTGGAAATTCGTGAATAACAAGTCGAATTTTCCTCATCGCTCCATGCTTCTTAAGCCTCTCCATCTCTCTTGATTCGAAAGCCTCAAAGGAAACGTTATATTAAACCCTCGGGGAGAATTTTCCCTTCATCTTATTAATATTCGGAATCGCTTAGTAGACCCTCTTGGTGCATATCGGTTACGGTCAAAATTAGATATGAAGAGAACAAGAGAAACACTTATCTACTTCGTTATTCTTTTCTTTTCTCATTATTATATCGATCCATGTAATAATATTATATTTAATAAGAAATCAAGTAGGCCAATTGAGATTTTATAAATATTAATATAAATTGATAAAAGTTAACTTTTTTCAATCTCAAATGTGAATAGAATAATTGATAATATAAATTACATTCACACTATGCGAAATGAAAATTCGGAATAATGCCAAAATTGAACTTCATACAGACATGTATAATATTTGAAACTGGAACACGTTTGTCGAAAACGATTTTTCTCAAATATAAAAAAAAATTGTAAGGATTTTTGAGTCCGTCACGTTTTTCCGCAATTTTTTCGACTCGAAAAGCGCGCGCATTTTTCAATATTACACATTTTCCGCATAATATTTTTGTACATTTACAAAAATTCAACACATTCCTCTGTAATGCATAAAATAAAATTATACACGTTATATACGATAATAATAATAAAACAGTATCTGAAAACAAAACAAAGACGTCGCGAGTTTCAATTTTGTCTCTTGAACAAAAAAAAAATGGGTTCAATGTTGGGATAAGATGACAAAAAAAATGGAGGAAAATATTCCGGTTTTTCGCCGGTTTAACGATTACGAACGGTTTTTCTTTGCAATATGTATGCCGGCGGTGAAAATTCGAACGATTTCATTCCGTCGAAACCGACCGTTTCACGACGGCGTCACTATACGACGCTGAAAAAAAAAATAATAATACGAAAAACCGTGAAGGGTGGCGGGAAAAAAAAACCGGTAAGAAAGCGAAGAAAAACGCCTTTTTCTTTTTTTTTGCTCGACTATAAAATTCAAAACGCTTCCATCTTTGAAGGTGAAACGACTCGCTCGACTAAATTTCTTATACATATTATATTATTTGTACCGGTGATTCTCAAACTATTCGCAATATCGTTTCGCAGTATCTCTCGGATTATTTTTATGAAAATTGCGCGCGCATTTTTTATTCGGAAAATGGTTAACATAATGGACTATAATAATGCAAGTTTTATATTTGAATCATCCTGTATATATATATTATTTATATATTTTGTAAAAAAATATTTATGAAATTTATACGTTATACACAGTGGACATTTTAATGTGCTAACTTCATATTTCAATATAGCATAGGTTATAAAAAAATCTTCAAATTTATGATCTCAAAAAAATATTTTAATATATCAAATTAATTAATTCGTTGTTAAATATTTTAATTGTTCAGTTTAAATTGCAATATATGCAATGAATTATAATTATTATAATAATAACGGTTAAACAATTAACTGAACGTATTTCTATATATATATATATATATATATATTCATTTTTTAAAAATAATTATAATTTATGCTAAATATAAAATGTGTTAACTAATATTTTGTCATTTATTTTATATAAATAATTATTTTTGTGTGGTTATTAAAGAAATTTAAATTTAACAAATTATGAATAAATTTTTAAATAAAAAAAATAATTATAATTATATCTTATTATGAAATCAGTCAGAATATAATATTTTCAATTTTCAATAAATTTTGATCGCACATTATTTATTACGAATTTATATATAAAATATTAATACTAATTAATAAAATGAAATTGTTGAAAGCAATTTGAGGAAAATATTTTTATTTTAAAAGTTCTTAACATAATTCTGTAATAAGTAATATTACATACATACACACACATACTAATGAATATATATGTATATGTATGAATACACACACAATTAGTATTCAACCAAGTTTTCAGCTGAAGAATGTCGACAATTACACTAGTGAAGAACGTCTAGTGAACCATTCTAGAACGTCATATAACCTGGTAGAATAAAGTCCGTATAGCAAGGCACAGTGGAGCACTGAAATTTTGACATAATTCTGAATGCAGACCCCCGACATTACCCCTGATCGTGAAGCTGAAGTGTCTCCGGGTCCCGTCTGAGGGTCCCGAGGGAAACATGTCATTTTCAGCGCACAAGTTTCAGCGGTGAAATTTCCATTTAAATTGACAACAGGCGACCGAATGGCACGCGTGAAAATTTTACAGAATTATTATAATATTTGCGTATCGAATCGTTCTCATATTGTTTTTGTTATCCGAATGATTTTTGATATTTAGTTTGTATGTGAAGGATAGGCAAAACATTAAAAATCATCTTTATAAAAAATTATCAATTTTATAGACGATTAGAGATATTCAATATAAAAATATATATATATATATATATATATATATATATATAAAACGTCTATTTCCACTATCAATATTGTTACCATTATTACAGTTCGAACTTTTGGGATTCTATCGTACGGAATTTTTAATCAACTACAAAGCGATACGTTTTCATAGAATCTATTTTTTTTTCAGTATTGCGCCGTCGCTGAAGCGTATTTTCAAATATATGAAAAACGTACATTCGAAGACTTTGTACATATTTTGCTTTTTTGTTCGCATCGCATACTTTAACCTGTTAGTCACTAACGTGATATGGGGGAAAACTATTTAAAATATCTTAATAAAAATTGATTTGTCGATATTTGATACAAAGAAAACAAATATGAAAATTATTTTTGAAAAAAAAAATAAGAATTTTATTATCTTAATAAATTAAATATTATCTGACAATTCAATACAGGTGATTGAGTATATATAGTCAAATGATAAAAGATAAATAAAATAATTTTATTAATATATATAGTATAAGAATAAAATATTGAAATATGATCTTTTTTCAATTTTTGTCATTTTCCATCACATATTTATCATTTTTATTTATCGAAAACGGTATATTTATAAAATGAAAAAATCGCGTCCGCCTTCGTCGAATAAAATATGCAGAAAATACGTTCATCCATCACGGAGTCAGTGTTCAAGTCAAACTTTGAGTATAGCCTTCTTGACGTTTCTCATACATAGCTTTATAATGTATAAAACGAACCGTCGTTAATGAGATATAAGACGTTGACGTCGACGTAGCGACATTACGACGTTTAAACAATGTGCACACGTGAAACTTGGTAGCGGAAATCAACTTTAACTTTGTTTCGATTCAATCAGTTTTAATATTAATATAAAATTATAATTATAATGGAATTAATAACGAGTTATTTATTATATTTATCGAACTATAATGAAACATGATACATATAAATCAATTTTAAATATATCTTTAATCAGTTTATATTTTTCAATATCGTTTCATTATATATTTAAAATGTAGCTCAATAAAATTTTATATGATACTTAAAAAAGATATAATGTGGTGGTTTTCTGATGTCCGTTAATGTGATTTGATATATTTACAACCACTGGTTGAATTGAAAGATTCTATTAATTTCAGTATTTTTTAATGTTTTTAGATATCAAAAAATTTTGTATCTTCTATATAAAATAATAATAAAAATAATTAAAATTATATAATATTTCATTATCTATAAATATCAATATTCAATTAACTAAACGTGAATCGATATTTATATTTATATAAGTGCGATAGAAAACAATTAATTACGCAGAGTTTCCTTTATGAATGCTTATTCATCTTAATTATTAACATAAATTGAAAGCAAATTTGTATTCGAAATCATCGTTCATCGTAAATGACAGCTTCAAATTGAATTTAGACGCTTTCTCTCCGTTGAAACTGCACCGGGAAATTTTCCAAAAACGAACACTTTGAAAGCTCCCGACGAAACTGTACGAATTAGCATTGCGGGAGAAATTATTGAAAATATATATAAGTGGAAATTAATTGAAATTTATTATTCAAAACTCTGCATACTGTATACGCGCGCGCACATGAATAAGCACACACCGTAAATATGTTAGTTAAGGGTTTTGTCGTGTTCAAAATTGACGAAGGTACTCCGCTTAATAGATTTTGCGGGCTAAACTAATCCGAAAGTGTGTAAATGTTTACTTGTGATCAGTTTTCGATCAAGTAAGATATCAAACAATATATGCGATAGTATATTTATAGGAAAAACACGTAGGTGAGCCTCTAGTCATATCTTTCGGTGAGTGGCGTTTTTCCCCCTGTTAGTTTTCCCCGGACGAAATAGAAACACTATGCGTGAAAATCTAACGAAAAAACCATAAACATGTATCATATTATATATAGAAAGTGAAAGGGGGAATATATGAAAACTTTATAAACTGACAGCGTGAAGGGTTTGATTAAAATTTGTTTACCAAAAAATAAAGAAAAATGTCTATTTTATATATTGAAGTAATATTTGATTTATATACTATTATATTATATTAATGAACTTAAAAATATTCATTTGCGATTATTTTTATGATATAATTTTTAATTTATGTATGAAAAAATTGAGCTGAAATTAATGTGTTTAAAATAAATTAAAATAGAGGTGAAAATATTCGAGGCAATTAATTACATTATACAATAATAGTAAATCGTCGTTTACATTATATAAATGATCGGTTCATGTGAATATTTTAAAATAGGTAAAACAATTTTCCGCGTTATTAAACCGTAAACGAAGTAATTTAAAAGGCAAACGTTCCTAATTAGTGTACAAAATAAACCTCATTTTTTTTCAAACATCTATCAACGAGTTAAATAGCAAATACGAATATAAAATTTATACAACGCGGTGAAAAAAAAAGTGAAATTATCACAAAACAACAACGAATTAATGTGATGAACATTAAACGGAAAAAACGTATAAGTCTTTGACGTTATCTGTAACAAAAAAAAAAAATAATAAAAAATAAAAAAAGGTCGACGCGATATTTTCGTATGAGCTTTGGAAAATTCAAAAGCTTATTCCACCTCGTGGAATAAAACGTACGTCGAATTAATGTATATTTATGTAATGATAGCGCACGTATATATGATGGAAAATACGCTATACACACTTCTAATGTAAAAATTGTAATTCCGTGTGAATTTTTCCGTAGAGTTTTCCGCGACGGAACAGAGATATGTAGCACCTCGAATATTGCTCGACGATTCGTAAATATTATGCAAATTACGACTTAAGTCGGCGATATTCATCGTTAAATCGTACGCGACGTGAATCTATAAAGAGACGATCCGTTTTATTATCGGCAGTTTTTTAAAGTCGTATCTTGAAAATTGAGAAAGAGAAAAGTCATCGGCGATATTATCAATGGCACAAAAGAATCTGCTTTATTGAAAAAAATCCAATATATTCAATCCAAAAAATCCAATATAAGTAATATCTAAAGTTATCCATATTTTAAGTGTCAGAGATTAAAGATATATTTAAATTAATTATATTAGAGATTAATAAAAAAAAAATTAAACTATATTTAATTGATATATTTTTATGAAACTTTTCATGTTCAAAAGTAAGTTCTAAGTTCTTTCAAAATTATCTGTGCAGATTAAGGAGTTAATATACTTTTCATTTTAGGAGTAATCTTTAGAAAACTAGTAATTTTCAAAGATTTAATTATATTTATCAAAATAATATGTTGATCTGAATAAGGAAAGCACAATTTTATAAAAATATAAAAAATTGTAATATTAGAAGTTTATTGATATGTTACTAAGTAAAAAAATAAATATCACATGAAAATCCACTAAAAGGTTTCTAACTAAAAAATATCATCTAAATATGGAATCAGACTCATAATACGTAAATAATATTTTATATACAATATAATCTATACACTGATATTTTCCTTTTACATCATAGATATTGACGAATAACAAATATAAAAAGTTATTTACTACTCCTTCAAATATTTTATTTCTGAAAGAATATGTTTTTCAAGGAAAAAAACTAAAAAATATTGACATAGTAACATGTTTTATTGTATATGTCTATGAAAATTTTGCATAGTGAATTCTAACAAAATTCAAATTCGTGAAAAATGACCGATTTTCCTGAAAGCAAAAAACGAACGAAAAACTCTCACCGTTCTTAAATACCAAATTACGACATTATAAATCGAAAAATAGCGATATATAAAAAAATGTGTGAGTGCATATATATATATATATATATATATATATATATATATATATATATATATATTTGTCGAATTGTAAAATTGTAATACGAGATTCGCGTGTCGAAATCGCGTTAATACGTCGCAAAACGTCAAATTACGTCGGACGCTTTTACATTTGCGTTTATTTTGAACGGTTTTTATTGGAATCGCGTGGTTTTTTGGAGTTTATTCGTCGTTAACGACGCTTAAACGAATACAAATCGAAACGCACAAATTGACTGAACCTTAAAACGAAATGAGTTCGGAATCGCGAATTTTCCGATTTTGTGCTTTTGTAAATATTTGTCGGTTAATTTTGGTAAATCGCGAATAGAATATTCATTCGTTTTCGTTACAAAATTATATATATTTCTTTGGTGTAATTGATATCTATAAAAGATTCTTTGTGTTGAAGATTTGTTTGCATTAATTATTAAAAAATATTTTATGCAAAGTTTCTGAAATTTAGATATCTTTTATTTATTTAATATTCAATTATATATTATATATAAAAGTTTATTTAAATATTTTTTTTTTGAGTTCTCTTCCAAACAATTCATAACTATTTTTTTTTAATTTACATGTATTATATTTTATCAATAAAAACATTATTTATTATTAAATATTTGTTGATTAAATCGCGGACTTCATCGGATTTTTTAAGTTAATTAAACATTTTAATTCTTTAAAATTCATATTATGTCACGATATTTTAAAACCTATTTTTATCTTTTTCTAAAACCTTTTTACAAGATATAAATATTTTAATTGATTAATATAACTCATTTAAATATTAAAAATTTGAATAAAAAAACAGTTTAAAGAATTTCACATTTAATAAATAGATATTTTTAACATGCTATAGCGAAGTTAAAATATATAATTATCTTAACACATCGCTGATCAAAAGCACGATAGAGTGCTTAAATAAACTTTTAATATATTTTATATCATGTAGCTTTTAATAAATAACATTCTCTTGTACTCTAGCGGAAATTAAAGAGTACGAATTTTCATATACTAATTTTAATATCATAAACTTGTGCCGCTCGGCAAAATTTATATTACGGTTATATTAAATTTATATATATACTACAATTTGATATGAGGACATTTTATTTTACTCGTGTGTAAATAAATCGAATATAAAACTTTATATATATTTATGTATATATATATATATATATATATATATATATATATATATATGTACAAAAAAATAAAGTTAAGCTCCTTTTTGTGTAATATTCAGGTCGTGCGTGTCACCGATGAAAACACGTACAAGTCAACTGCGAACTTTTCAGTATTTTTATATCGGAAAAATCGAAGCGTTTTAGTCGGATTGACAGCGTATATTTTTCACGATACTCTCTTAAAATAAGAAAAAAAGAAGAAGGAATATGATAACGAGAATCGTTGAAAAATTCATAAGGGAAAACATTAAGGATAGAAAGAGCGTCGGTATGATTTTTCCGTTCGACTAATACCGTTTATACGTCGCTTTTCCTCCCCTATATACCGCTATTTTTTTATTTTATTTTATTCTATTTTACTTTCAGCTTTCGCCTTTTTCGGTATTGAATTATTAAGACAGTGACGTATTTTTATGCTCGAAAATGTTACGAGTCTACACACAATTTACATGAGATTCTATGGACCGAATTGCTCATATTTCAAACTGATATTCCGTATACTGTATCCACTACAAGCGGTCGTAATATTTCACGTGATTCCTCTTTTATATATATATATATATATATATATATATATCCCTCGTTTTACGCGGAAAAATACACCTTCGTACATTGCATAAGAAATATTGTATGAAGCCAATGATTCATGTATAGCTTATGGTTGATGCAAAACGTTCATAAATTACATGCAATATATGTATATTAAAAAAAAAGATACTATTGGAATTATGGTTGACTTTTTATTAAAATATTTTGTAAAGATCAATCGAAAAGTTATAATAATATTATATGATTAAAATTCATATGAAATATATTATTATAATATAAAGAGCACTGAGAATAATAAGATGGAAAAATTTTCCCGCAGGAATCTTTACACGGCAACAAGAAGAAAATTTCCATGAATTAAATTCGTTGCTACTCGTATATCATGATACGTCTACTTTTTTTTCTATCTTCCACGTCATGCTAGACAGAAATAGTATTAAAAAAAGGCTTCGCTTTAGTGCTCGTTTCATTTTGGATTTTCTGCAATATAAAGTGCAGGCAAGCAAAACGTTAAGATAACTTTTTCCAACTTAAATAATTTATGTTCTGAATATATATATATATATATATATATATATATATATATATATATATATATATATATATATATATATATATTATTTTAAAATGTGTGTATGAAGGAAAACAGTCATTTTGCATGGGAAATAAAAATATTGTTCTTTTATAATAATAGTCATGTATTAAATAAAAATGCTATCAATTGAAACGTATTGCATGACATATTTAAAATACAATTACAAAGTGGAAAATGGTTAAAGCGAACAGCATTTCGCAATTAAGACTAGCATATAAAGCGATCCCTGAATAAAATCACAGTAGCAAAAGTGTCATTACGACCGCAAAAACGCACTAGGAATGAACCTCTATAAAGTGGCCTACAAAAGGGTTGACAAAAGGACCCACAAAGGTGACGGAGTCAGCACTATAGAACCTTTTCCAAAAAAGAAAAAAGAAAAAATAATGTGACCAAGCCCTTTCTTGACGGTTTACACGTCCAGTGTGATCATTTGTTTTCTCTAGCTGTATAGACAATCCTGTCGCATTTCATCATACCGACTTTTCTTTTTTTTTCTATTTTATTTTTACGACGCCGTAAGACAGTGATGTATCGCGTCGGATTTAGTCGACTGTGTTAAGTCGACGCATCTTTTGTCGACGTTTTATACTTTTTTTTGCGTGTCGCTCTTATTTTATGATTTCAAAGCAAATGCTCTCTCTTCATCCTTAGAGAAATGAAAAGATCGATTAACAAGAGACGTTCCATTTTTTTTTCTTTCGGACATTCGGCGAAATGAAACGGATATGTCACTTGTAATGATCGTAAAATTTTCTACACGATAAAATATATTATTCATTTTATATAAATGTATTTGTGACATGTGTAAATTTTAAATGGAATGTATATATCATATAATTTATCAATGAAATGATACAAAATACGTTCACAAAAATAAATATGTTGGACGATTTTCATATGATATATCATCTAAGTTTGAATATTGAAAATAGGGAAGATGAAAATTTTTATTTATATATGTATGACATATTATAAGGGAGATTTATAATTATTTATATTTTTTTTAATATGTGATTAACTATTTAAAAAAGTGAATTAAATTTTAAGTTCAGTTAAAAAATTTTAAAGATATTTGAGTTAAGTATGTAGATGCCGTATAGTTGTTTAACTATATATATGACAAAAAACAGTTAAAGCTTTATCTCCAGAAAAACACACAAATATATATATATATATATATATAATTTCTAAATAGAATAGTCATATCAATAATGGCTATACATTATGACAAAAAAGGTTCAATATTAGATTTTAGCACCCGAAAAGTAAAAGTAACTTTATTTATTTTTCTTATTATATTACACATTTATACTTTCTTTCTTTCCCTAAAATCATATTTATGAGCAAAACTTTGTTAAGCTTGAACGATTTTTTGTTCACAAAAAAAAAATAAAAATAAAAGGAATGAGAACAAATTCAGAACTATTAATTTCTTCAAACAACGAATTCAAAAACAAGCATATTTGACTTAATTTATGAATTTAACTCTATTTTCACGTTTTCATCCCTTTAATATTTTCTTTTCATTCTATTCCATCTGAATAGCGGACATAAAAATGCTTTGATGAAATGGGAACCTCGTCCATTTTTTCAAGGGGCAGAAAGAGGTCCTTTGCTTTTGACATACTACCCGTTGGAGAAAACCTTCAAAGGAATTCCTTTTGCAATTTTTTTTTGTATTATTTTTTTTATGCTGACAAAAAAATAGCTAAATAGCACCTCTTACGCTCAGCTACATAACGTTGAATCAAACAAGATGAAAGGTATTCGCAGATTATTCATCCATGATGAATGAACATATAATATCGGAAATATACTCCTATCATTTATTTTACATGTTGTATCAATATATTATTATCATGTTGAATGAATAACGATATATATATATATATATATATATATATATATATATATATATATATATATAAAGATCGAAAATCAAACGAATGTTCATATCGTTTTAACAATGTCAAATATTACCAGTTTATTATTTTATTTTAGTACACAGATTTTTATAATCGATATAACCGTACAACTTAGTTCTTTTTATTTGTTTTTAATGATATATTTGATTACGTCTTAAAGATAAACCTTAAATAAACCAGCAGTCTTCAATACTAAAGCCGATATTGACGGTTAAAATTTACAATTAAACATTATATTTATTTAAATAGTTAGTTACCAACATAATTTTAAATAATTTTAATAAAAAAAAGTCACAATAAACAACGGAAAAAATAATGTTTTTCAATTTTCAAAATCGAAATTAAACATGAGGAATTATATATCCTAGTTAATTATTAATAAATTTATTATGTTTTAAATCTATATTTTTTTTAAGGATCGTAACAATAATTTAGTCGTAATGTTTGATAAATAACATAAATCATACACGAATAATATAAGTAATGCAAAAAAAAAAATTAAAACGTTAACATCGGTAGTTTTTATTATCGACGCATCCGAAATACCGCAACATTCCCGTTATAAAACGGTACATTATTACTATTGCGAAAGTTTTTATTGTACTGGGTGGCCAAGAAAAAATACGACGGATTCCAAGACTTAGTGTGGGCGATTCACGAGATAAAAACGTTCATTTTATACGTAGAGTAAATAACTTTATCGATATTTGGCATTAATGAGCGATACCGAAGGCATAAAATATTTCGCTGAAACCGCAATATTCGATCGGTCCGGGTTTTCCTTTTTACTGAAATATTATTACTGTATATATATATGTATATATATATATATATATATATATATATATATATATATATATATATATATATATAACTTAGACTCTATCCGTGTCGTTATTTATATTCCGTACAAACGCACAATAAAAGAAAACCGGATGAATTATTCGCGTAGCAAACGGAAGTAGGGGTTTTGAAAATGTATCGAAAGCTCAACACCAACACTTTCATTTTCATTATTGAATTTATTATATATATATGTCTTCGTCGTCGAAGTAAATCACCTAAGAAAGGGGACCGCGAGTCCTGTACTTTTCTCAGGTGTAACCGGTAATGTTTCCGGACGGCGTTTCTGAATGTTCTATGTATCATTTTATTATCAATTTTATTACCGTGGATATAAAAGAAGTATGTATCTACATAAGAAGAGAGAATATTCTTTTTGTCTTCCTTCCGTAGAATCTCGTTCCCGCAAGGGCTGTATAAAAATCGGTGAAAGAAAAAGTGAAAACATTCCGCACGAAAAGGCTTTTCCGCGTCTATTTTCTTTTCCTTTCGTCTTCATCGCTGTCTACTATTTTTGTGTTGTGATAAAAAAAAATCCAACTTCGATAACTCATATTGTATCCTAGCTGTAAAAATTTAATATCGTCTTTTTCGTATATATTTACATGATTTTATATTTTCTCTTTTTTTTTAAACGTCGCTCTTCCCATCTTTTATCATAAAAAAAATATATTTATAAATGGATTTCAGGATATTTACAAATGTATAAAAATATTAAAATAATGCATTTACTCAAATGTAATATTTGTAAATTATTGATGATAAAACACAAAAATACAACTTTTTAAAGTTATTTTATTATATACGTAAGCATCGAAAATTTAATTAAAATCATATAAAAATATTTCAATTATATGTTTATTTTTATAGACCAACGTTTTCGTTGAATTATCAACGGTAGACCAACTTTCAGATATTATTTTATTTTAAATAATGATTTATATATTTATAACAGTTGTTATGCGATTACGTGACTTTAATAAAAATAATTGCAAATTCAAATTAAAATTAACGATTTAATATTCTATTATAAATATTTTAAAATAAAAACTTTAATTCTATAAATATATTCTAAAACATTGACATGTTTTTTTTTTAATTGTATAAATATTAATAAAACAAGATTATAAAATATAATAATATAATATACAATAGAAATCATATTATATCGTTAAATGAATATAGCTCAGTACATTAACGATAAATAAACAAGGTCGAAACGGAATCGATTAAAATGTAGAAGAAAAAAAAACCGATAAATAAATATAAAAAATATCAGTTTCGCCATATATTAGAAGGTATGAGGTGAAAAAAAGCGTCCGGTGAAATTGGAAATACAATAAATAATTCAATTCGGAAAACGCGAACGAAATAAAGTTTACGAGCAAAAAACTCGAACGATTCGAACTATAGATATATTTATATATATAAATATTATTATAATATATGTATATATATATATATATATATATATATATATATATATATATATATATAAGGAAATGCGTCGTGGAAAATTCAACGTTTAACCTCTTTCAAAACAAAATAAATGGAGTTACTTATCGGCGACGACGGAACCGCAAGTTAAACTCCGAAAGTCGACAGTCGAAGTTGACCGATTAAAGTCGACCCATTGTTCAAAATTCGCCGCTCTTAGGTCATAGTGATTACGAATTTGCATTTCGTGTCTTGTCCGACGAGTTTTTATCATTTCTCTCTCTCTCTCTCTCTCTTTTCTCTTTTTTTCTCTCTCTCTCTCTCTCTCTCTCTCATTCACTGTTTTTGTAGACGTTGTTCCATTTTATTTATTTTTGGGTAATGTTTTGCGTTCAAAATATTATGTATTTGTTGTTTGAAATACAATTTTCCGCCATATTATTTAGAATATACTAATATTTTTATAATTTAAATACAGCATTATGATTTTGAATAAATTTTATTCTATAATTATTTTTATCTATTTATATTATAAATAAATAGATTATCAAAATTGTATTAAATTCAAGGTTTTGACTTTAAAATATAAAAATATTTTTTGATTTGATAATTATATTTACAATAATAAATAATTACGTATATTTCAGCTCTTGTAATTTGATATTTTAATAGAAGTTTTCATCTATTTATCCATATATATGGTTTCAATTATTTATAACCATGGCGTTTTGCGTTGTAATTCTCCAGTAAGATTTCTGTTTTAAGGACTAAAAACTTGCCCTATCAGATATAAAAAAAATCATAGAATCTATAAATAAAAAATAAATGAAATATTTGAAAATACCAGATGAAATTATTCCATAAAATCAATATAAAAAAATAATATACAAAGTTTTTTTTAAGACGCAGTATTATTTTAATGCCAATCTTAAAATTGCGAATATTCGATTTATTAAATTTTTCATACAATGTGACCGTGGAGCCGAATCGATTCGCGCAGACGTACGTAAAAATCACGGAAATTGTACGAACGATAATTTAAAGGGATATCGTAAAGGAAAAAAAAGGGCATAAATAAGAAAGAAGGAGAACGTCCTCGAATCGTCCTTGCATATTATAAATGTGACGTTTCGCTCGAATTGGATCCTTGAGCTCGACTATGGGACGAAAGTGAAAACGCCTTTTTCTTCTCCTTTTATACTACAACCTCCCGTAAATATTTAATGGCACGTTCCCGGGGTGTGATGCCGTTGCCTGATTAGATTTTTTCCATTCTTATATATATATATATATATATATATATATATATATATATATATATATATATATACGATGTTATTTTTTTTTACTTTATTTTCATGATTTTCTTTTTTCTCATCGCTTCGACGTGGAAGGCTTTAAAAAATCAGCTCAGGTGTAAAGAGAAGAATGTGCGAGTCGCGTGAAAAACGATTTGTGACTTGATGAAAATTGAAAGAACATAAGAATGTCTCGATTCGGAACATTGTGATTTTTTTTTCAAAAATTGTATTAAATTCTCTTTATTTTCTCTCTTTTTTTCCAATATAATAACTCATTTTTATATTTTCGAAATATAAAGAATTATATCAGAATTTTTTTTAAAATTATTTTAATCGAAATAAATAAAAAAATTAATATATAAAATATGTGAATATAAATCTCTCAGAAAGATATTATATCATAGTTTCGACGAAAAAATGAAGCTCATATTTCAGTAGATATGTTCATAAAATACTGATAGTGAATAATCTTGCTTGAATTCCTTTCGTGTAAAAAAATCTATATGAAACCCTTATGCGAATTCTTTTCGAGATATCTTGAATATACTCTTATCGTAAATATACGTATATATATTTCAGCCATTCTGAACATTTTCTAAATTTAAATTCAGAATATTTTGGTGTATAATTTATGCGTGTTTAAAATTATGAACTTTTAAATTTATTTCATCTCGAATGCGATTTTGCAATATAAATTCATAACATTTTCCACGTGAATTTTCACATGTGATTTTCGTATTTATAATAACGAACCATAGCTTAAACTTATAAAGTTCACGTTGAACTCTTGCATAACGAGGGTGTTAAAAAGTTCACCCAACACCCAGTTTTCAACGTGGAAATGACGAAAGACACGTATTGCATCGAATTAGTGAAGATGTGACGATCCTTTTTGTATATTCACCGTTCGAGAGTCGTTCGAGTCACTGTATAATTCATTGCAAAAGAATTATTATTCAGATAGTGTTCACAGAGCAAAGTAGCAGAAGAGAAGAAAAAGAAGATTTAATAGAAGAAGAAGAAATTGTAGGATGGAAGAGGTTCCCGAGGCGACAATAAACTCTAGTATGGTGCAAGCCAACATCCTTAGAAGTGGAATAGACGAAGGTAGAGGATTCCGTGGTCTTTGAACGAACTGAGGTATATTGAATGCACTTTAAAGTTCAAGCAGTTATAGCCATTGCGTCTCAGAGTCCATCTATCGTCGAATCGGTCTTTTTTTACACAGAGGTTGTGAAGTTTTGCTTGAGAGCTTTGAATATATGATTGAATTCCGGTGGCGAGCTTTACGTCGAAATGTAGAAATGAATAGGTTAGTATATAAAAAAAAATATTTCATAATATATAATATATATATAACACAAAAATCAAATTAATTTTATTTAATACATCTACATAATATATATATATATATATATATATATATATATATATATATATATATATATAAACCATTCATATGATCCTTTATAGTAAATATCACAGTAATGATTATATAATATAAATTTATCATCGTGCAACTTGAGATAGTATACTTTTAGAAATGTCGCTTTTTTTTGTTCGCGTTATACATTTATTTTTTTTGCGACCAAAATATGTATTTATCAAGATATTTTTTCGCTACTAGCGTTTTTATTTTCAGACGAAAAGTCGCGAGAAAAGTGCGAAAAGCCATTTTCCATCCTTTCACAATTGGAATATATAGTATTATATGTGCGTCGTCGGCGTTAACCGGCGAAAATTTATATTTTTAAGTGAATGTTTAACCGTAAAAATACTACATTGTAAATATTTAATACTATTTTATTTTTAATATTTCTATTACAGTTTTATTTATAATATGAGATTATTCTTTGATATTATTTTAAAGCGATAATATTAAATTTAGTACTTATACAATTACTATTATATAATTTAGATTTCTATGATGTTTTTTAATCGTCAAATTATTTTTAATATAAATTTTATAAAAGTATATATATATATATATATATATATATATATATATATATATATATATATATATATATATATATATATATATATATATATATATATATATATATATATATATATATATATTGATTTATTGTTCATATGAATAGAAATTTTTTAAGATTTTTCCAATTTTACGTAAATTTTTCTTTACAACAACACTTGTATACATATTTGTGAATTACGTAATATTGTTGAATTTTCACTATATAGAGCATTTGTGTTGTTTTTGACCGTTCAATTTTGCGTAGATTTTGTGAATATTGTCGCAGGTGAAAATGTGTTTTTTTTTCCACCGTTTATCGGCAACATTTCGACAAATTCCCGCCGTTCGGAATCCCACGAAATCGTATCGCAAAAAACCCGCCCACCTAACGTCGACGCCGCCCAATGTCGAGCGAATGGCACAAAACGACGGTGTGAGGCTGTATTCTTACATTAGTTTCCAGAAAGACGTTTCAATTTCCTGACATAAATTAAGTTTTCTCCCTCTTAGCACCGTTGCACGGTAAAACGAGTCTTTGTTGGACCCTAGTTGAAAACGGTCGCCGTATGAGAAACGACCGGGGTGTGCCCCAGAAACTAATTTATCCTCCCGTATAATTTGGCACAATGTTCGAAAACATATTCAAATATATTGCAAATATTCAATATGAAATGAATGAAAAATTTTATTAACACACCATTTGTCGTTTATAACTAATGACGACGACGACGACGACTTGAGAAGAAAATTGACAGATGATATGTTTTATTTTATGTGTTGTATATAATGTATATCGAGTTTGTCTAATATATTACATTTCACCAAATATTTTAAATAATATTAATAATCGATAAAAGAAATTATTAATATTTTTTTTTGTAACCTAGACTTAGTAAACGAAATTAACTCAAAAGAGCCACTCTTTAGTTAAATTAAAAAAAAAAGAAATATTTGAAGAAAAAACATTGCACATTATATATTATATTTTTTAAAGTTTTCAAATACACAGTGATAAATAATAATTAATAATATATAAAAGGATTATTTTTATAAAGTAATATGATTGAATAAATAGTATAATAACTTATATGATTTAAAATATTATAAAACGATTTAAATCAATTGAATACACGCATTAGTAATATAGTTTATAATTTAATTAAGATTGCTATTCATGATTACGTAACAATAGTTGAAATTTAGCAAGATTTTCAATAAAATATTATAGTACAATAATTTTATCTAACATCATTCATTATGTAATACTACATACATTATATCTAATATTTTTTTATTATATTATATAACAAATAATGTCAAATTTTCAAATGTATGATAAATTTTTCTAACGTGATGCGTATTCTAATTTTAACAAAACCTTCTTCCCGCACTTTGATATATATCTAAAATAGCATTTTACACAATAAAACGCTGAAACGTGCTCGTGTTTTTTTTTGTTTCAGTAATTTACGTTTATTACCATATAATAGAAAACATCAAAATGTTTTTTTGCACTATGAAATCTTAGATATTTTTTTTTCTAACACGCTCAGGTAATACAAGCCATATATCAAACGATATTATGACCCGTTTTACGGCCCTTCATATTTAACCGTTTATGGTTTGGAAACGTTTTGAATTACAAATGCACATTTTTTTATTTCAGATATCACCCGCCCTTTTCTAAACGACAATATCACCTCGGGACTGTTCAAAATAAAGAGCTTTTTCCTTTATTTTCCACTCTTTCTATCTCTTTTATACTCTCTCTCTCTCTCTCTTCTTTATACCGCAGGGTTAATTTTGAAACCGTAAGTTACTTTGCGATAAAAAAAGTAGAATTTTCGCATCATTTCCTCATAATTTTGCGTTTTACGTTCAGAAAAAAAATCATAGAATTAAAGCGTTTCGATTTTTTTTCGCTTTCGCTTTTCTTTTTTCCGAGGAAATTTTGAGGAAACGTTTGCATTGTAAAATGATGTAATATAAAATCGCGGAAAAATGCTTTGTAAGAGTTTGCATTAAGTTATTTAAAATAAGTTAAAAATATGTAATCAAGGAAAAAAATTGACGTCCAAAATTTTTATTCATATAAAATTATTCTTTCCATGAAAATAATTTTATTTTTGAAACAAAATTTCATTGTTATATAAGAACACGGATATTTAAAATTATATATCAATATTACTTTTTATTATGTTTAAAATATTATTTAGAAAAAAATAATTAAATTTTATATATTTTCAATGATATGTTTTAAATACCATTTTATTTATTGAGATAAAATTTTACTTATTTTATCATTGCTTAAAATATTATTAATAATATAATTTTATTTTACTACTATAATATATTAAAACTCATTTTTAAATTAGTATATTTTTTAAATTATCTAACATAAAAAATATTTTATATATCAAAAAAGTATATATTTAAAGCTAATGTTAATTATTGAAATCATTCATATATAAATTAAAATTATTTGAAATTCAATACTTATATACCATATATCTATATAATAAATATATGTATATAAAAATAAGTAAAGAACACGTTTTAATTTAATTTATATATAATATATATTTTTTTTAGATATGTGTATATGTTAAGGTGTATTGAAAAAATATTTCGTAACATTTTAATTATTGTAAAATATATTTTGAATGAAAATCAACAGAAAAACCGTCGGAAAATTGCACACACAACAGAAGGGAAACGTTAATATTTGCAGGGCGTGCTCGGGTAACGCGAAGAAAAACGGCCATCAGGTTAGGTCGTTCGTGACTGGAAACACCAAATGTTTTCTGTTGCAGCATCCAGAAACCAGAAAACAACAACAAAACGGCTGCCATTTTGCGGGACTGTTAACAAACAACACCGCCCAATACCGCAGAATTGCTGAATAAAACGCGCCGATGAACGCAAATGAAAAGCGTTTCAAGCCGGAAAAGCGATTGATGGTCAAACGCGATAAGCGTTTGCGTTTTGTCGGTTTGAAACGCCACTGAAAATTTAATTTATATCATGATATATATATATATATATATATATATGTGTGTGTGTGTGTGTGTGTGTGTGTGTTTATATGAAATATATAAATTTTCCGTTATTAAAATATTATTTTATGATATAGAAATATATATAAGAAAATGATGAATATATCACATATTAAACAAAAATATTTATAATATATATTAATAAGAATACAAAAATTGTAATATGAAGTATATTTTCAGAAATTTTAATCTTGGAACCGTTTAATCGAAGTTAAACTTAGATTAGGATTTTGTTAATTACGAAACGTTTCGACTATCTTGATATACTTTTCTTCTTATTGGAGACAAAATGACGAAAGGCAGATTTAATTCGTAAAATTTGAGTCCTTTAGATGTTTTAATCCAAAAATCTCAAGTAAAACGTGTCATTTTAGAAAGAGCAATTTCAGAAAGAAACGAAAAATTTTAGAAAGAGAAAAGAGATTAGACGAAGATTGCTCAATTCTTAAGAGACAGGAGGAGAGTTAGCGCCTCCAGGGTAATTGTGATAAATAATGACCCACCCCGTAGACCTAGAAGGAATAGAAGGCTTTGGCGGTAAAAACTCACCACCAAAGCCTGACCATTTATATATACACGTTTTATTTCTGTATTTTTTTTCTGAAACTAGCCCCTTGGTTCGTTTGTCGCATGATGAATGGGTTCCGGAGCGTCGGTTCCATCGAGGGCGATTCGCTCCGAAGAGGTGGTCTCCGTTCATAAAAAAAGTCGTCCAAATTGACGCCCACACCGCCGGCAGGCGTTCGCACCAAACATAAAAAAAAGAAAAATACTCCAAAACAGCCCCACGTGTATAATTTAAAATTTGTCATCAATAATTCATGAAGTAAGGCGACCGGCGTATGCACGCGCTCGAACACGCACGATACCATATTAACTTTCGGGGCTCGGTTCCGGGTGAACTGCGCGAACTTGAAAGCATATATTTGGAAAAATATTAATATATAAAAATAAATTTTCTACGTATATAAGAATATATATATGCATACAAAATATATGATCGAAAAAAAAGATGTAACATATGAAAATATTATTTAAACTAACAGTTTAAAATAACCATTGTATCATTTTAATATTAAAATTTTTGTAGAAAAATATTATGTTTAAAAATATAAATTTATTAAAAATATTATGTCTAATATACAATTTTTTTATCTCAGATATTAATAGATTCAATATATATGATTTATTAATATTATGAATAAACCTTAAAGACTATTATTTAATTTTTTTTATAATTAAAATTTTTTAATATTTTTTTTAATTTTATGTAAACAGTATAATTGAAATAATGCATTTTTATATGAAATATATAAAAATTTATAGCGATATTACAGAATTGTGTGTTAGCAGTTTCCGTTGTAGATATGTAAATAAATTTCGTTTTGATTTTCAAAGGAAATCACACGCTACATGTTTTACAAATATTCTATTTAGGATAAGAAAGGAAGCGAAAATTTATTGTACTTCCAACGGTATATTTTCAACGTAGAAAATTTTCATGTGTATTCATAAGAATGTTTTGCGAATAAAATTTTGAATAAGACTTTTGATTATGCGAGCGGAAAAGCTAATATTTTCCATTAGAATTAAGCAAATATTTATACTAACACGAATTACGCTAGAAAAGCAACGCTGAATAACCCCTTTCACTTTTCGCCGAGTGTGCCGGAAAATTTTTCAGACGTTATATGACGTACAAAGTCGAAGTTCATTCGACCGTTTTTCATCTTTTTCGATTTATTATTATTATTGTTATTGATAAAAAAAAATGAAGGAGAGGCCGGGAAACGGAAACACAACGAAATCTATGACGTAACATGAAAAGCCATTCCCTATACGTTGGCTTAAAAGGAAAATAAGAAGAAGAAAAAAAAAGCTTTCGGATAAGAGGAGGTGGCACACGTGAAAGTGAAAAATCGCCACCATATTGGTCCCTTTTATAATCCAATGACATTTCAATAATAGGCCACACCTGAGGGCAATATTTTCCTTAGGGTCGCCGTGTGGTCCCTAATAAACTTGGCACGCGAGCCCTAGTTTGATATTCAACGACTTTCGACTTCGAATTGCCGACGATGCATCAACCATACGTATAGAAAATACGTGCCTGAAATTTTAGAAAAAATGAAACTGAACCATTGGTTTCTCATTCAAATTTCATGAAAAAAAATGAATTTATATGAGCAAAGATAAAATGTATTTATATATATATATATATATATATATATATATATATATATATATATATATATATATATATATATATATATATATATATATATATATATATATATATATATATATATATATATATATATATATATATATATGCAAAATTAAAATTATTTATAGGAACGAATTTATATTTATTATATAATATAGAATGGATAAATGAAAATCAATTAAATTTTTCCGATCTAATTAACGTTCAAAAATACACATTCAGAGTTGACATAAATTTATCAGGCAACCGATACGGTATATAATAAAACTAAAATTAGACGAACAAACGAAACCAACGTGCGACGACTAAAAATAATACGCGAGAGGCGAAAGTGTTTCCTTCTAAAAGCGTGAAGGAAAGCTTTCTCGGGGGGGAAATTCTTTCAGTGTGCAAATTGAAAATTTTCACGATGCGAAAACGTGTAGTAACAACGCCCTTCCGGTCCGTGTTATAAACAATTTCGAAGTTTACAGGACTTAATACCTTCGCTCCGTGTCTCGGGTAACTCTCTCTCTCTCTCTCTCTGCAAACATTTCTTAATCCTCTTAAAATTTGTTTTAAGATCTATAAAGCCGATTCATAAAAGCGTATCCGATGTTTAGAAATTTTCCCGGTGTGCGGACGCGTCGAAACCTATTTAGACGTGTTGAATCTAAAATGAATCTATTCCGTCACTCGAAATTTCATTATTTTCTCCTACGGCAAGATTGAAATTTAAAAATTTACTAGAATCATTCAGTTCTATTTTTTCCTAAATTTTCATATCCGTATCAAAAATACACAAAATATACAAATAATTATAAATAAATTGTAATCAGATCTTCAATTGTTAATAAGTTAAAAATTTAATTTTTTTTTACAAAAATATATTAGATTCATATTTATATAAATATGAATATGTGTATATTCATATTTTTAAATCAGTAATATTTTGCCTCAATGCCAAAATATTACTAAATTTATCATGAGCGCAAATGATGAAAAATACAAAACTCGTGCATTATGCATCCGTGATACACAGAACTCGTTTTTAATCCCCTTTCACAAACGTCATATATATAATATTTATATAAAGAACAACCCTAACAACGAACAGACCTCAACAAACCCCCGGGAAAATCCGAAATGTTTGTATTCGTCAGCTATAGCGACCGGTACGTGTCGAAGGCGATAGCCGGAACGCGCGCCAAACGGAATATTAACAGAGGTCAAACCACCCACTCATCCCACTTCCGGATCCGGAATTTTCCGAACGATATTTTGAAGTCGGTTGACCGTGTTCCGAAAATAGGATACGAATCTTGTGCCAAATAGCGCCTTAAAAGCCTTTTCCGTCTAGAATATACCGTGAAAACATCTGCACTCTGACTGGAAAATCTTACAGATATTCGATAACAGACGATGTGATAGCAATTAACGATTCTAATATTATTATAATAACCCTTCCACTAAACGGCTAAACGTCAGTAAAGAAGATTACATCTGTTATTTTTAAGTATTTTTTATAGCTGGAGTCCTATTAATTTGTAATTTATTTCGCTTCAAATTTATTGTGTCAGTTTTGGGCACTATATTTTATTGTAGAAAAGTAAGAATGTTTCAATTATGATTATTACTAATTTTTATATATAAATCAGAGATCTACTTTTATTGTTTTGAATCTTGTTGAAAAAATTATAACGCCATACTATAAATATAAAGCACTGATTCTGGTATTTTCTATTAGTACATATTGATGATAGATTGATGATTCCATATTATATTTCCTAAAAATACACTTATCAGATAAAATTAGTAATATGGCAGATTTACTTTGTTTAATTAATAATTTTCACTATAAAATTCGTATACACAAGTCGTAAAATACGTGTCAGTATGTCATAATGTAAAATATTTCTAGTTGTATAAAATCGTATAGAAATTTTGTCGACGTTATTCGTCCACATCCATCACAAGAACATGTTAAATTTGGAAGTTATCCTTGGATTACGCATCTCATCTCATCACATATTCAATATCAAATACAATATAGGCACAAAGCATGGAAAAGCGTCTAAATTTGAATATGATCACAGGTGAAAGTATTGTTTTCCTATGTAAACATATTATGTATAAGCTCTAGTGCGATTGTTTTTCCACTATTCTTTATATAAAATATATTTTATATAACAAATATCACTATATTACAATTCAATATTTGATTTCATTTACGATACTATGTTGCTACATTGAAAAATAATTTGTGAACAACTAGTAAAAATCAGTTAAACGCAAAAACAAAATATTAAAACAGTAATCAATAAAATGTTTAACGATTGCGTAATTCAGTAATTCTTAATATTTTTAATATAAGTATTTAAAATATTGATTATGAATAAAATATTTTAGTCCTTATTTTTATACGTTATCCATGACTAGTATTATTTAAGTTTTTATAAATTAATATAACTTGTCTATTAGGTCTTCTTTTCGATATAATTAATATAAAATTTACCTGGGTTGACTGCGTGACTTTCCTCTGGTCCATTCAGTGAGAGATGGAGCAGGAGCAGCAAAATAACTGGCATCTACAATAAAAATAATATAAATATTAATATTCGTTCATAATTTCATTTCATTGTATTTTTAAAATGAAAATATTCTACATATTGTTATAGAAGTATAAAACTAAGTATTCATTTTAAATATTACAAATTTTCGATCATAACAAACATTTTATAGAGGTAGAAATATTCAAAGAAATAAAAACTCGAAAACCGATTTGCAAAATAAAATATATATATATATATATATATATATATATATATATATATATATATATATATATATATATATATATATATATATAAAACGAAAAAAAGTTTATAAGTCCAGTGAGACGTGCGTAAAAGGATTAAATCGTCAATAAAACGGAAAGTATTCGAGTCGAGCCAACAACAGCCAAGTTTGGCTGTTATGGTAAAAAATGAATATATATATATATATATATATATATATATATATATATATATATATGTATGTGTGTGTGTGTGTGTGTGTAAAAAAAAGGAAAGTTTCGTTCCAATTTTGAACGTACCCGCTTTTACGTTCGAATCCTTTCGCTTTACGATTCTAATGTTTGTTTCTTAACTTTAACTATGAAACTGAAAAGAAAACTACCAAAGTAAATACACCACGCGTTTTTTGTTACGACATTTTCTTTCCGGTTTTCTGTTTTTTTTTGCTTTTATCTCCGTAAAATTCTATTTATTTATATATTAATATCGTGTGTTTAGATCGATTTATAATTTAATTTATAAATTTACTCTTTTTTTCAGATTATTAAAGCAGGTTTAATGTATATATTGTTTTGAATATTAATGTGTTCAATAATTCAAAAATGTTGAGAAACCCTTTGTGGTTTGTTCGACATATTTTGTGCTGAATATTAAAATTTCTCAGGATAAAACACAAAAGGGATATTCGCTTTTATAAAAAAAAAACAAGAAAGTTTGAAGATGTCGTATTTAGAAGTTTTTTGAGACCTCTTCACAAGTTTCCATGTTTTCTTATAATCTTCCACAACATATGTTGAGAATCTTTAATAGATTCCAAATATAAATAATTAAACGACTTTTACATTACTATATATAAATTGCATGTTTATTTTTTATTTGAAAAAAAGTAAAATATTATTATTAAAATTTAATTTTTGTTTATAATATAAATTTACTGTAGATATAAAATATATATGATTTTCGTATTACAAAGCTTTTAAAAAGTATTAACTACCTTTTTTTTATTCAATACTATCTTTTTCTATTTAATTTTTTATAAAAATAAAAGGAGAAAATAATTTTGAATTCTACAAATATGAATAAAGTAGTTTAAAGAATTATTTATTATAATGATTATTATATGAGTTAATTATAAAAGAATTAGTGTATAAAATTTCAATTTTATATGCATATTCTTTATTTTAAAAATATGAATGTCGCATATACATTGATTCGATTTTTATAGAAAAGGCTCATATAATACCTGAATGAAAAAAAAAAATAGAAAAAAAAGCGAAACCGTTCAGCAATCTGTTATACACTTAAAGGGCTATTAACGTAGCCGGTTTCCATAAAACGACCTACCCCCGATACCAGATTATAATAAGATTTAAGGGTCGGTTCGGCTGTAAAATGAACCACGCATGACGGCGGAAGGGTGAAAAATGAACGGGCGAGATCGGCCGGAAAATAACTTTTTTCCACTCGTGTGCCCCTCGCCATCGAAGAAAAAAAAAAGAGTGATTAAATTACCGGGAAAAATGGGGGGGGGAGTGAGTGTCTTTCTATATCGGAAGAGAAAAAAAAATATAGTATAGAAAAACGAAAGAGATCGCCTCGAATTTGACTATGCCGCAGGATCGAACTAGTACTGGGGATGAGGATTCATCTATTTTAAGGGTGCCGATAAAGGAAATGGCTGAAGATGGTTCGAGCGAACAAATATACACACAGTGGCGGATATTTATTTATCTACCATAATTACAATTCTATTATTTTCTTCTCTATATATAATTGATATTTTTAATGTCTAATATTATTAAATTAATTTCACAATTGTAATATTATTATAAAAATGTTGATATATGATAGATCGTGCAGAAAGTTATTATTATTTAAAAATAGAATACAGAGCACGCATCATTATTACTTAAATCTATTCTTACATATATTATGCATAGAAAATAAAATTAAAATCTATGTTAGAATATAATATAAAGTAAAGTATAGCTTTTATAAACTACGAATATAGAATTTTTATAATTATATTCATATTATGATCTGCATATTAAAAAATTTTAATTTACATAAATTTTCATTTCATTATAAAGAATAATATTAAAATCAGTTTATTTATATAGGTCACATTTAAACGATTGAATTCCGTATAAAAAATAATCATTATTTTAATATAGAATATTCATTAATTCTTGATATTTTTAACTATGCATTTATTCAATGTATAGAAAAAAATACAAAATTGATTCAATATTTATATGTATATAAGCAAATTTCGACCACTGAAAGCACGGTCATATATATGAGATCAAGAAGAAAAAAGATAGAAAAAAGCTCACGTAGATAAAAAAAAATTCAATTCGAAAGAGAACTGTTGTCATTTCGCCGCGAGAAAATGGGCCGTAAGGAAAAATTTATTTTTTCCTTGGTTTAATTCCTGGTACCTCAAAGCTAAATGTTCGTCCTTCGACTTAGAGTCTTGTGCCCGTTTAAATGTTATCATACGTCAAGCTCTTGACGCCGAGGGTCTATCTTTTTAAATTAGATTGAAAGTTTTATTGGACGTGCCCCCCATTGGATTAAAACGTGAAATTTACCGTATTATACACCTGAGTGTGTTTAAGTTAAGGGAAGGTGTTTTATGATACAATTAAAAATTTCAAGTTTATATATATATATATATATATATATATATATATATATATATATATCAGTCTATTGACTAAAAAAATCTCATTCGCTTAATCGAATTATTATTTAACAATTCGTAAACAGTTTCGATTTTTTTTATTGTTGTTACGTGAAAAAATTCACGATAGAATTACGTCAATTGTAAAATTGTACATATTTTGTTTATAAAATATAATATATCACTGGAAAAACATAGTTATTATCATTTATGAAAATAACTATGTTAATTAGCTGTAAATTGAAACTGAGATACGATTGAAATGCGTGATTAATGCAATTATCAGAAATTGAATTAACGTAATTATATTGATTATTCCAATTTTTTATAATAAGTAATATATAATTTAAAAAATATTTTAAATATAAATAATGAACTAAAAAGAAGAAAAGAAAATTGATTATATATGAGAATATTTCGGTTATTGTGAAGTATTTACACTCGAATAATAGTATTTCGAAATTGATATCATTATTTTCACAATATTTCGCAGTGTTGAATTTCATTAAATTCGTATAAATAATTCACTGTTTATATATATATATATATATATATATATATATATATATATATATATATATATATTCATAAATATATTTATATTAGTCGTGAAAAGCCATTTATTCGTTGGCATCGTTTCGAATTTAAATGAAAATCAACAAAAAGCATTGACAATTATACGCTGAAACGTGTCGCCGGAGAAAAGCGTTATTTGTTTGTGTGTTTATTTATTTCTTTTATGGCGCGCAAATAAATACAAATTATACGTAATAATTTCTTTTTTTTCTTGCTCGATATTCAGCGTATTTCAGAATGTAATTTGATTTATGAAAAGTTACAAAAACACGCTTTCCTTCCGGATATTTTACGGCTAGGCCGTATATACTGCGTATAAGAGCTTTCTTTAGTTGCGGCAATATATATTTTTCCTGCGTTATAAATAAGTGTTTGTTTTCTCAAGCGAAAAACGCAAAGAAAATATCGAGTATTTTCATAATACCATCTAAAAGTAAGTATAATGAGGTGAGTAAGAATAATATATGAAAGAGAATTCTATTTCGAGAATTAAAAATATAAATAATGACAAATATATATTATGTGATAAGAAATTTTATTTTATTGTGAAAATAATTATATTATGATGCAAAAAGTCATTTTTTTATATTAAAAAGTTATACATATTATGCTAATAATATTTCTTTTGAGTTATTAATATATTTAATCGAAGATAATATATTTTAAAATATACTATATACAGAATACATTTAAATATTATTAGTCTTAGAATTAAGTATAATGTCATATTAATCGGAGTGTTATATTAACTAGTTTAAGTAAAACATAGTTTAAAAATTGGGAATTCTAAATGTGTTATATTACTGAAAATGTCACACTAATAGGACTTGACTGTATATTTATATATATATTTTGATATAAATCTAATGATATTTAATAATATGTCTGAAATAGGTATTCAAATTCTAGAGAAACCAATTTTAATTTATATAGTTTCAAAATATTATTTAAATTTTTATTACATATATATAAATAATATATTTTTAATTAATTCTAATATTTTAAATATTAGTTAAAAAAACAATAGTTTAAATAAATAAATTTTTAAAAGTTCACTAGCTCCATACGTTATATTATATTTATGAACCAAAAACAAAAACAATATTTTTATATTACGCGTAAATTAAGCTCAAAAAAAAGCCAAAAAAAAACTTCGAACTATATATATATATATATATATATATATATATATATATATATATATATATATATATATATATATATAAAGCGACTTTTATCGTTTTATATTTGTACATATCGTGAGGTGAACCGTCGTAAAATGTCGTTTTGTTTATCGATGGAAATTATTGCGATGATCGCGTTGGCAACGAACCGCCGAAAGTTTTCCCATTCGGAGGCCTGTAACGATTTTTCAGCGTTTCATCGTTCGTCTGAAAATTCGTACGTAGGCATCGTATACTTATTTTTCCGAAGAATACATACATATACATTTATATAATGAAATATACCCAATAAAATATATTTAAATCACATCGTATCGCACGAAATATATTGTTCAGATAGGACCGTTTGTCTTTGAAGCGTATCTAAATTAGTCGAAACAATTTTATATATTATATATAAATATATATATAAATGTCCATGTGTTGTTTCGTATAATAATAAATATAATTTTCCACGTAATATCATCGACGAAATTGGATCTCTTTTTCTTACTATACTATTTTTTATTATTATTAGAATGAGGATAGAAATTGTCATTCACTTGCTATTTTTATATATAAAAAAAACGAATGAAATTTTTGCAATAATACTATATATAAATTTATATAGTTTTTTTTTATTATATATATGTATATATAATCTGTTAACAAATATTAATGATCACATTCGCTACCATTATTTTATTGATAGCTGCTTTGAATAGATTCGGAAAGACTGTCCAAAACATTCACACAATTTTCCGAGCCAAGAAATTCTTCATCTAGCAATAGCAACGCCTTTCAAATATCTTTTTCGGATTATGATATATAATATGTAATATTTTTTCCGAATTTCTCATTATGTTCTATGACCAAAATAAGAAAATTTTCCATATATTATTATTATTTTATTAACGCATCTTATTAATTCAAATATTACAGTATTATATCAAACTGACATATTGTTAGAATATAAAATGTATTCGATATTTTTTTTAATAATTATATTACGATGAATATATCGCGGCTTCAAAACGAAAACGGACAATAGGGCAAAATAAAAAAAAAAAGGACGAACCTTAAATGAAGCGTTCTTCTTTTTTTTTCTGAGAGATAATAAAACTACAATCGTCTTGAAGAACGTTTAGAGAAAAAAGGTGGGCACGTTATTTTTACGACGGTGATATATGTCACGGGTGATGACATTACAAGAAAGCCCCTTTGGCGAAAACGCTTTAGATTTTCCGCTTTACGAGACTGATGTCCTTACCACTTAAGCGTAATGGCGTCAGGCTGTTACGTATAATGACTAGACCCTTTTGCACGTCACGAAAAATCTTCAAAAGTTCACGTACGTACACACATATTTATTTTCACGTGTACAGGTGAACGTGCGATATTAAAGTACACGGTTAAATATGACGCTAACCGAACACTATTTAATTAAACCTTTTTTTTTTTACTAATATATTGTACAAGTGTAGAAAAAAATTACTTTAAAATTAAAACAAATGAAAAATAATAAATTTTAAATAATCAAAATTTGAATAATAAATTTTGAAATATTTTATATGAAATCATATAATAATAATTTAAACTTCGGCATGGTAAGGATCTATATTTTGAGTTATAAAGATCACTTAAAATTAATTTGTTCATTTATACGAAAAAAAAAATGCTACATCACCACTAGTATTATATTTTATATTTATAATGATTTTTATACTGTATAGTAAGAGATTTACTATATATTAATTAATATTATTGTAGCGTAATATATACTGTAAAAAGCGGAATTAACATGCTAAAACAGTGTCGAACTCCTTTATAACAACATTGTTTCTCGTCTGTTTCATCTGCATGTTGAACGTAAAATTGTTTAAACAAGTTTCGCTCACGTATATCCTTTGTGTCGGGCACAGTAGTAGCTGCGCAATAAAATCAAACGAAACAAATAAATGAACGAACGCCAGGATTCTACGGGTCTTCTGTAAGAAACGTACATTTTCACTTTGTGCGTATCAAAAGACAAGTCGCTCAAAAAATACCTGACCAAAATATAAACTACCAGTTTTCGCAGTGTTCGCGCATTCGTTTCAATTCAACATACTACACGAGAACCGTGACTTTTTCCACCGTATAGAAAAAAAAAAAGAAAAGATGAAGAAACGTATAGAGACGATGAAAAAATAGGTAGTCAGTCAATTGAAGGCTGCTCTTCCTATATCTGTGAGGGATTTCTGTGAGAAACACTTGAAAAACGGCTGCAGGATAGCGTAGAATATATATATATATATATATATATATATATATATATATATATATATATATATATATATATATATATATATATATATATATATATATATATATATATATATATATATATTGAAGAAACGAACTCGGTGGAGGAAGAAAAAAAAGTAATAAATCCTCCCTCGATTCCAGGGGAAACGACCTCTTCCTGTTTGTATCGTCTACTTTTACGTCCTTTCTTTTGTCGGTCGACCTCGTCGTGGATATTCAGTCAATCTAACGACCCAAAAAAAGGGGAGTCCCTGCTTGTCCCACCCCTCCCCACCCCCACCCCCACCTCGATTCCCGCGAAAAAAAGGAAAAGAAAATAGGAAAAATAGAAACGAGATGTGTACGTAGATTTCTTTTTTTTTTTTTTCTTTCGCGAGTCTGAACTTTGTATGATTCGTTTTGAACGGTCGCGGAAATTCGACAAAAGCTGACCTATCTATCTCTCGTATCCATTTTTATTTTTACATTTTTTATTCTCGGACTAGAAATGTAAATGGATTACGAGGGATACATGTGAATTAAAAAAATAAATAAACTGTTGGGAAATGCGATATATGATGTCTCTTGAAAAGCTTTTTCCTGTTTTTCCACTTAATACGTGTGTGAATGTGTACGAATATACGTATATATATATATATATATATCTATATATATATATATATATATATATTTACAAATCGATTTCAATAATTATAAAGCTAGTGTATTTTGAATTAAAATACTGGATATATATTGTATTTATTGTGTGATCGTACTTTAAGCAATTGATTTTTTTTCATGCGAACACAAGTGTATACTTAAACGTCAAAGTAAATAACATTCCAAGCGGTGTTGTATTAAGTTATATTAACGTTTTAATAACAATTTCTTAAGCTGTCTGGTGTTCGGGTCGGAAAGTATTCCTTCAAACTTGCGTAAGTTTTCTGACTAATGATTGTTTCCGAGCCAAGTGACTGGACTTGACAGCTCCTTGGGGGGGGATGCTGGAGTTATTATATTAAGGAACACCGGTTCCTACCCCAACGTTTCGCTACATTGAAACATCGCAAACACGAACCCCAAACTAGGGGGTGTGGTAAACAGTAGAGGGTTGAGGAAAAACGCGGAACCAACCCCTAGGAGCCCAATGAGAAGAAATTGCGAAAATTTACGGTCTGAAGATGGATGAGGGTTGATACACGGAAAGAAACGAACGCTCGAACAACTGACGAATATACGCGCAGATTTGCGAGAACGTCTGATCGTATTTTGTTTTTAATTGCCTGAAACGCGATTTATACGCCTAAAGGCACTAATTTATTTTCAGAAGGGTGAAACGTTCGAATGAACGAGGGGAGGGAGAGCAAGGGGGAGGGCACTTTCGTTCAAAATATGGAGCCTTTTTCTGCTGAACCGAAACGTATTTAGAATAATGAGAATGCGTAAGAAGATTAACATATAGACTCAAATAAAAAGCTTTTAAATTTATATTTAATAAAAAATCGATTAATTTCATTTTTGAATTGAATTTGCACACGGGTCTTCTACCTTAAAATTACTATATGTAATATTTTAATATTATTTTTATGAAATATTATATGTAGTATATATCAAAAAAGAGAATGATAAATGATAATGATTATAATAGAGCAAGAAAAATGGAATAAAAATATGAACCGTAGCACTAACGAACGGATTTAGATCACATAAGATGAATATGAAAATATATACATAAAATAAAGCATGCACATTTTACTTGTGTGCAAAAGGATACGAATGTAATATAAAATAACTCAAAGGAAAATGCAGAATGAAATAAGAAAAGCATATAAATTTTTGTAAAAGGAAATCGTAAAGTTAAAAAAAAAACATAAAAAAAACTTAAAATAGCTCTCGCAGGTCGCACACAACTAAAAGTGTATTTTTATAAAGAGAGTGGAAATAGAAGTAAAATGAACTGGGTATGTTGTTTGAGAATGCAAATTTAAAATACTCGATTCTAAGCTCAACTTTGACCGTTAAAGAAACTATAAAAATATTTTCAAGAATATCCAACGTGAAAATATACATTCCAAGTAATCAAAGTAGAGATTAAAAATATATAAGTAATAAAGGTCATCAAAGAAAATCAATTCCATGATCTAGAAGTCGCATGGAGCCAAATACGGCGAATACAGTGGTTGCGATACGATATGAGTCGAGTTTTTGGCACAAAAGTCGCGAAGAATCAATGCAGTATGATACGGTGAATTATAGTAACTCGGAAATAATTAAACCTTTTGACAAACAGACTCTTGACAAATGTTATAGACAGTCCTACCAATCTAGGAAAAAAATTGTAATTTACCTGCCTTCCTAATACTCAAGAGTTTTAAATGACAATTTCGCCTTACTTTTTAATAACAGTAGTATAAAATTAAAATTTAATTAGATTTTTAGATTAAAATTATACAAAAATTTATAAAATACAATACATATAAACCAAATAATAGTGTAGTTGTTTACTTGTAAACGTGTATGTGTGTGTGTGTAAAGGGTTAGCAAGTTTCAAATCACCACTTTCTTAGTGTAACTTAATTTATCCTCTATCTCGACACTCTAAGTGTATATACCTCTTTTACCGATATAAATGGTTTTAGGTGTTAATTTCAATAAAAATGACTAAAATTGTCATTTTTTTGCATCCATTAATTATGCTGAAATATTTTACATGAAAACGTATAATAATAAATTTTACGCCGACATTACGATGATGTATATTTTGAGTTGTAAAGGTCATTTAATATTAAATCGTACGAATAAGGTACCATTCGAGCGTGATATTTTATATACACGATAAAATCGTGACGAACGGCGGCGGCGGCGGTGGCGGCATTAGCGTTTTATATAAGATTGATAAATATAGTATATCGAATAACAGTGTAAAAAAGTCTTATAATAATATAAATTAAAATTTGTATATATATATATATATATATATATATATAATTGAAAACTAATATATTAATAATGTTTGTAAAATTATCATATTGCACTGATATATCTCTTTGATGCGATCTGGTAAAATGATTCGCGGCACATTTCACGTTAATATATTTACGTAACAAATTTGCGGGTAACGTTTACGGGGTTTTCGCATAACATCCCCGTAAACAGTAACGCTTACTACCCCTCCGGTATAAAGTACATATAAAGGGGTTGTTGTGATGCTAAATTTGTACGTTTTAGCTGAAATAAATCACCTCTGATAAAGCGGCGGGTGCATTGCGACAAAATCGGACGTCGTTAAATGTATGATGAAATTTTAACCGATTTTTTTTTTAGATCTCAAATTTGATATATTTACGTTTATTTTCTTGCGAGTCTAAAATAAAGTTTTTTTTTCATATATGATTTATACGTTTGTTTTTCGTAATTTATAGACTTTATTCAATCGATAGTATGAAATTATTATTTTAAAGTCGGATTATATATTTATAGATTCAGTTTTAGCGAAATGTTTTTGCGAAAAATTTTTACGGTTCCAGTTTTCTTTTCGCATTTTTTTTTCGTTTCATTTTAACAAGAACGGAAAATTTCCGCGGGAAAACAACGCAGTCCGCCGTCGTCTTTTGGAAAACTTTTTGATTTTGACAAATGACTGGAGGCGCGCTCTCGGATAAAACGCATTTTCATTGTTCGGATTTAAAATCAAGATGAATGACCGGAATCCGGAGAATTTTTCCGGACCGGCGTCCTCTTTTATCGAAAAGTGAATCTTCTCTTTTTTTTTACTGAACGGTAAATATGGAGGCCGTAATTCACTTTGAAGGATTTTACTATTAAAAAAATACACTTACAAATTTAATTATGTAAAGAAATTTATATATATATATATATATACTATCAAATATCAGTATCAATATATAAATTTATTAGATTAGGTTAACAGCGTTAATAGATAATAAAAAATAATCAGACTAATATTAAATATAATAAAAATAGAAAAATATCCTACAATATAAATAAACTAAATACGTAATAAAAATAAATGTACGCAATAAATAAACATACACATATAAAAAATATACGATATTCAAAAACACATGTTTTCGAATGTATAATTTACAAACACCCTTATAAAATATATACGTCGGGATACCGAATGTGAAATTTTCTTTGCGGCTTATCCTGACTTTATCAGACATTGTTGAGGTTCGACGGCATCGGATTAAGCTTAACTAGTAATTTCTGAAATGAAAATAGTGACTGTTTGGATTGCGTTGCCTAAAACAACGTGCCTCCTCGATAAGGATCTAAAAATTGCTAAGCAGCTTTTCCGACATAAATTTTTCCTATATAAAACCCATCGAAAACAATATATCTCGCGTATATCTTTTCCGAATATTTTACGTTATATATATATATAAATATTTATAAAGAGTTGCGTTTGATCAAAAATACACAATCATTATCTTGTTAAAATGTATTTAGATTTTTATATATAATTTTAAATTTATTTATTATAAATATATAAAATATACATTTATCAAAATATGCGTTATATTCTGATTCTGATGAAAGCTCTGATCCACTCTTTGTTTAATACCATGGCAGCATAGATCTGTTCTTCAGATAGTACAGGTTGCTAAAGCTGAAGTTTAATCCTATCTCTCTAAGGATTTGTTTATACCAATTCGCGTCCCTCGTCAAACCCAAATTGGACATTCTATTCTAAATTGTACACATTGACGATTGATAGTATCAATATATATTATTATATTGAATATACATTTAAGAATTTATACAAAAAATACATATATATATATATATATATATATATATATATATATATATATATATATATATATCAAAAAAAATATAAGCGGATTATTACATCATGGTATATAGGAATGAGTTTATATAATAGAATATAATATGTATATAATATGCGGAATATTTCTTCATTTACATAATCAACCGTAATGTCAACGTCGAACAAAATTAAAAGACATAAAATATCTGTATATATTATATATGTTTTCCAAGAAAATTTCCATATGAAATGCGTCGATCGATAGCGACCTTTCATTTTTTTTTTTTTACTTCCTTTTCTTTTTCAGGTACGCACCGGAAAAGGGTTGAACTTTTGCAGGTTCGCAAATCGAACTTTGCAAAAATTGAATGACAAAGAGTGATTTTCATTTATGGCTAGCTGATCCCGAAAATGATCATCGTCGTAAATTTCGACGTAAAGCCGGCAGGGCTTATCTGGGGTCCCCGCGGTTCTTAGACTCGCATTTTTTCGATTTTAGCCGGAAAGTGATACTTATTGTAATCGTTCGTTTAACCGAGTGCTTCATTGAAATATTTCATTTGTTTTAATATCAGATGAAATCATTATTTATTTTCTTTTAATCATAGAAGTAAATCAGAAAATAGTGAATTATATCACATTCTTAATATATTATAAGATCATCAATAAAACGTTTTATATGATATTTAAAATTTTATATCATATTTAGTCACTGTAAAAATTTCATATATAATAAATTTAAAAATCGTAAATATAAGCTATAATACTAATTAAAAGAAACTGAATCACATCCCTTTTTTTATTTTTAAGGGATAATAACGAAATTCTGCGAAAAAGGTATTGTAAAAAGATAATGTCAAAGAGCATTAACTACCCTATATAGAATCAAGTCGTATAAAAACAGACTCCTACGTATATTTTTAACGCACTCTTTTTTTCATATATATATATATATATATATATATATATATATATATATATATATATATATATATATATATATATATATATATATATTTAACGTTGAAAATTTGAACCCTTCGTTAAGTTTTGTTATAATTTAACTTTATTAGATTTTACGGAGCTAATTTTACTTCAGATTTATTTCGTTGAAGACGCGAATTGATATAAAAAAAGATCGTGACGTTGATGATAAAATTAAAAGCGATACAAAAATTAATAATCTTTGTATATTTTTAAACGATCGAATCGTATGTTTATTTATAACAATTAAAAAATAATAAATTATTTTTAATCTGAAAGACTGATCGAACACCATATTAAATATAAAATAATATTATATGAGGTCAAATATATACAGTTTAAAAATGAAAAATCGAATATTTTTTTAACGTTTCCAATATATATATATATATATATATGTACAATATTACGCATTTTATTATTAAAAGCGAGGATAATATAAAATTATTTTGGTAAAAAAAAAAAGCACAAGCTCAATATGCCGTTTTAATAACTCTCGGCTTACCGTCGAGCTATTATGCAAATACGAAGTTGAAATTACTGGGCCGAAGCTTTAAAAAGTGTATGACACAAGTTTACCATTACACTAATAACGCTACCTCGTCAAAATGAAATAAATTGATTATTTAATGCTATATATAAAATATTAAAGAATATTTTAAAAACGTTAAATTTATATATATTAAATTTTTTCAACGCTATTTTCGTATGAATATATATATATTTTTTTGCGGTTAACACGACGAATATAATGTTGTGTATTTTGGTTTGAATTCATTTTCGAGATGCGATTTGCATTTTTTGTAAATATATAAAGTGTTTTTTTTTTTTTTCATAAAAGCTTATAAAAATTTCAATGCAAATTTAACAGTAAAGCTGTCGACTAGATATCATTAATAATCATAATCTTCTTTTGCCTTTTTGCCGTTTAAAAAAATATGTACAAAATTTTAAACTGAATTTTATCTAATTTATATTGAGACTATAAAATTTTATTATATTATATATATATATATAATATAAAATATACTCTTGATCAATAATTGAGAAAAAATTATATATTTTATTTTCGCATATAATATATATATATATATATATATATATATATATATATATATATATATATATATATATATATATATATTTATGTAAAAATATAATCAAGATATACTCACGAAGGTCACACAAATATGGCTTTACATGTTATAGGCGTTCCAATAATGTTTCAAATAATTAATCATGACTGAAAATATGTAAAACATTTTTAATATACAAGTGTATAATCAATCACGGTGAATATCTTTATCGTTAAAATAATTTTTAAAACAACTTTTTTTTTTCATACGTGATATATCTCGATTATGTTAAAAACGCGATAACGTGTTATATTTTAATTGAAAATAATAATATCGAAAAAAAAATTCGACATGATTAAACTTGAAATGTTAGATTCAATATTTGATAATAAGAAAGAACGATACAAGTTTCATCGTTTAACATTAATAAAATTTCGTATATATATATATATATATATATATATATATAAATTTTCATACAATTTAATTAATAACTATTATATTTTGCGCTCAAAATTTCTTATATGGTTTTATTAAAACTTACGCCGGGCGCAAAGGCGGAAAAATGAATATTTAATTAATATACGATGTAACGATACCATAAAAATTATGCGAGAACGCGAGATTAAATTTTCTTAATTTAAATCTAAAATTAGTGCTTTCTGTTGTACGATGAAAAAAAAAATATATATATATATATATAGTAAAATAATATACATTTTTTTTAATTAAACGAAAAAAAAATTGATCTACGATCGTTAATCATGCGATATTTGTGTACAACTATGATATACCCATAATTTTGAAACCTTAAACATGCGATAAATTTTCGATTAAATAACCCGAAGCGTTCACCTTTAATAATCAGGCGGTTGTTTCATATTAATCATTGAACACAAAGTAATAAAATTTTAAAAATATTATAAAAATAATATTTTTTGATATTATAAAAAAATATGTAAATTAGATATTTTGTATTTTTGTTTTTGAATAAAAAAATAATTATTTGATTTTTTTCAATTATTTTTAAAAAATATAAATATATTACAATGTTATATTAATAATAAAAATTACCTCCATCACATTATCGCCTCTTAAAACATGACGTCATAGCGTCATCGAAGACCATTCCTGGAACAAAAGTGAAATATATTTAATATATAATATAATAAAAAAAAATATTTTAATATATAACTTTATTAAATTTTATTATAATTATTAGATTTAATTAAATAAATAAATATAAAAATATATATAGATATATTATGCAATTATTTTCTTTATTGGTTATAATGAAGAACCATATAAAATCTCATTACGATATAAGTGTCACTAAGTTTATCTAGATAACAGAATTCTAGATAATTAAGATACGTCTAGAAGATGGATAAGCCACGGAAAACTAAGAGAATATTAATGAGCAGATCGACAGTAAAAAGGACAAGAAAATTGTAGTAAAGATAGATAAGTCGAAAACGAGAGACGTGCAAGCCAACAATAGAATTGGGTCGACTATTTAAAGCAAAAAAAAAAGCATTGAAGAGTTAATAGTTATAATTTAAATTAATATAAATTGTTTTATATATTTAAAAAAAATGTATTTATTTTAATTATTCAATATTTTAATGTTTAAAAATTGAGAATAGTCGATTTAAACGTTTTCTTTTACGGACGAATACATTTTAGGCATTCGCCTTAAGAATCCGTTATTTTACATTCTTGAACGACAAAGTTTAGACAGCTTCTCTTTTTTTTGGCATTTTCGAACATTCACTTATTTTTTATACAGCCTTATTTCGGTTTTTCCTTTATTATATAGTTGTGTCGTATTTATTTATATTATATTTCATTTTCACGTAGTAAGAATATGTGGAATTATTCGCTGGAAAAATCCATCTAGAAATCGTGAAACACTTTGGCCAAGTTCCACAAATTGTTTCAGCGTTGATATTTTTCCGTGATATATGTGTGCGTTAGGCAAATTTTCCTCGGAAGACTTTCACGGTGTCCCATTTTTCGATGCACCCTCGTCAGATGTTTTTATATATTTTTTCCATATGATAAATAGCGTACTGCCCTTTCTTTCTATCTCGTTATATATCTTAAGGTCAAAAACCGTGTATTCTATCGCGTAAATCACGTTCACGTTCCATCGGTCCAACTTTCATATTCGAATATGAAGAGCAAAAAAAAAAAAAATCGAGTCTTGGGTAAAAATGGGAAACCGACACTCGTAAAAAGTTTTCGTAATTTTCCAAACAGTGTTTTATGTGACAGTATTGGAAATAAACGATGTCGAAAATTCAATTCGTAGCAAGATTATAGTAGACATTATGCGGAATATTCCGACTCCTCCTCTAGAGATTATGGCGACTTAGACTTAAAGCTCCTTAATGAATTTGCATTCGATCCGATACAAAATTGTCTTTAAATTCAACCTTTATCAACTGTCATCGATTTGAATAATCGAAATAGCCGCATTAATATTGAATTTCTATTTGAATATATTCATTGAATAAAATGATTTCACATTTCGTATAAAACGTGTTTAATTATTTCATTTACATCAAACGTTTCTAGATAATTTATCTAAATTCAGTTTGTCTTTAAGTTAAATATAAAGTTTTTAAATATATTGTAGTAGTATTGTAATACATTTCATACTTAAAAATTGATATTTTTTATAAACAATTAATATCGTCAAAAATGCACAAATAATTTCATTTAATTGTATATTTATTACTAATAAATAAATATATATATTTGAATACTTTACTATTTATATATCATTATATATAAGACGAATATAATATTATATTATATTTTATATATAAACTTTTTTTATTCTATTTTTGACGATTTCAATTAAATTTCCATTTTTTATTTGTAAAATTTATTATAATGCTTTTTATTTAATTTTCAAAACAGAAATCGATTTATTTAATGGAAAAAAAATAAATTGTAGTATAAAAAGAAGAAAAAATGTATTATTGAAATATTGGTTTCTCTATATTGTCAACGAAAATTTATATATTCTATTCTGTAAATTTAGTGCTATCAACAAATATCTATACTCAATAAATTTTATATTAAACGAAAAGAATAAAAGAGAAATAAATAAAAATTTCAATAATGTACAGAAACGCTCTAGCAATTACCAAATAATCTAATAAAATATTTTCGAGAACTTTGGCACTCCGAATAAAATTTAATTTCAATCCGACACATATATATATATATATATATATATATATATATATATATATATATATATATATATATATATATATAATAAATAAAAATAAAATACATACACACACGTAACGTAACACCGATCAATGTAATTTGTCCTGAAGAAATTGAATCAAAGTTGGAATTATTTTTATTTCTCACTCATGTGTGTGTGTGTGTGTGTGTGTGTGTGATCGATTCTTACTTATGCCTTTGTTAGAAAGCCAGTGACACACACGGGCATTCCAATAAAGCAGATTAGCAAACTTTGTAATGAAAAAGGCCTTCTTTTTTTATTTTATTATTATTATTATTATTATCATTATTATTATTTAGCCGCGTCCGCTCGGAAAAGCCTTCGGAAAAACTTCACTCCATTTCTGCGAATCGAATATAAAAAGGGGGGAGGGGGACGTGAATCGAATCTATATAGGCTCGAAATCAATTCAACCTTACGTAATCGAACAATAAAAGAACAATTCGCCGACATAATGAATAGTGATAAATCGCGTGAGAAAAATCGTTTTGTTAAAATAAAATAAAAAAAATAATAATAAAGTAAAAAAAGGGGGGGGGGACGAAATAGAACCGCGTGTTTTTCGTAAATGTTCGTTCGGCACGTATATATTATATATATTTATATGCGTATGTATGTTTGCGGTCTTTTTAATGACATTTTGCGGGTATGTTTTTGTTACTTATTTAACAATGATCTATATTAGTTATTCTCATAACGGGTCACGAGTTCCCTAGGGATATGCTAACGTATATGATGAGAACATCAACTGAAAATTAGTTCTAAAGAGTTTATTAGAGATTATACTAAATGCAAAGTAAAATTTTAAAAACACACACACACACACATGCTAAAAATATTATAATACAAATTGAATTAATTTATGTAAGTTTTGTATTGTATTTAAAATTTATGTAAACTTTACAAGACTAGTTTTACAAGTCTCACAAAGATCATAATATTTTTTATATTTTCATTTCTTGTTATTTAACATAGTCACATTTTAATTGAATACATTTATTTCCAAATGTTTAATGCAATTATATTAAAAAGTTTTCTCAAACCATAAAATATAAATCTTTATTCAACAAATCATTTCTTTATATGTATTTATATAAAGATAATAATCAAACGGGGCCAAGTCTGGTAAATACAGCGCATGAAGAAAAACTTAGAAATGTAAATTATGAAGATTTGCAGCAATAATAGTATACATGACACATTACCTTTGTGAAAAAATACTTTCTTTTTGACTAGATATTTCTATTTTATTCTTATAAAATAGAAATAAATGATCAATGATAATATGTTTTTAAAATAAAAAGACTACTGTAAATGCACTTCAGTTGATTACCATTGTTTTTATAATATCTCATTGTATAGCTCTTACATAAATGGAAATTTTTGTAGGCTTTCTAATATTTATTTAATTAATAGAATATATTCTCTATTAATTAGGTTTGTCCGCTTTATTTTTATTAAAAATATACTATCAGACTAATTTAATAATCGATTTCAGAAATATATTAAAATATATATGATAAACCGTACATCTAAAAGTTATTTTTTCTTGTAATTGTAAATAACATCTAGGACTGAAATAAAATTAATTTCAAGAAAAATGTGCCAAAGATTCTTATTGATTGTAACTTTTCTGAAGTTTACAAACATTTTTCGGTAAGTGAAATATCAAATCATCTACAAACATAAATCAAAAGGGGACAAATATTTCTTTTCAGATAAAAAATTCGAAAGGAATCTGAATTCATACAATATAATATTAGAAAGAAGATTCATTCATATACATATATTACATATTGTATTGAAATTATTACAAAAAAATTATACAATCTTTTAAATTATGATTATTTCATATAATTTATATACAGGCAGACATGATTCAAAGATATTTATAAAGAAAGTAATATTGCCACAAGTGGAAAAACGTAAAAGTGTTTTTGAAACTGTAACGAAAATAGGGATGGCATTTCGCAGGGGTTTCGATTAGGCGTTGAAACGTCAGAATTCGCCATTTTTACCTCTTTAATTAGACGTTGTCCGTTCTCCATTTTAGAAGGTCTGTTATTTTAACCGGAGAATGCTCGAATTCACCGAAAAAACAATATTATTACAGCGTTTTCAGGCTCATGCCCGAAAAAGTGTCTCGTTTCTTGTCGTCCGAAGGTCTGCTTTTTGATCAAATGAAAAAATACCCGGGGTCTAATTGAAAAGCTAAACGAGGATATAAGGTTCGTTAAAATATTTTTATTTCACAATCGAATGACGTTCGTTTCTATTATTTATATATATATTTTTTGTATCGCCTATTTGTTTTTATTTTTTTTTCGAAAAATCGTCGATAGAGATATACGAGTTTAAAAATATGACTCCTTGTTGCCGATCGAAAACGTGGTACGTTATAAAAATATGGGAAACGTTCGATAATTTATCTAAGTTGATAGAAAAACAACTATAAATCTTTTATTTTCCAATATGGTCCCTTGACAGTGCTCTATACTATCTTATTTCAAGCACAATATATTAAATTTAAAACTGAATCTATTGATTATTATAGAATAAAATCATTTGTAATTCATATTTGTATTATATTAAAAAGTATCGAATGAAACGATATTGATTAAACGAAATCGTTGAAACATGAAATATATAACGGCAATATATTATTGATTTTTATAATAAATATATAATCCATTATTATTCAACTTGTTAATATAATCTTCATTTCTTAACAGAAAATATTATTAACTCTTCTACTTATGATCTAATTTCATACTTTCTTTTCACTTCTAAATATAAAATAAATTTCTTGAAGTCAATTTCAAAATTTTATTTTAATAATCATAACTCTTTCTAACTCGAAAAAATGTGTTATAAATAAATTTCAATAAAATGATGAATGAAATGGATTACATTTGAAAATATAAATTCCATTATATTGCTTAAAATAAAAAAATATATATTTAAATGGAATAAATATAATCCATAAAATGATGAATTAGAAAAAAATGTATATATATATTTATTCGATGTACGCCAAATTAATTTGGAAAATGAAAAAAGATTCCTTTTTAGGGTAGATTGAAATCCGTAAGGGTTTATACAAATATCGATGATGACAAATATATGGGTAACGACATTCAATATATAGTAAATTCTGAAAAAAAATTGAAAAACATGAAAATATCAAATATTACATATCGAATGGAAAAATGCGTTTTTATGATAATATATATCGGACAGACATATTTATAAATTTGCACTTGTGAAATTCTATATTAATATCGTTGAATAAATTTGCCGATAGTACCTCAATTAGTATCATTAGAAGGTTTTGACCTTTTCGGTGATGTCTTTTTTTTTAACGAATGCCTACCGCAAAAATTAATATAAATCGCGGGACATTTATTCGAATAAATGAAAAGTTTTCCCGCGACACTATTTAATTCATTCTTATTCCGGCGACGAATAAAAAAATGTCCAAATATAATAAATAATATAATTCGTATGAAAAATAAATTTAAATCAATAACACTAGGGGTTGATTGTTATGAAAGGGCACATTATTTATTCACTGCTACGATTTTTATTTTATTTTGTATATATATATATATATATATATATATATATATATATATATATATATATATATATATATATATATATATATATATATATATATATATGTATGTGTTAAATCATGTTTAATTTCTTTGATAAAAAGACGTGATGCAAGTCATTGTGCGAAGGTCGTATTATTAAATATCATGAAAATTAATTTAAATAACATGTAATGGATTAGTCATACAGGAAGTTGAATAAAAAAAAATAATAATTGACATTTTCGTTTTCGAATGTTAATTTTTGTTAGTTTCGTACTCCTTTTATAAAAAAGATATAAATCGAATCATATTATGTAAATTTTATATAACCGATAAAATTATAAAACGAGTTATTTATATACGTTTATTGTGAAATTTACAAAATTATTTTTTAATTTACAGTTTATTATATTATTATATTTGATATATGATTTATATTGAACTTCACAATCTGATTGTAAACTAAATATAAACATATGTAAAAGTTTGAATAACTCAATTTAAATGAAATTTTGTAATTATTGAAAATCTATCAAACGATGATATTCTACAATTATTTCAAAATACAAAAATAGATACGTCGTTAGCTAAATTATACATATAATATATATATATATATATATATATATATATATATATATATATATATATATATACAAAATATCATCTCGTAAACAAGCTCGATTTAATATACATTATTATAATATCAAAGTTTATTCAATTAAAATAATCCAATTAGCTAAAATAATTTCGGAATACGCAGAATATTTTGATGACGCAATTGTAACTAATAATAATCTAGACATAAAGATCTTAAACTAATACAACTTAATCTAACTAAACTATAATCAGAATTAGTTTAATTTAACCTAACATATATGTACTTTAAATTTTATATTTAATTTATATCAAATTAAATCAACAACGATTGTTATGTTTAATTATCACACGACTATTGTATATAAGTTTGTCAAAATTCTAAATATAAATATAAACTTCTAAATATATTGTTTGAAAGATTATCGATCACAACAATACAAAAGTTCAAGTTTTGTTAACCTATTTTCAGTCAAAGATAACTTTTAATGAATCTTCAAAATTGATCAATATATAATGCATTATTTTAATTTATTACGCAATATCATGATATTATAATTTATTCTAACTGAAAATCAATGTATTTTCTTGATGTCTTATATATTATAACACAGAATCAATTTTAGATAAAATATACTATATCTTTATATTAGAGTAATAATATAAAATTTAAATATCGATCATTTTTACGATATTTTGTATATATATATATATATATATATATATATATATATATATATATATATATATATACGTTTATAACGAAAATATTCATATCATAATATAAACCGACATCGAAGACGATAGTCTATTTAAATCGACTATAAAAAAAAGAACAAAATATATTATATATATATAATATAACCGTGTAAACTCGAAGCGCACTCGTCATACATTTTCCATATATATATATATATATATATATATATATATATATATATATATATATATATATATATATATATATATATATATATATATATATATATATATATATATATATATATATATATATATATATATATATATATATATATATATATATATGTATATATATTTTTTAACCCCGTTTTGTTTTGAACTCGAGCGAAATAATTTAATGCCGGTACTGTACTCGTGTCAGTCAAGTATTTTTATTTATTTATTTATTTATTTTTTTTGGAGTACAATCCGCGAGTGCCGTGTATATTTTTGCGTAATTTATTCGTTTATTGGTACACGTCGGCTTTTACGAGTGCGCTTACATCGCGTAACGAATGTCATGAAGAGTAGCCGACTTTAATGGGACGCATGGGGTAGTAGCTCAGGGGTTGTGGGTCGTTAACGAAAATACTACCCCCTGACTTATATATATATATATATATATATATATATATATATATCATACGCGCGTACTTATAATAAATAATGCTAGCGCCAGTAGTTAGTTCGTGGTGGTGTAGCTTTTTTTTTTTGTTATTGTCAAATACGGCTTAATTTTCACAATTTAATCTTAAATGTTATTCACAACTCAAAATATAGATTTCCGTCATGTCGAAGTTTAATTTATCACTATATGAGTTCGTGTAAAATATTTCAGCGTTTACGATTCAATTTCCTTCGCTTTTGACAGATGTCAATTTCTTTCGTACAAAATTTGTACGGGAATGAATTTTCAAAATAACCGGCTAACCCGTAAAAAAAAAAAATATAAAAAGTCACACATCGTCGGATACAAATCGACGAGACATTTGCAAAACGCAGTTTTTTCAGCAAAATTATGATGATTTTAGTATATTGATAATTGAAAGTGATGTTTTAATTGTCAAGCTTGTAACTTGTATATTTGAATATAAATTTAATTATTAATAACTTTCATTCAATATACACATGATTAATTTCAAATATTTTTTATACTAAACCATTAAAAAATAAAATAGTTAAATCGAAATTGATGATGTAATATAACGATTATAATAATCTGAATAATTTTTATATGATATATATATATATATATCGTATAAAAATTTCTCAATTTCGATTTACGCTGAATTTGTCGTGAATCGTAGCAATCGTCGTAACTACGACTCGCTACGTCGTCCATTGACAGTGAAATATTCAACGAATTTCGTCTGAATCGCGTAAACGTGAATGTTACGATAGCAGCACTTTGATAAACGATCTGATTTATTCGCATATATATATATATGGTATATATATATATATATATATATATATATATATATATATATATATATTAAATTATACGATTTAAAATGTAGACGATGATAATAATGATTTTTATAGTTCTCTAAATGATCATAACGTTTTTTAAGTATATAAAGAGCAAATAAATTTATTTTTATGTAGATATAAAGCAAAATTTAATGCTTTCGTCTCGTAAGTATTTTTTATCTTTTTTTTTTTGTATTTTGCCAAAAATACTCTTTGCGTTTTATATGAAATAGCGCTTTCCGATTGTTTTCAATTGAATTTGGCCGCAGAATTTATGCAGCTCGAAAACAAAGTTCTAGAAATTCAAAATAGTATTTTATCTTTATATTTACCATACAATGCACGAGGTTCTCTATTCGGTAAATTGAAAAATATAACTACAAAACGAATAATAACGATAGGAAAGTTTGCAAATATTATCCGTTTCTATATCACAAATTTAACTGCGAACTTTTGACCGAGTTTAATATAACGCGGTTTAGATTAATATTTTTTTAATATTGTGATTCAATTCATATTTTTCCATATTGTTTCTAACTTCATTATCTATTTAATTCTATAACATTATTTAAAATAACTATGAAAAATCTTATCAGATTTGTTGACAAAAAAAATACATTTTTTATACGATTTCTTTAGTAGAAATTTATACATTTTTTTTATAATATCAATTATTTGATTTAACTTTTTATTTACAATTATTTAAGTGGATAAAAGTAAAAAAAAAATATTATAATATATATGAATCATTCATGAAAAATTTAGAGGGAAATGACGCAGTCGAAGAAACCCGTTTCATATTTTTAATAATAATGCTGACCTCGATTAAACGGGAAGAGGGACTTTTCCGCATCCACAAAAATATAATAGGCTTATTATTATTTTTAATGAAAAAAAAAGATACACAGGATATTTTCCTTTATTTTGTGCCGTCTTATTATTATTTATAAAAAAAAAAATGGGACCGAAATCTCTCGGAATGAACGTCGCAGAAGAAGTTATATATTTTTGGTAAGAAATTGCCCGTTCAAAGGTTGAAGAAATAACACCTGAGTCCTTATATTTTGTATAATTATGTCTGTTTGTTTATTGTTACGCGGCGTTATTGTTATTTTATGGAGTATTAGGAGATTTATATAAAATATTGCTTGCTTACGTTTTATCAAGTTATCGTAATACAACTGCGGTTATAAAGATATTATTTGAACAGCTTAAGACGTTTTCCTAGACAGATATTTTCAATTTTTTTTAATTAATTTTTAAAAATTATACAAAATTACATTTTTATGCTAATTATTTTATAATAATTATTATACATATCGAAAATACAAATTCAATTAGCTTATATAAAATTATTATTTTTAAAGATTTAATGTGATATACGTATGTGAAAAATAAAATTTTTCGAATACGTATATATTAAACCGTAATTGAAAAGAAAAACAATTCATACAATTTTATTAATCTAATTCGTTTGAGTAATTAAAATTTTTATCAGAATTTTGTGAAATTATAAACAATACAATACAATTGATATTTGAAACAGTCTCGTTATATTGCAAATTCAAAATTATGAAAGCGTTTCAATATAATTTAATTTTATTTATGACAGATGTAAAATTTCATTGTTGCAAAAATTATTTTATATTACATTTATATATTATATTAAAAGAGATAAAAATCATTGAATTGTGCATAATTTTTAATACGTCGTTAACGTGACGGCGATATTTTCGTACGATTAACGCGCTGCGGCGTACAGATTGAGCATCCCTGATTCCCGGTGTCGTACGGAAAGCGCTCGTGTGCAATCGTCATATATCACAATGAAATAATATTATATTTCCTTTTCCCTTTCCTTTATTATTTAGCGTGAGATCGCAGTCAGTTTTCTACGCTCGATCTAAATTATTCAAACGGTGGTTCAAAATAAACGTGCAATTGCTTTTTATTGTCGGCCTGTCTTTCTATATAGGAAAACGGTCGTTTTGGTCGTGAAAAACCCAAACGCCCACAAACGCCCACCACCCACTCGACCGCGCGCAGAGTTAAAGTTTAGCAATGAAAACGAAAAACTGAAGTAATTTCCAAGTGAAGTGGAAGAACGAAAAAAAAATATAAAATAAACTCATCCCCAATTTTGAACGCCTCGATGGGGGGGCGGCGGCGAAGAACGAGAATCGAGACCCTTAAAATTTATAAGGAAGTGTATCGCAAAGGCCTCTCAATTTTTACCGTATAAAAATGGTTCGAGGCGTATTTTTCGTATGCGAACCTCCATTTTTTTTTTCCTACCCCTCGTCTTCATCCACGTATATTATTATTATGCCGTGGAAGAACGGAGGCTCGAGAGGCGGTCATTTGCCCAATTTAATGGCACGAGTGTATATATTTTTTTTCAACTTTATTATATATATATATATATATATATATATATATATATATATATATATATATATATATATATATATATATATATATATATATATATATTGCGGGTTTTTCGAGGCTCTTAATTATGGTGCAAGTCGCCCTTCGCATCGGAGCCGCTAGCGAGTTTTCTCGTATAATTGTGAGGGTATAAAAAATTAATTATTAAATTAAAATCTTTGAAATTCGAGGCACTTTCGATTCGAAATAGACCTTTTTAAAATTTAATTAGAACGGATTTCGACGTTTTTTTTTGTATTTATTTATTTATATATCTTTTTTTTATTATACGTAATAAAAAGAAAATGCTTTTTTTTTGTTTAATATATGTAATATCTTTATTTATAACGATTTAATTCCGTAGTAATTTTGTCGGTTTCAGAGCGTAAAAATATACTTAATTACTTATAAAATTATGAATTATATGACATTTAATGTCGTTTTTTTTTTAATAAAATTATTAAATTTATTATTAGAACCTCTTATTACATTCATATTAAGAAAAAAACATTACACTTTTATTACAAGCTTCTTTATGTATATTTTAAATACAGTTACAAAATTATATTTTAACTACTTTAAAATTATAATATAAAGTCAGGCTTTTTCAATTAGAACATTAATATTATATATAATTATATTATTAATTAGACTATTATTTGTTTATTTTATATATAAATTTTTATAGTATTAATTTCATGAACTATATATTTTTTATTATATGTATATTATGTTTTAGTTTACGCCTTTATAGTGAAATCTTATGATTTACATCGAATTCATTGGTCATATAAATACATATGAGTATTTATATAATATTTAAGTTTTCAAAGACAGGGGTATGACTTTATTGCGTAACCCATGTCTCCTAGTTATAAGTCATAGCCAAAAACATGAAACACATTTCTCATGCGGCTCTCATATCACACGAAACATATATGTGTATATATATATAGTGAGAGCACAAAGGGTCTATGTGTCTCGATATGAAATATGCGATCGCTCTTGCGTCATTACTAAAGTGTGCGACATATCCGACTATATTATGGGGTGTGTTTAATGGCATGCAGATTACTGGGGATGATGTATGAGAATTCTGGTGTACTAGAAATGCTCTCGTTAACTGCGGTTTTGTACGGTTAAAACTAATAGTACGTGCGGTTTGTTGCCGTGGCACACAGAATTACTTCGCCATATTGGAAGAATTGCAAGCAACAGGGGGTAAAAAATAATTTATTTACCTATATATTTTTAGATTTTAATTATATTTAAAATTATATATATAAATATTTTATATATATATATATATATATATATATATATATATATATATATATATATATATATATATATATATATATATATATATATATATATATATATATATATATATATATATATATATATATATATAATTAAAACTATTTAAAATATGGTTTCATTTTATTCATAGTTAAAAATAAAATATTATAATATTTTAAAAATAATACGAAGTATCTATAATTAAAATTGTAATAATGATATTCAATTTCTAAATACAAAGAGACATTTAAAGAAGAAGAATATATTTTTATAGTTACAAAATTTAATTATATCGATAATAGATAAATTTATTAAATATAATTAAATCTATTCATTCGATTTTACGACGCGTTTCGATTAAACACAAACAACAATATAATAGAAATATACACATAAAACGTTATATTATACTTTTATTATACACGAAATCATAGCACAATCGTTCGTCATTATAACTAACGACATCATTAGCGCAAATAAATCCACGTTAATTATTGAATAACGATAATTCGTAAAAGGGGGGTTTCGGAAAACGACACAATTTTGAACTACGACGACGCGATAACTCTATTTGTATGTAAATCGCATATCGTTGAGAATTTCGACGCGTTTAAAACCTTATATAGTATTATAAATATATATATATATATATATATATATATATATATAAAATATAACAGGTGAAATTTATTGCTAGACGTCGCCTCGTTTATTCGTTTAATACGATTTTCGCGTTATACGAATCGGCGACGAACTTAATAATGCCATTGTTGTTTGTGCTACTTGCTCGTTTATTATTAACGTTGTCGTTAGTCGATTTGTACTTTTTTTAAAGTCGAATGTAAGAAAAAAAAAGCTTATCGCAAGTTTGAATAAAACGTGTGTGTGTGTGTGTGTGTGTATTTGAAAAGTATGGAATTCAATTTTTGAATATAGTTTTTAACTTAATTATAAAATTTTATTTTTTTGTTAATTATATAAATATAATATTATAATATTAATATGATTTATGATGTAATCAGAAAAATAATACTATTTTACAAATAGATTAATATAGAAATTTATATATTGGTTCAATTTTATTATAGATAGTGCTAAATAAATAATATCATAACTAACGAATCAATCAATGACAAAATTGTAATATAAAATTCAATCAAATAGTATATAATATATATCGATTTATATACATTTGTACAAATAAAATATAATTGAATTTTTTGAAGTGATAAAATATTAAGTGTTAAACTATTTTTTTTCATATTTACTAATTTTAATCGCTTTTAATCACTTAATTTAATTGCCAAATAAAAAATACGCCTCTTCTTTAGAGTCGTCTGACGTTGATTTATTTTTTTAATCGCCAACTTTATCATCGATTTTCGAACATTAAAACGATTAATTATTATTTTTTTCCTATAATTAGAAAAACACACGGGAAAACCGGAAACGTCGTTAATATAAATAATATTGTTTTCTTATTCATCCATCAACTAAATTCGTATATTTCGATTATTCAATCTATCTATCGCATCGATATTTTACACTGTTACCACTGTAGTGGTAACGCCAATGATCGTCGATGGCTAATACGTTGATCGTTGAATTTTGTGTACGCACAAGAGATTTTCATCTCGTACATAAATTTTCCACGCTGATCCCATCAAAGTACGTGCCGCTTTTGCGTGCTTGTAAAATGTGCACAAACTCACGCACAACTCGAATTATAAAATGCGTTATTTTTTTACTCCCCATATATATATATATATATATATATATATATATATATATATATATATATATATATATATATAACATGAATGTAATATATGTTCTCTTTTTTTTGTCGGCATTAAAATTACCGGACTGACTGCACGTCGACATAAAACCGCTAAATGTCCGTCAAAAACGCATATCGATCGTTTTGTTTTAATTTATATATATATATATATATATATATATATATATATATATATACATATTGTAGCGAATAGTTAGCGTGTTGGTTTATTATGTAACTTATTGGTTTTTCAAACTGTTTTTTTTTTGTATATTTATTTTACATATAATAATATAATGTAATATAAACGATTCTCTACGTAAATAATAGTTAAATTTATAGTGATTTTTCATTGTTTTATTTGAATGTAAAATGAATGTTCAGTCAATCTTTATTTTTTGTAATTGCATTCGTTTTTTTTATATGAAAAATCTTTAACCGTCTTCATGTTCTTCAATTACGTTAAACATTTCTACATATTTCTTGAATCGCTGATTTTAATAATATTATTACAATTTGTAAGGAATAAAAATATATATTAAAATAAAAATTTAAAATTTAATTTGTATTTTAAATTTGTAAATTTAAAACTTAATTTTTTAAAATTTAATTTGTATTAATTTTTATTGATATTATTTCATAATAATAAATCTAATGGAATATTAATAAATCAACTATAATAACAATATTTAAATGATCAACGAGCGATTAATTTGAGAGATGCATATATTTTACATAACGATATATAGATATTTAATTGATATTTATAAATTAAAAAAAGTTTAAATTTATAAAAATTATCGAATAGATTTGTTTCAACGATAAATCAATAAAATGAAAATAAAAAAAAATATGAGATAATTAATATTTAAACATTTTATAATTAATTTTATATTAAACCACTATCAACTTATTATAAATTAATGATATATGCAAATATATTAAATATTAATGATTTGTTATTATACAATTTCAGATTTAAAATATATGGTTAACGATTTAATTTCGATTATATTAATAATTGAATGCAATCATAACGAATTAACGAATAATTAAATTCGTTTCGTTTATCTTAAATTTCATTCTCTGAAATTTCAATAATCGAATTTAAACTTCGCATATTTTCCGAGAAATTTAATTAAAATCATTCCCTGAGCGCATCCATATTAACATTATTTAAAATTAATCACACAAAAATATATTATTTCATTCAATATATTTCAATTCAAATAATATTATTATTTTTCGTTAATTAAAATAAAATTATATCAATATAATATTTCTGTAGAATTAACATGAAATTTGCGTGACATGTTATTACAATAAATATATATTAACAAAGACAGCAACGAAACGTCGTACTACTATTAAAATATTTCAAATTCACCGTTTTACCATATATACGTTAAAATAATAATAATAATAAAGCCTAGTTTTAGTGAAAATTAAACGTCGGTGGAAATTATTATATTTTATTGTCGCATCAAAATGTAACGTTATTTCAAAATTGCTATCAAAAAGGCCGGTTTATCGAAACAACGACGGATTAACGACATCGAAACAGAACGTTTCCATTTTACCGAATCGTATATATATATATATATATATATATATATATATATATATATATATATATATATATATATATATATATATATATATATATATATATATATATATATATATATATATATATATATATATATATTATTTTATATGTGGGATGGAAAACTATTTGTAGATAAGTGTATGAATCGCGGTCATCGGTCCGGTCACTTTATTGTCGTACGTGAGCTTTGTAAACGGGAAAAGCGGGCAGAGAGTTTCGTGCAAAATTATCGCAATAATTACAAATACCGAACACGTTTCGCGTTTTCCACGATTATTTCCACTCGGACGTTTATTTACGATCGTATAAAACACAAGCAAATCCACCCTCTCGGCCCGCTTAAAACTCACCCTTCGCGGCTTTTCCGCGAACGAAACATACGGCGGCATATTCGACCCTCATCCCTTTTTTTTACTCGCTTTTCATAAAAATAAACGATTATATAGGATATTCTATGTATGAAGGAAGACAAAAAATAATAAAAAAAAAAAACGAGTAACTTACGCATTCTTTTCAAGCGCTGAATCGACGGAGAGTTTGACACACTCGCACGGCAGTGATTCTCAAATCGTGTTACGCGGAAAAATATAAAAAATAAAAGTGGAATATTTATATATTTTGATACATTTTAAAATATTTAAATATATTAATATTTAAATACTGATGAAAATTATCAAAATATATATTTTTTTAATTTCAAATATATTCATAAGAATATTTAAAGATATAAAAATATTAAAAATCTCGTAGTGTCATAATTTATATTTTAATACTTATGTGATGAAACAATATCTTTTTTATTATTATTATTGTTATTTAATAAGATGCCTGCGTATTCGATTTGTATAATTAAAATAAGGCTTCGTTAGATAGTAATTTAGATCTTTCCATTTTATAAATTTTACAAATTACTTCTGATTTTTAATGTTTTTTCGCATATTTTAGTTATTTTTTTAAAGTGTTAATCCATTTTTATGACTTGGCAATGACAAAATCGTAATATATAAAAACAACATTTTTATTTGTTTTTGCAAGACTCTAATATCAAATTTGAAAAATCTTAATGATATTAAAATACAAAAGAAAAATAAGAAATATATAAATATAGAATATTAGAAAGTTATTTATATTATTAGATATGAAATATATTTTTATAACTAAAAATTAAAAATTGAGAACTTAATATAAAATTACGTAATTTATATTCAATAAATATTTATGAATATATATATATATATATATATATATATATATATATATATAATATAAATATATATATATATATATATATATATATATATATATATATAATATAAATATATATATATATATATATATATATATATATATATATATATATATATATATGTAAATTTCTAAATTAGTATAATATATAATTCAAAATTTTTATATAACAGTAAAAACATTTTCATTTAGTTTTAAACACTTCTACAAACTACTAGCATAAAATATAAATATCATGCATTTTAAATCATAACAAACGTTGTTGTGTTTCACATCACGAAAGGCAAGTAAAAAATATACATTATTTTGTAGACAATCGTTATTTTGCGCACAAAATATATTATATAATACACAATGTACACCAAAATGGAAAATAGAATAATAAGGCTGTTATATATTGTTTTTATTATAAATAAAAAATTATAATACAACATAATATATTTTTATATTTGGAACAATGTGAAAAAAAATCTTTATTATTTTCATGATCGAATTGTTTGTTTTCATTTTCTTTCACTTAGATATTAAATAGTGAAATGATTTTATATTGTTTGACATTGTAAATATTTCTTTATTACAACTTTTCCCAGTCGGCAAATCTGAATATGTCTCGATTGCACGTCATGTAAAATATCGTTTTTTCCACGCCTTTTTCCTCTACATACAAATTCCGATTACGGCGTTTTCCTCGTACGCTTCGAAAGTAAGAAGAAAAGCGCACGCCGAATTCGGAAAATTCATTTCGAGAAAAACTGCCGTTCGCCGTGGAAGCAAAAACGAAATGGAACACATGAAAAAAAAATGTGTAAACCGGGGGGAATAGAAAAGAATAAAAATAATATATATATATATATATATATATATATATATACGTCGTTGATAAATAACTGAAAGAAATCGGAAGCAACCCCCCACAACAGGTTCGTTTATTTGCGTCGTTCGTTTCGATATGTTGTTATTGAGTTGGGGATGATGTGTGAGGGTGGGTTGGTTCGGAAAATGTTAGAAAGGGTCCGAAAATTGACACTTGAAATCAGAGCGCACCAAACTTGACCGCAATATAAGGGATGGTTTGGTTTTTCGGTCAATTTTATGCAAGCAATTCTAGGGTATGTTGTTACATGAATTCGACCGGATGGGACTTGGCGACTTTCCCACGGCGACGATTTTCCATCCTTTGACTTTTCACGCATAAAAACAAATTTCTATATCATATATATATATATATATATATATATATATATATATATATATATATATATATATATATAATATGCGTGTATATTGTTTGAACAGTGGGTACCCGCTCTACAGTATAATATGTGTTTACTATGTGTACATATTGTTTTTTTATAGTTGTTATTCTGTTGTTCGTTATAAATGAAATTGCAAACGGAAAATTTTTAAAAATATAAATGGAAAAAATAATTCTATTCTATATTATATAATCTTACATTTTTTTTTATTTTTCATATAAATTTTAAAATTTTCTTTTGAAATATTAATTAAAATTCTAAAAATCCTCTTACATTTCAATCTATAAAGTATTTATATTCGTAATCAGACCACCATGGAATTTAGTTATATTGTTCCGATTAAGTCACTAATTCGATTAATCGAAAATAATTGTATAATAATTATTATGTCAATAAATATTAAGAATTTTTATTTTAGTCCTAAATAAACAGCTTTTAGTGTATGAATAGCTAATAATACTTAATTTTATTCCCATTAAATTAAAAATATTATTATGAAATGTATTATATAAATTTAATTATATACTTCATCCACACATATATGTATATATATATATATATATATATATATATATATATATATATATATATATATATATATTAGTTTATCAAAAACAATCTACAATTTATAGTAATTCCGGTGTAAATTTTCGTATACTAGAATTAATTAAATAAGTTTGCTTATTTTTTTTCTGAAAACTTTGAAAACCATTTGCATACCAGCTGGGATTTGAACTCGCCACTGCATAATTGGTAGCTCGATACGTTAATACTCAACAGTCACGAACGATATAAATTTTAAATTTTACTCTTGGGCTCAAGAAAATATTTTAATATTTTCCGAAATGGCCATTCATGTTAAATTATAATACATATATAAAGAACCACCCTGAAAAATAATAATTATTTAGAAAGCGTAGTTAAGTAGACAACAGAATATTTCATATTGTATTAAATATTGAAAAAAAAATATATTTCAATTCAGATCTTGCATTTTATATTTTATTTTTAAAAATATTCCGAATTGTAAAATTTCAATATTTTTTTTTCTTGCATATAGAAAGAAAGGTTTTTTTTAAAAATATTTTTTTACATAATATAATATTTTTTTAATTTTCATTCTATATATATTCAATTTTTAAAATAGTTTTCATACAAATTTATTATAGAAAAAATATCGCTGATATCTGTGTGAGTATTTCAATAGTTTACTGTTTTTATATTATAACTCAAAATAAATATTTGTGACGAACCTTTTTCTTATTTTTTTGTATATCCGAACACGTTAATGCCATCTTAAATAAATTTTCTACCTCCAAAAAGAAGCCTTTCACATGCCGTTCAATTCGGTTTGAATATATATATATATACCATATATACATATATATATATATATATATTTTTTTTTTTTGGGAAAATTGAAATCATTATATTCGGTTGTGTGAAAAGAATCATAGACGGCAATACGTCTTCGCTTTTCGTATTCGAAATAAACTTTCCCGTTTTTCCGACACGCCTCAGAGCCAATATTTATTCTTCATCCCATCAAGGAAAAACGGGGAAAAGCTGGATTTGATACCGAGATCTCAGCCTTATTTCACCTCTTTTTATTATTATTATGTCGTGCTTTTTGAGCCCTTGTCGTCGATAGTGTTTGCTCGCTGACGTTTTGTAACTTTACGCATGAAAAGCTCTCACTAACTTGATTTATATCGGACTACTATTCGGTAATTGAAATTTTTTACAATGATTGATCTAATTTTCAGCGTTCTATCGTCAACATAAATTTAATTAAAAAAATTTCAGTATATTATTTTTAATAAAAAAAAATATATCGTAATTCGTATTCTATATAATAAGATTTATAGCGAATATTTAAATATTCAAAATGAAAAAGATATTTTTCGTTTTATTTGTAGAACGAAACCGAGACTTCATTATTTTATTTATTACGAAAAAATAAAAATTCGACGAACCGCAGAGACGAAATAAAGTATTAAAATGAAGGAGAAAAAAGGAAAAAAATCGTAAAATGAGAACGTGTTTCTTCGATATCCTTTGATTTTCCAGTTCCTTCACATTATTCGGAAAGTCGTTTGTACTCCCAATAAGAAATTTGCTAAACAAATAATAAAAATCGCGAAATATGATTTATTATATTAAATTATATCGTGCTATCTTAATATAAAAATATATTTATAAACAAGTACGCGTGTATTGTGAGTGATGTATTTGAAAATATTACGCCATATATACAATATGTAATTTAATGGTTACAATTTTTTTTTGTATAATATATATATATATATATATATATATATATATATATATATATATATATATATATATATATATTTTCTACATTATTTCTATTTTATTATGTTTTCAGATTTCTCTTTATGATATTTCCTTGTACGTGATCAAAAGAAAAAAAAATGTGAATGATTTGGGAATAATGAGATTTTCTCTGTCGACAAGTCAAAATATGAAAAATATCCCCATATAATGATCCAATTAAATTTTTACTAAATAAGACGATAACCTTCATTTTTATATAATATTCTAGCAAAAAAAAAAGAGTCAAAAGTAACTAAAATTGAAAGACACAAAAAATATTTTATATAATTCATATTTTCAGTTTTTTTTTACATGTGTTATATAAATAAATCATAATATATATATATATATATATATATATATATATATATATATATATATATATAGCGTATTTTGTGTGCAATTTATACGTGATAACGAATTTATATGTTAACACGATATCTAAATCAAATAGGTTTTGCTAAAGTTATTTCGTAATCCATTCACGTTTGTTACATAAATACATTTATGACTACTAAACTTCGACCGACATCTGAATATATAATAAAGAGGAAAAAATATTGACGAAATTTTATATTAAAAAATAAAATAATAATAAAAAAAACTATGGAAAAAGTGTAATTGCAAAAAGTATTAAATAATAATAAAACTTTGGATATTATAACGATCTCTATACAAATTGAAGTAATATAGAATTATTCATGAGACTGTTTTTAAATGAGTTTTATAATAAATTGAGCTCTAGAAAAATCGATTTATTAACAAAGTTAAATAAAATTAAACTTTAAATTATATTTGAAAACACACACAAATATCTATGTAATAGTATTTAAAATTTAGTCCAATATATTCGAGAAAACTCTGTTTCAGTTGTATATAATTTTAAATTAATAAGACTAATTATTATAACAACAATAATAATATTAAAATTTTACAATAGAGATCCGTAAATAGAAAAAGAATAATGCATTTTATCTACATTTTATGGTATGTAAAAGACATACAATATTTTAATATCTTATATCTGGTTGGTTAAAGGTTAATATTGATTTTTTTATATATAAAAATATATATATTTAGGATATTACAATTTTAATTGAAATAATTATTTTTAAATTTATCTTACATATAGGGTTGTTAAAAAATATAAACACACACACACACTTATATATATATATATATATATATATATATATATATATAAAGTAAGAGGGTTAAACAATTAATCAAGTGTTGCTAGTGGTTTACTTTACATAATTTACACAAATGATTATAAAATTTGTTAAAAGGAAAATTACTTTGCCCTTCATTTTTCAGTTGAATTAAATTAAATTTTGCCTTACTTCAAAACGTTTCAGACAAGAATAAAATTTTTCATCGCGTTAGCTGCTATTAATAATAATAATAATAATAAATAAATAAAAATTACAAGATAATTTATATATATTATATATGATTCAATAAGATTTACTTTTTATAATATAGTTGTAGATAATTGATAAAAAAAAGTATACATTTTTTTTATTCAAGTCATCTATATAATACATACACTTATAATAGAATAAAAAATATATAATAATATATATTCGTAGAAATCGAAATCAAAATAAATATCAATATGATCCTTATCGAACGTCTCCCGTTCAAATCTCACAATCAGATAGTAAGAAGAAAAGATAACTTTTTATTTGAAGTTCTTCGTGACTTCATTGTTTGTTTATCAAACGAATCGATTCCCGGAATTAAGTTTTAGATTCTCGTTTCATTTGAGCGACAACGATTTCATATATCGTACATACATTTATATATATATATATATATATATATATATATATATATATATTGACATTTAATGTTAATAATGAATGACTTTGATGTTATCATATAATAAAACAGCATATATCGGATGCTCTTATTATCGTATAAATTCATATCGTTTGTTTGATTTAATGACGGTTAACGTAATAATTTTAACGTCATTACATTGTATACAGATTTCGAATAGAGTGTATGAAATTAAATAACATACTAGAAACGCTTGACATATTATTATGACTTTGATATTTTAATATATTATATTTCATTATATAAAATAATATAAATTTATTATATTTTTATTGTTTAAATTTTGATTGAAATAAATTTAACTTGTTTTTGAATGTTGGAAAATTGAATAATTTTGATATCGTGTTTTTGAGCAATTCGAACATTTTCAAAACTGTGAAAATTGTTTCGATACAATTTTATGGATGAGTTGCTAATTTGACAGCGGATTGCGGTTTTGTATCCTCGGTTAATGCGAAATATTTCCAAAATGACAATTTTCAACGGATCAAAACACGAAAAAGACAGGATTATCTGAATACGATTCGCGAAAAGCGACGAATTCAATTAATTAATTACAAATAACAACGTTTCAATTAGATTCCGACGATTTTGTCGTCACATTTCTTTGACCGGGATACGTTAATAATAATATATATTAATTTAGATGAGCGATTTCCGACGAATTTTTTCGTCGTAAATTGAAATTCTTATATAAACTTTTTGATTTTCGTTGGCCGAATGCCATGCATTTAATTAATTTACTCTCTAACAAAATTCAATGCCATTTTGTAAATGGATTCCAAAAACACTGTGTTAAAATATTTCAAATTACTGTTCGAGTAAATAACGTCGAATTTCCATTATAATTCGAATATGTTCATTTGACATATTTTTATAATATTGAAACTATAGAATTCACAATAGTGTAAAAATATGAAATTTTCTATATAACATGACAGTATTTTACAATTCTAAATTATATCAGACTTTGAAAAAGATGCAAAAGTTGAATTTATTTCCACGTGTAGAAACGACATGACATGTCATGTTCATGGAAAATGTCATCGAAGAAAGCTTCGCATACACATCATATTATATATATATATATATATAGCATGTTTCACATATATGCACTCATACATATGCAAGAATGTGTCAATATATCAATATATTCTGCGGCGCATTTATTCACGACGAATCCTTATCATAGCTTCAATACTTGACAATGTCAATGATATATATTATACATGTGTGTGAACAGATAGATAACCATCTTTTATATATGCAGTCGAAGCTTTTCGATGCAGCTCTCAATGAAAGCTCGGTTCGAATACGAAAAAAGTTTCAACAAATATTCTCGGATGCGGTTTTTGAATAAAAATATTCTTTCTCGGGCGTCGATGCTGGAAACCATTTGTAGAATTTATTATCGAAAGGGCAAAGAACCTCTTATTCATATCTCAGATATTGTTAACCCCTTGACTGAAGATATATATATATACTTTGGAATAACGATCTTCAAAAAAAATACATTCATATATATGAGTTGTAGCGCAAATATTCGTTTTGAAAAATTTATATTTAAATCAGTATTCATTCTATATATTATATTGTATAATAATAAATGAAATCAGATAATAAGATTATTTTGAAAATGTCGCAATTTTTCAGAGTGTATTAAACATTATGCAATCTTTATAATTAATATTTTTTTTTATTTTCACGTCAATAGCAGAGCGTTTTCGTTATTTTTATTTGTTGTTACGGTTATCTCTAATGTTATTTCAAAGAAAATTTCTATTATTATCGAAACGCACAACAATATTGGGGGGAAAAGATAACACTTGCAAGAATTTCTGAATTGAAACGTTTCACAATCGTCTTCGCGATATTCTAGATCGTTTATATATATATATATATATATATATATATATATATATTTATTGCATTTTCTTCGAAATCGAGACACGAGAGAAATTTTCCGATTTTTCGTACCCCTCCCCAATCCAGCGGATGAAAACGATTTAATAATGTATATTATACGCGATGTGGGACCATTTTATTTGTTTCGTAAAGAAAAATCGAATTCAACATAAATAAACAAACAAATAAACGGGCGATTCCTTCGAGTATGTCGGCGATGCGAACGACTAAAGGGGTGAAATTGAAACGAAAATTGAATATTTTAGACATAATTTTCACTTCGTGTTATTATTGTTCGCGTATACTTCGGTTATAATTCAGTCGAATTTTCCGCGTTCGTTCCTTTCTTTACGGCCATTTTCGAAGCTATTTAGAGCGAAATTTTATTAACACACTTTTTGCCGTTGTGAAAATTTTGCGCCTCTCTGCATTCGTGAAAATAAGGCCACCTTTAACATTTCAAATGAGATAGCACATCCTGTCGCATCTCATTTTGAATCGTATTTAAATTTTAAATGTCACACAAAGAAGTTTTTCTCGAACGTTATTTTCGTCAGCGACGGCTGTTTTATGTGAACGATATTAACTTTTTTTTTTTACTCTTTAAACTCACTAAACAATCTTATTAAATCTGAAAATATAATTTGAATATATTTCAGCGAACGTATGTTTCAAAATTCATACAATATAATATTCTATTTTATTAAATAAATTAAAAAAAGCTTTTTAAAACTCGTAATTTTTTTTTACGTTTTACGTTATTTTTTTACTCTCTATTGAATTTGGTAAAAATATATCGCTTTTCATTTACAAATGCGATAGCTTATTATATATTTTTGAACGACAACTTCAGAACAATGAAAAATCCATTTTTCATTTTTATATCACTGAACTGGAATTGAACACAAACTACAACAGAATTCATCTAAAATATTAACCGCTGATTCACTGAGTTCAAAAGATATCTTTCGGTTTCAATATTTTTTCATCCAAACATAAATCATAAATAAAATTTTAAACTATATGTGAATACATATTTAAATCATATATAAAATTTTTACATTAATATTATACGATTTATTGAACATTTTTAATTTTATAAAATCAAAATTCAATTACCGACAATATCAGCAAAAGTTTTAATACGGATCAGACATATTCGATAATCTCAGAATTAATATCTATTGAAATCTACTATATTTGATATATTATAATAATTCACTAAACTAATAGGATTTCTCGTCGATTAAATTAATTTATAATCAACCTAAATTTCCATTGAACCTTGCCAATGTGAAATCTATATACGTATACGATCGATTTATCCATTTATATATAATATATAAAATAAAATCATGCATTTTATACAATGTATAATATATTATAATAATCGTAATATTATTTTACAACAGTGAATATTATTTTACTCCTGATAATTCTTTTAATAACGTCAAAATCCGTTAATAAATAACAGCGTTTCTCTCATATGATAATGTATTGCGAAATTTCGTATGCTCGCTGCGAAAGCCAGGCCGAGCTTAAAATTCGCGTTATTAATTATTTTAAGCTCGAGCCGTGATAAGCTCGAATATCCGAATTAAACTTGGCTTCTGCTACGTGGAAAACCGTAGATGAAAAGATGTACGTGTTCGCTTTCACGTGTACGTGGTACACGAGTTTTGTATTTTCGCGTTAAAAGTTGGACGAAACGACGCAAAGCCTACCGTATATAATAATATCGATATTTCAACATAGTTTTTAACGTTAAATTTCACAAACTTTTTTGACCTTTATAGCATTTTTATTATCATATAATGCTCTTTCAAAACTATTTTATTTATATGATATTAAAAAAAATGATTTGATTTAAGATTATGATCAAAACGATATATATTTTATATGAGATCGTTTATTTAAATTCAAATAATGAATCATAAATTTGAATCATCTATTTTTCTTTGAACATTCAATATATATTAAAGATTGAGATAACATAAACAATTTCATTGACAATGTTTAATTAAACTATATATAGGTTGAACTAGTTGCAATGAAATTACTGACAGACAAAAAATATAGTTAATATTATGATTTGTTGAAATATATAAATAAATTAAAATTTTTGATATAATATCAATGCAATCAAATTCCAGTTAGTGTGACATCTGAGGCGATTAAGTAATAGGTCATATTAAACAGCGTTATACTAATCAGACATAAATTAAAAAACGAAGAAATGTAGATGTGTCATATTATCCAGACTATCACACTAATTGGATTATAATTTGATTCTGAATAAATTCTATATGTCGATTAAAAAGCAAAATTGTTTTAAAAAATATTAAAATAAAATATAAATTATATTTTTAATCATAAATATTCGACTGATGAAAATATATAATATAAAAAAAATATTTAAAAATATAAAAACGATTTGATAGGAAATATATAAAATAAGGTAAAACGATCATTATTAACAGAAGCGACGGCCCATTTTTTAAAACGGTTGAGGAGCGCCGATTTACAGATTTATAATAAATCGGTGTATGCGGTCCTTTCTTGGGGTGAACATAATCGATACAAATGATCCTGTCGGGAACTGTTTAGCCTCGTTTAGGGATTTCATTAAGGATCTCGACGAGCGCGGTTAACGAGTAACTTTCCCGGAAAAGCACTCCGCTTTTCCTGACGCTTTTAATAACGATTAAAAAAAATTTACATTATATATATATATATATATATATATATATATATATATATATATATATATATATATATATATATATAATGTTTGGCGATGATGCGCAACTCATTTTCGCGTTTAAATTAATCAACGAAGACCCGAGAGTTTTGTTGTAAATAAATTTTGGCACGTTTCGGCTCATAAAGTAAATATGTAAATTTTTCGATACGAGACGTGAACTTGACACGTTATTAATATCAATATGAAACATCTGGTGACTGATAAATGATATGCTCGTGTTTATCAAGAACCGTATGAAAAATTATCACAAATAAAATCATAAAGAAAACGGACATCTTTTTATATATTTATAAATATTACATAATTATATAGATTAGAATTGGGTAAACATTTTGATATATCGATCATATATTTTAATAATGTTACTACGAATTGCATTTATGATAAATTATTTTGAATTTTATGATTTCAAAATGTTTCCATATTTATTCCTGTGCACTCATGTTTCATAACGTTTTTGACGAATTTTTTACTCCTAATCTAATATTATTGTTAATGTATAATTCATTTATATTTTTATGCTTTTAGTGGTTACGGACTAATTTAAGATAAGAAAATTTTATCTATAAGATTGTCATTTTATAACTTCATAATATTATATAAAATTGACATAAACAGTCATTGTTGCGCATTGAATTTTCGTATTACTAAATGGTGATCAAACGGCACCTATCGAGTGCAAAGGGTTAAATATGTCTAAAGTTACTAAAAATACGTATATATTTATGTATGTATATGAGAAGAATCAATATAGAAACTTTTCGTACGAAAAGATACACGAAAAGGGCAGATTCCATCAAATGAAGTGCCCTTTTTAGTCTATTCCGTCAAAGCCTTCGATAAATCGTAACGATTTCGAGTTTCGCGAACGTAACGAGATTTCCGCGAATATGTCTCGCGTTATCGCGCGTCAAAGGGTTAAATTCACCATTAGCTTTATTTTTCTTAAGCCACCCCGTGAGATTTTTCACTAAGGGATGATAGAAACAAGGGGTGAGTGGCAAAGATGAACCCACCCGTTTTCCGGTGATAAATTGATACCGAAATTTGGTTCGCGGAGATAATTTATCGTGACGCCGAGTGGTAAGGCTCCTACGTTTTACCACATTCATACCCCGTACCGAAATTTTTCGAATATAAAGGATAAAAACGGCGACTTATACGCTGAAAAATTTGGTTTCGTATCCGTGAAACTGTATGAAAAATATTGGTCTCGACTCTGCTGAATACAAATGAATTTCGCAACCCTTAAACGTTCGATAGTTCCGAGGTAAAAATATTGTACTTACGTATAATCGCATACAAAAGCTTTTCGTATATTTACAGCCGCTTTCGACGTGTACATTCTGAAAAATTAATGCTGCATTATAATACCGGCACAAAATCGTGTTTTTGAATATATTAATATACGATAAATATTTAATTTATTATGTATATTAAACTAAATTTCATTGTTTGCAGTCAAATTTACATATTTAAACGCTGTTTCATTTCGCTCATCTAACAGCAACGAATCTAACTGATAAATATTTAAAATAAACATTGAATAAATTATAAATATTTTATATAAAAAATAATAATTGTAACGATAGTAGATAACAAATGCGATATTTTAGATAAAAGGACAATATCAATTAGTTTATTTTGGTAATGTTTGTCATTCGATACTTTCGTCACAGTAAAGGCACTAAAATGTAATGGTATCCCGCAAATTGTCCCAGTTTCTTTGTTAATATATTACCATGGTCCTAAATACAACAATCCAATGGCTTTTAAGTGCCAGATTTGATTATTATCCTCCAGCAACTAGGTGGGATGCTTAGATCCTTAATTAACACGTGATCTCATCTAATTTTATTTATCACTTTGTTTTATCTATATTTTTAATTATAAATATAATATTGTATTTTATAATAAATTATTGAATAGTGACAATTTTTTTTGAAAAAAACATCGCACTAAAATGAAATCCTAGTCGTCAACAAGTGAAACTAGTAACTTTCTCACAATATAAGGTTTTGTAGGATGAGCAAAAGACAGGAGATTGATTGATTCAATAAAGTTGGCTTGATCTTTTGATGGGTCAAGGGGTATCCTTGAGGTCGCCAGGTCTAGATTAAGTGATTGCGGTAGTTTCAAAATAGTCACAGAAAGCTTCTGATAGGACAAAGGATCTAAGGGAAAACATAACGGACGGCGCCCTTTGAACGTCGCCACTAAAGGAAAACACCGAAAGGACGCGCGAATTCAATCAAACTCACTAAAATAATTTCATTGCGGCTTTCAATGATATATATATATAAATAATCAAAATCTATTTGTAATTTTGTATATTGGTTTTGATGAAAATATAAAACTATTTTTTTTTCCTATGAAGAGTGAAAGATTTCCCGGTTCGTTTTTCCTCAAATACTAATATTCGAACGACGCTAACAGATGTTACATCTCTTTGCACTCTCGTAAAGTTGGCGGAAAACTCTTCCGCGTCATTAATTTTCTCAGTCAAATGCATTGTATGTTCAAAAATGAAAATTTTCGTCTGTCCGTCCATCTCGTAAAACTTCAGGTTTAACAACTGTTTAACGCGATTTTGCATCCTTTACGTCGATTCCAACTGTCTGAGAAATGATTCAAACGTCGAAAAAATATTCTCAATGACATACTAAAAATGCGTATAAAATTTAATTTTTGATATTATTAAACGATAAAAATAATTGAAAGACGATTTCAATTAATTCTTTATACATTTTTAAATATTCAATTGTATTTAAACAGACCATTTGAGAACGTTTGCTCTGAATTGTTACGCGGAAACATCAGATGAATATGTGCAGAGCAACGGTACATTTTAATGATGCAACCGTCGAAATTTCAACGAGTACACGATTTTATATTAAAATGCTCGGAAGAAAGACAACGCAATCGTTCGAAAGACAGAAACCACCCATCAATACGTGAAAAAAAAAACGACAACTTTTCACGCGTCTCTGAAACGAAATACGCTGAAAAATGTACGCTTTCAGCGGAATGTTTATAATGGCGAACGTGCAGACTGTTGCATCACACTAAGACCACTTAAAATGCCTTTGTTCGTGCAAAATCGCATAATATAAACTTTTGCAAATTCACTGTGTCGACCGAAAAACCGAGTTCGTTATGCGCTTTGCATATTGCATATCTGCCGCTTTTTAATTCTCGACAATAATATGCGAGAATAATAGAAGGAAAAAAAAGCGAATTTTTCTTTGAATTTTCCAACGACGCGGCAAATTAACTATTCAATCAGAACGAACTGAAATACAACAACTTGACGCAAACGAAAAAAGTTTTATATTGCGGAAATGGATAGGTTTCTAAATTAAAACGTTTCGAGTATCAAAAAGTTCGACACAACGGTTAAGTTAATTGTTTCAACATTTGATATTTTACAGATCGACTATGGCAAACAAAACTCCGGTCAGAATCTGAATTTTTTTTTTATGAAATACGAGACAATATACAGTAATAAAATATTATATATAGAATAAAAAATATAATAAAATTCGTGTACTCTATATGTATTGAAATATATTTATATATAAGAATTATATTATAGTGTATATATTATGTATAAGAATTTCCATCTCATTTAAATATTCCTTCAGAAACTGATTAAATATTATAAATCACACCTGAGTTATGAAGTATAAAGTAACTCTTGCATAATGAGCTACTCTAATTTTGTTTTCCGCCAGATTCATATTGTTTCAAATGCTTCTTAAAAAGTTCTGAAAACTTCAAACTTAAACCGAGTGAAAAATGAGCATTCAAACTTCTTCATTGTATTAGATTTTTTTTCTGTTCACTTATTAATCTTTCAGATTTTAAAGTTGCGAATTTCTCAAGTGAACTAGAAAAAAAATGAGCCTTAAGACGTTCTTATTGAAATATTATTATTATTTTTTTATATAATATAAAATATATTGATTTCATAAATTTTTCAGTGTCTAAAATTCGAATTAATATTTCTAATATATAATTTTTATCCATTATTTCGAATAATATATATATATATATATATATATATATATATATATATATATATATATATATATATATATATATATATATATATATATATATATATATATATGGAAAAATCTGCAAAATTGATAACGAATTTTCACTATGACATTAAAGACCGATCTTTTTCTCTTTTTTTTTATATTAATAGTCGATTTTTTTCCCGTTCATTTGAAGCTTTCGCTCGTAAAGCGAGCAAATGGCTCGTACTAAAAGCGACGTTGGCACGTTGTAAAATTTTAATAATTGTCAGTCGAACGCTTTCGACGTTTCAGAATAATAATAATCGTTTCAGATAAAATGCAAATGCGAATTCAAAGTGCATTTGCATTCACTATTTATCAGTAAGTCGCCATTACGCAGATTACTTACAATCTGAAATGTTTAGTTACGATTATTATTTAATTTTCAACAGTTGAAAATTTATTGTAAAAAAAAAAATATATTCTTTAACAGTATATATATAATATATAAATATGTGAAAAAGCGTTATCGTTTGACGGGTGTGTGTTTTCTTTGATGTTGCTCGTTATTACGACGAATAAATTAAACTCTAACTTAATTAACACATTATAATTTCACTATGAATATTTCCACTTTGATTAAAATTTTATTCGTTAAGATGTTACATGTTGAGTTTGTTTATTAAATATTTTAAGTGTTTCATTATTGAAAATTCAAAATATAAAAAAATTTGAATTTCGAATCGACATATCAAAAATAAAATAATAATCACATATAATGGAAAATTTAAAGTTTCCGACGTATTGTGCCGTTGAACTCCTTCGATTCAAATCCCAGAACAAAAGCTCACATTGTAAAGCTGCGCAACTTATCGTTAAGCCAACGACATGTTAACACATTATTTCGCTGCATATTCTCACCGAGAAGCTGAATTTTAAATTAAAATCGATCGTCGTATTTCGCGAATCGTCACCGGAAACCCACCGCACAGTTTCATTTTTTTTGTATTTAGTTAAAATTTTCAGCAATTTTATGAGAAAGTTTTCGTGTAGAAACTTTGATTGCACTGGGAGGAAAAACGTTAAAATATCGCGTATTGCACCACTGGAAGCAATAATGAGTTTCTTCGCAAACGGAAGTTATTTGAAAAAGGAAAAAATATATATTCCGTGAAATATATTCATTTTGTCGGAGTTTCGACGAAATGATTGTTGCCATTTCGAATGGCGGTGCACTTAGTTTTAAAGTAGGTTAAGAAGATCGATATTTTAATAAAAATAAACGATGGAAAATTTTGTGAAAATCGTTCTTGGAAATTTCCATTTTAATGTTACGATTTCAATGTTATATATATTTTCTTATAAAAATTATATTTGAATTGTTTATTCGCTTTAAACTCTTATAAATTATATAAATTGTTTAGTAGTCTAATTTAGATTATACCAATTTTTTTAAGATTTCAAACGCTGATTAATCTGTTTACAGAATCGAGTCATCAGCCTACATCCAATTTTTAGACTTAGTTTTATTTTATAAAGTATTTGAAACATTTTAATTATGTCACGTTGCTTAAATTGATAATAATATTAAATAAATATTATAATTACCATATTACATATATAAAATAAAGCTGCAATGCGGATTTGAACTCTCATATTCTGAATAACTTAATGTAAGTAATTAAAGTTTAGCATTTGATTATTGATATATTATTAAATAAAATTAACATGCACATTTTAATATACAAAAATATTTTATATTATATATTTTATAATTTTAATTATGATTTTTTTTATATGAAAATATAAATCATTAATAATATATTAAAAAGTATAGATGATAATGTAATGAATCGATCCGAATTCAAACAATATAAACTAATAAATTTCGGATATTACCTGATATATTATAAACACAAATGCCAACTATAAGTTATAATCGCTTCGTAAACTAATTACATTTACAGATTAAAGGGTTTCGAACCGCAGATAGCAGCGATTATCAATCGATAACGTCGAATCAAGGCGGACTGTTTTCGTTAAAACCCGACTGTTCAATTACAGTTACGAAATTGGAATATGTAATCGAAATCGTAGATTCTCGGTATGTTAAGGGTTGGTTTTTTTTTTATAAAGATGTTGCATACACGTGCCTCGTTAATTCGAATATGTATGCAATTTTCCAAAAAAAAAAAAAAAGTTGAAAAAAATAGAAAAAAAAAAAGATAGTTAGTTTGGAGCGTGTTCTGCGAAATGTCGAGTGCGCTTTCGTTATGGCCAACGTCGCAAATGTTTGTGTATTTTGGCGCCAAATTCAAATCGGCTTTTCCCGCCGGCTACGTGCTTCAATTTCGGTTCCGATTTTCCGGATTAAAAATTTTCCGATGTGAAAATTCGCAGCACGCGCCCGTAACATCGGCCGAACCGGATCGACGGGAAAAGTCTCATCGGTTTTAACTAAAGTTTTTGCTATCTTTTTTTTTTCACTTCACCTCTTTATAAATATAGAATATGTATATTATTTTTTTTTAAATCATATATATCTATATATATATAATACTTATATTATTATTCAGATCAAAATTAATATATTAATTTTATTTTGTACAAATAATCTTTGTATTAGGTTATAAAGGGCGACTTTTATTTTTTTTTTATTAAATTAAGTCATCAATTTTTTGATAAATAAGCCTATAAATAAAGACCATTTCTTACTTTATATTTGTAGAAATGAAATTAACTAAAATATTATCATAAATATAACATAAACGTAATTGATCTAAAATTTATATATAATTTATTTTATGTGGAAGATTTTAAATATTAAATACAACATAAACTTTTATCAATAGTAATTATAATGAAGAAAAGTTTAACTTTTATATACGTATTATATTTTAATGTTTTGTCACGCGAAGGTCTTCTCAAACAGTGGGTTTATTTTCTGAAAAAAAAAAAATATTTAAAATATTTCATTCACATTGAGTTCAAAACGAAATAATAATGAAGAAAAGCGAAAGAGGGGCAAAAAAAAACAAAAACAAAATACAAAACAAAAATGAGTAAACAATGAAAGCGGTCGAAAAACAATTCCTCAAAAGGCGGACACCCTTTTTACATCGTCCCTTTATTAATTGTTCTTCGCCATCTGGAGCAGTCAGCTTCGTATAAAATCGTCCTATAAAATGGAAAATGAAAGAAAAGCCATTCGAAATGATGAAAAGTGAGAGAGGGAATCGAAATGTTTTTGATCCCGGCTAAACAGTCACATAAAAAAAAGAGAGGACCCCAAGAAAAAAAGTATAAAACAATAGGGTATTATACTTTTTTTTTTCTATCAAGGATATACAATGAGATAAGACCTCATCGTTTTCATTGTGCATAAGACATGATTTAGATGAAAATAAAAGAAAAAAAACGTATGACTTTTTAGTGGAACATTGTTCGAAATCGTCTTTTTATTTCATTCATTTTTCATACAAAATTTTATATTAAAAATGAATTAATTCAACTCGCTGATAAAAAATATTTTATATAAATTATATAATTTCATACGTTGAATATACACAATATGCTTATAATAAATTTCGTGATATTTCAACGTTGAGTCGAAAAAATTTTTCTAATTCTTTAAAAAATCAATCAAATTCAATATATTTAACAGTAATACACCTTATAATTAATTTATCCCAAAAAATATTCACTAAACCGATCTCAAAAAAAAAAAAATACAAACTAATGCAGAAAGTTACAATTGATCGTAAATTTTGCATTTAAAAAACCATTGCTTTTTCGCATGAAATTACGCATTTATGAATTAATAATACTGGTATAGATTTTATTTTTAAAGGTAGATAAATCTATAAAATTTTATAATTCCGAAATATATGTCTGGAACACCAATGAATAATTATATGAACCATAGCCGCTGTGAATCTCACTCACAACCCGAGCGCAAAGAATTAATATTCATATATGAAACATAAGAATAAAAAAATCAACTATTTTTTTAATAAGCTGTTTCATTTTCCAATTTTTTTTCTATCCTTTTAGTGTCCACTCTATTTTAACGACTGTTTAGCATAAGTATTCAAGTATGCGTAATTTGGCTTAATACAAGTCGGCACAGTTACGACCGTTGAAAATAACCGACCCTTTCCCCCGTGCGATTTTCCTTTCGCTCCTTCCATTCGTTCGTCCTGTTTTATTTTATTTAGGGTTTTCGCAATGCCGCATACGCAGGAACCCAAAAAGCTTCTCGCCCGGAAAAACACATATGAAACATTCCTATGAAAGCGTTTTATACAGAATTTGTGCTCGACGTCGAGCGAAGGGTCCGCGGGCTCTTTTCAGGACTCGAAGCCTGAAAAATATATAAGACGAACCTTGTCCCATTCTTGACGAACTGTAAATAAATAACGAAATAAATACGGCTACCTTCTTTTGTATTTTTTCTTTTTTTTTTCCTCCTACTTTTGTGTTGTATATTTTCCTTCGTAATTATGTTATACGCTTTTACTGTATACGTTACGTTTATAATTTATAATGATATATGATTTAAAATGTGTTTGTTTTTATAAAAAAATAATAATAGTCAGATTTAATTTGACCTATAATTTTTAATTTTATCAGTATCATAAATATAGTGATTATATATAAATATTAATTATAGTATTATAACTTAGTACTTTATATTAGTACTTTATTAATCTTGTAAATAACACTGAAAAAATAGTATAGATTATTAATTGACATTAATTATACGTAATCCAATATTTTAGTAAATAATAATAATTAAATTAAATTATTATATTTATTAAATTTTATAATATATTTAATATTTATATAAGAAAATTGTCTAAAAATTAGTAACATTTTATTAATGAATAAAATATATAAAGATTTGATAAAAAATATTAATATAGCAATTTATTAATTATTTTTATAGAAACGTATTTCGTTTGAATTATTATACAATATGACATTATTCTGCAGATTTGAAAAACTGTCATACTTTATCAAATGTACTAACATTTTCAAAAAAAAAAAACATTATAAAAAGCAAAAAAAGTTACAGTAGAAAAAAAATAAGATCAGTGTTACAGTTAAGACATTCGTTAAATTCTATTACAGTTTCCAAATCGCTTTGTGAACTCAAACCGTACGCGTAAACTGTAACAAGCGCACGAAGGGGTTCCTATCGTTCATGTTTGTGACAGTTTTTCCGCTCTTTTTTTTTCTTTGTTTTTCTTCTTTTTCTCCCTTATATTTTTATCCATTGCCTTAAGATCGGAAAGAGGAACAGGATAAGAGAAGGAAAAAGAGGAAGAAGAAGAAGAAAATATACATATATATATATATATATATATATATATATATATATATATATATATATATATATATATATATATATATATATATATATATATATAGGCTAAAGGAAAAGGCGAGCGTTATGCGGAAACGCAAAGTTTCAAAAGAACGTTTTATTTTTATTATATTTTTCTCACAATTTGGTGAAAAATGTTCGCATCTGCATAATATATAATATTATATATGTCAATCTTTATACACTGTCATATATATATATATATATATATTTATATATATATATATTTGAGGAAAATTCGATGAGTTAAAGGCTTACAATAATAAATTGATAAAAAATATTAAAATAAATAAATTATGATTATGTAAATAATGTGATTGTATATAATGAGAATTCTCAGTATTAAATAGTTTAAAAATTTTGCTAATATTTGCTGAACTTCTAAAATGATGTAAAATACTGACGTGAACTATTCAAATACTCCTCATGCGAAATGTTCAGGTTTACCGCGCGAATTCGCAAACTAACAAAGAGCAACCCATCAAATTTGACGAGCTCTGCATTTGACCTTTGACTTTTCACAAATAACCCTGTTTCCTGCCGAAACAAAATAACAGGAAGGGCACTGGACATCCGATTCCGTCGAATAAATTCACTAGACGACGAACTATAACCGTTGGTTTTGTAAATATGTTATTTCGTCGAGATACAAGAATCCTAGATGCGGTTATCATAGGGTTGTGGAATGATTTTGGTAACCAAAAGGGGAGGCAAAATGGTTCGTTCGAAGATAATTGGAGTTTTGATATCATCTATCTTGTGAACGTTGCATCCCTTTTAGGGGTGATCTTCTAGGGTGAGTGTATTAATCCGATTTTGATGTTGAATATTCGTAGAATCTTCTTCGTTTTCCCGAACAAAATAATTGGGAATTAAATCAAAGGCTCACGTCCAGATTTATTTCGGGTCAACGGGGATTACGAACGTCGATTAGTGGTTCATTTGGAAAATTCCGTGTGCGGCCCGCTCTCGAGTTTTCACCGCTTTTCCCGCGTCTGCGCTATTTAATGACTACGCTGTTTATTCGTATATATTATATATATTTATATAAATGCTTTTCTAATGGTTAATCGTTTTATATAATTAATTCTCAACGAATAAACGGAAGATTTTCGTCAACGTTCTATATTGTTTCAAACTATTTGGTTCATAATGGAAATGTGACGTAAGCAATTAAATAAATTATTTGTAATTAACGTTCGTATAACTCACAATATATTCTTTGTTTCACAATGAAAGTTAATGCTATATAATAAAACCTAATTAATTTTTAAAATTTATATAAATATTTTACTCATTAAATACTAATTTATTATTAGACATAATAAAATATTTCATAACAATGAACTTCATTACTTTAACGAACAAGAATAATTTTAATTTATTTGCAAGCAAATTTTCCTCGTATTTTCTATAAGCTAATTTCGCTTCTTATTTATCGCTTTTGCGTTACGTCTGTGAATTCAATAAATTATCATAAATCACATACATGCTGAAAATATAAAAAAATATATATTTTAATACAATAATAAATAGAACGAGAAAATACTCGTACGCATTTGAAATATGTTATTAGCGTTTCGTATTGGAAAAATATCTTGTTCGAATAATAACTTCCTGTTGATTCCATATTTTTATGAGTTTATTCGATGTAATTTTGTGTTTTACGGTTGTGTTTTTCTCGTATAATTTATGTATTTAATACAAACATGTTGACATTGAAAGTACTTTTGCCAATGAAAAAGAATTATTCAACATACTTTATATTAACTACTTATTGAAATTGTTCGGATTCGACAGCGAGTTGTAGATTTTATTTTAGTTATCACAGTAAAAACGTATATGAAAAAAAAATAATTTTAAATATTTTTTCACATTCAAATTCTATTTATATTAACGGAATTCGTGTCCATATTCACGCGTGTTAAATTTTTAGATATACATACGTTTTTATTATATATTTTGATAAAATTAAATTGTGAATATTATTCAATTCAATATTCAAGGATGTATACTTTGAGTTTAAAAGATCATTTAATATTAAATTGTAAAATAAAGTAGCATTTAACGAAAACCAAAATGTTACACCAGACCACCGTTAACCGGCGTTAGCGTTTATATATATATATATATATATATATATATATATATATATATATATATATATATATGATTATATTTTATTTAGTATTATTAAATTATTTATGTTAATGTATTCAGATGTAACCATAGTTCAAAATTATTTTTAGATGAATTTTATTCAAAAAAAATATTAATGCTTATATAATTATGATATAAAATCAAAAATCTTGATTTTCTCATTTAATAAAAGGATCAAACAGAATAATAATCTTTGACGATATTATTGTTCAGCTTAGAATAATATATATTTCTTATTATATTTTAATTACGAGATCTATATTAAAATTAATATAACGATTATCCGAAAAGGACAAGTATTATTTTTAACACACACGCACACACCCACACACGTATATATATATACCATATATATATATATATATATATATATATATATATATATATATATATATATACCATATACTAGTATACAAAACGAGATTTCCTTTATGGCGAAAGTTGAATAAACGCCGACGGCGGTTTGTTTAACCGAAAGTTTTGCTACGTAGCACCGACTCATGTATAAAATACACACACACACACACACACACACACACATATATATATATATATATATATATATATATATAAGTAAATATATTTTGGAACCGTTTTCGCAATAGTGTTCACGATTTCGCACAGTTCGAATGAAATTATTAAACCGCACGGATAAACGCAAATAAATAAATAAATATATATATATATATATATAAATAAATAAATATAACACGGTTGGTGCGCGAAAAACACAGACATCACCGGCAACCGTTATAACGTCGACGGTGTTCATTGTTAGTTTCCGGCGTCGGTAATTTAGGCTTTCGCCGATGGAAAATAAGGGAGGCGTCGCCCGTGCGGAATGTAATCTATCCCGATTCGGTGTGCCGACGTTCTAACCCGTATATTACCGAAACTTTCTTTGTAACTTAATTAAGCCCGACATTCTTCTTTGCACCTCCCCACCCCGCCCCTTACCCGCCACTATAACACTCCCGCCCCCACATACTCCCGGTTTTTCGTCCTATTTTCCCGGATGCCGGCGTTAAAAGATGGAGTGGCTTTTTGGAGTCGGTTTCCGCGCGAACGAATCTTCTAGTTGTTGCAGTAATCAGGTTGAGTAAATAATTCGCTGACGATGCTTGAACATGTGCTCGATGAATATTTGTACAATTGTGTTTTTTTTTTTACAATTTAATTTAAAGTATCATATATATAGTGTGTGTGTGTGTAAGTGCATGTATATTTAATAAAATTTTCTTTTTGAATTGAAGGATTCTTTAATCAAAAATATATTCGTGTAAATATTGGTCAACATTTTATAGAACATATATAATATAACAATATTCATCATTAATTGAGAAACATCGGGAAAGACTTTTATCATATAATCGAATCTTTGAAATATAAATTTAATCCATAATATGCTTTATTGATATGTTAATGGATAATAAAAATGAAAAGATAAAATTGTTTCAAAAAACCGATGAAAATATATACTCGTAAAACAGAATGACAATTATATTTAAATATAAAATATATATAAAATTTATCTCTAACTAAAAATCGTTTATTATTATATTAATATTATAAAACGTTAAAAAATAAAATTTTCAACATAAAATCATTTTTATTTTGATCTAAAATATATAGAAAAATTAAATTTAAAGGCTTAGCATAGAATGAGCATAGGTTTAATCTAGTTAAATATTCATCCACGGCTTGTTAGTTCAAAAAAATAGGCATCGATTTTTAAAAAACCATCAGATTAAGGTTGAATAATAAATAATTCACTTTTAACATTGTAAAGCTGTGGAATAATTATTTTATATAAGAATTTATTTAAAAATATATTAAAATATTAATTGAAAATTATATCACCGATTCAATTAAACGTTTTTTTATCTATATATTTTTTTGTTATAATTAAAATAAACGTGCTTGCATATACTCGAATACATTTCGATTAAAGTATTTCTGAATATAGAAATTCTCGAAGGAATCGAAGTTAAAATAATTAATTCTCTTTGTGTAGAAACAAATAAGTTTTATTAAATATGTATAAATCATTATATATAGCTTTCATCGAGATATTTCATCAATTATATTTTAATTATTTTCACAAACTCGTTCTCCGGTTGAAAAAAGTCAAAATTTTCTAATCACGCAAAATTTAGCTTTTCTAACAATATTAATTTTATTTTAAAATATATTAATCGCGATCAGGTTAAAGTTTTAATTTAAAAAGATATTTTAATGTTTTAAATCCTGAAAAATAAAATATCCTAAAAGCTTTTTTAAATAAATGCCATTATGATAATCCTCCAATATTGGATTTTAAAAATATTTTAATTATTTAAATTGTATTTTATATTTCAATATAAATTATGCTTATAAATAGAATATAGCTTTTAAATAATGTACTTATAATCCGTTCATTGTTTTATAAATCTGTTGTATAATATTTAAGATCAAAATTCTTTTAATTAATTATTTATGAACAAATAAAAATTTAATCAATATTATGTATTAAACTAGGCTCTATAATTAAAACATAATTTGTGTATAAAAGACGATTATTCTATTTAATTTATATTCAGTGAAATATATTTCGCTTAATACATGACGTATTATAAATATAAATTAATTTCAGTTTATAGAAATACACAAACACAAACATACACACACACACATGTGTGTGTGTGTGTATGTATCTTGTATTTTATTTAATTTGATACATTCTATATCTTTTGTAAATATATTATATAATATACCAAACCTTTTTTAGTTCAATATAAAGCGTTAAGTAGATATATAAGATTACAGCGATATGATTAATTATTTTACAGAAAATTATATATTATTTTATAGATATAAATATATTCTTTTCAAGTGCTCTGATATTATTTTTGCGAATATTATAATAGATTTAATAATAAAATTATTAGACGTTTACCTGGAAAAAGATTTTCAATAAGATATTCATAACACAGACACATTCATATATATATATATATATATATATATATATATATATATATATATATATATATATATATATATATATATATATATATATATATATATATATATATAATGAAAATAAAGTGAACAGTTGCAAATTAAATAAATATATAAATATTTTTTATATCATTTCATATTTATTGTCTGGATGATTATATTTTTAATATAGATCATTTTCTATGTTTTATATTGAATAATTATTAATGATCAAAATCAACGATCCAAAACCAAAAAAAAAAAAAAATGACCAAAAGATATTATATAATGAGGTGGAAAATTTAAAATTTATATAAAGAAAATGCCTTTTTTTTAATAATTTAATTATGAAATTAAACTCTTTGGTCTGTATATGAACATAACAGACTTTAAAAAATTTAAAGAAAAAGTATGTAAAACTTAAATAATATAAAAATTAGTAGTGACAAGATATAAAACGAAAAATTTTTTTTAAATATATGACATAGATCCAGAAAAAAAAACAATTTCATTTAATGTATTATAATTAGAAAATGTTGAAAATTAAATTGACAAATAAAAGAATTTATTAACTAAATATATTTATAATAAAAATCAATGTATTTATGATATATTAATAGAACATTATTAAAGGTTGTGTAAAAATGAAATATCCGACATATATGAAAGGCTTATAGAGCTAATCAAAATTGAACGACTTTTAAATAGGTAATTAAGAAAAACAATATCCAAACAAAGTAAAATAAATAATTATAATAAAATTACACATAACAAAAAAAAAACGACTACGTTTTCAATTTATCAACCAGAAATTATACATCGTCTCGCGGAAAAAATTGAAAATAAGACGCTTTCATCCCCCCATTATTTCTAGCGACCGAAAGACTTTGTTCGTCGTATAATAAAGAATGTATTCTTTAGTTTTTCACTGAATACCTTTTGTACTCTAGTCGTGTTCTTTGGTAAAGTCATATCGTCGAAATTCAAGCGAGATTCATTCATTATTATATATATATATATATATATATATATATATATATATATATATATATATATATATATATATTTATATATAAAGGCTGTAGCACAAAGTCGAAATAATTTCACGGCACATTGGTTTTCAGCACAGTTCCGGATCCTGCGAACCGACCGTTATTATTTTACCTTTGATGTTATATATCCTGTATATAATGTTTATATAAATTATATATATATATATTTATATGTATATATATATACATAAATAAAGTTGTGGCCGCCGTGAAAAATATTGTTCAACAGTTTGCCTAACTGAATACAATTTTTTCTCTTATATATTTTTTTTGAAAGTTCAACCGTCCAAGACTTTCCATAATTCATGCTCAAAGTGCGATCTTCATTCAGCGTATTTAAATATAATATAACGCTTTTCTTGTATTATTTATATATATATATAATATATTTACAATTATTTCGATAAAGTTTTATAAAGGAAATTAAAAAAGAGAACGATTTTTTTATCTTGAAATTCAAAGGAGTAATATTTTAATAAAGTTTCACCGCTAATAAATATTTACAGTTATATATTTTTTTTAATTATAATATATTGTATATAAAAGTAAATTTTTCAAAATAATTATATGAACCTTCAAACGCGTATAATCGACGTTTTCAAATTGTTTATGTTCACAAAAATATATAACACATCATTTATCTAAATAAAATTAAGATATATATCATAAATTTTAATCTAAAATATGAATATCTATGAATCGTGATAACAATAAGTAATTGTCTATAAATTAATTTTAATCGTCGGTCACGTTGAATCGATTTCGAACTGTAACAATTTACGCCATCCATTATATAATTAATAGTTAATCGATTACGAATATCGTCTTCACTTCGTAAAAAAAATATTTTTATTTCCGGAAAATTGAAATCGTATAATTGTTAAGGGCGTTTCACTAACAATATACCATTTCCGTTTAGTTGTTACTGTAAGTTTAACCGTTTCTCATGGCTGCTCAACTATTGTTTACCATATGTTATATGCAATTGTTTCAAAACCAAAGAGATGTTTAAACTCTGGGTTTTGTTTGTGCGTATATATATATATATATATATATATATATATATATATATATATATATATATATATATATATATATATATATATATATATATTTATATATATATAAAACTATATTATATAATATGTACGTGCTTTATCTACAAACCGGACTTCAACACACAAACCAAGATCTCAACGTTAAATCCTAAACATTACCAGAAGGATGTATAAGGAAAATTTATCAAACATCCACGCTTCACTTCCCATATATAATAATTGATTTTTTTTTATAATAAATCTAACTAAAATTCAAAATTAATTATATCAATAATCAATAAATTTAATATATATTTTTTTTTAATATATAATAAATCGTAATAAATATTTTATTGAAGAATTTTAATGCTCTCAATCACTTTTTACATTTCTTCAAATATTAGTAACAAAGTTAGAATTCATAAAAAAAATCAGTCATTTTATTCAGACAATCAACGATAAAAAAAATGACAAACAAGTTCATAAAAATATCGATTTATTGCTGAAACTTTCAAATTGTTTTTCTTTTTTAGTACTGTTCACCGCAAAGTACTAGAATCGATAAAATTAACGTTTTCAATATAAACAGGAGAATCTCTAAAAATTTTATTTCAAAACGATAAATTTCATGGGCAATCATGTTGCTAAAGATATCATTATATTATATTTATTATATATCATTATATACCATATATACAGGTGAATAAAAAAAATTGGACATAATTTTAAATATATAAAAATTTAATACTAGTGTATATTTGATCATTTGAAGTAGATATGTTAATATTTTTTACCAAAATGGATTTTAAATCTTATAGTAATAATTTGAACTTTATCTATATTTTAAATTGTGAAAATAAAATTGCATTTGACAAAATTAAAATGGTATACCACTACGAACCTTGCACCGACACTATCATTTTATATATATGATATAAAAAAATATTTAATATCATTAGAATACGTCATTAACTTGAATAATATATAATTTTTCATTATAAACTTAATTTTTTTTTTCTATTTATATATTATGTGTATGGTCGAGTATGATAAGTAACTGCTTAGCCGTGTATAAAAAGAGCTTTCGCCGCATTGTGTTAACCATAATGAGGGTAGTACCGAAGCGGTTAAATATTTGACGGTATTTACCACAATACTCGCATGTTTAAGTATGGGGGTTGGGGGTTGAGGGTGGTTCGAAAGACCTAAGCTAATAATGACCGCACAGTTTCTTATCAAAGATTAACCAGTAAACCCGGTGACAAGAGGTCGAGTACTAGAAAATGTCGAGCATCAAATGAGTACGTGATGCGAATGTATAAACGCTAACGTGCGTTCAAAAAGTTCCCGGAATAATATTAATATTTTACGCGTGTATCGTATAACAGTTTTAATTTTATTATATTGAATAAAATTATTGTTTTTGTTTTTCTATATTAAACGTATTAAAGTGAATTGTTTCTTATATACGTGTTATTTAATTGAACGTATTTGAACCGACGACCTACCAAGAATTCTCTATTATCTATCTGTGTATCTATTCTTCCTTTGATCTGATATTTATATAGAGTTGATTCATTTCATTGAATACATAGTTCTGTAGCGCTTATTTGTACATATCATTTACAATGTCAATAATATATATGCGTATATATATATATATATATATATATATATATATATATATATATATATATATATTTATTATACATCTATATATGTATATAATTTTATTAAAATATATTAAATAAAATTTTATAAAAATTTTCATAGTCATCAGTAAAATTTTATTTTAACGTAAAATTTCGGTCCGTTAAAGCAGAACCCACCGATTTAATTCGTTCTTTTTTTGTTGTTGTTGTTTAGGATGAAAACGTCGTTTATGTTGACGAACCGGTTAAGTTTAGTGCGCGGTACGTATTTAAAGTTAACGAGCGTTTTAATCGGGAATTAAGCAACGCAAAACAGATAAGACGGCTAAAACTTGATAATAATAAATAACGGCAATTTGTTATCGGCAAAGCGAGAGTTGAACCGTCGCAAGATATTGCCGGTAATTTATAAGAACCGCTAATAATAAACGCGTAAATGCCGTTTTGTTTGCGGTTAACGCTCGTATAATTTTCCGGTAGAGAAAAAGCGGCGAGTTGCGGAATAGGGGAGAGGGAAAAGCGGTGGAGAAAAGCACGGTCGTGTCTCGGAAAAGCGTGCAATTTTTCAGTTGTTACGATCGTAGAATTACACGTTTCCGTATTTTAAATCGTCTTTTTTTTTCACAATTTTAATATTTCGACCTTCATCTAAAGAAATATGTAATATTTCAATTCAATGTAAACTTTTTTTTTAATCAATTATTTTCAATCATATTAAAATTTCTATTCAACTAAACTAGTAATATATTTTTTCACATTGTAAATAATAATTAATATGAATAATAATATTATATATTTATAACTGGACTCGCGTGTGTTGGATTTTTAGAAATACGCACAATTTTATTATATATTTAGCTTATTCAAATTAACTTGTGAATATTATTCAAGGATGTGTAATTTGAGTTGTAAAGATAATTTAATATTTAAAAAATAAGATTAATGCTTTAATATATATATATATATATATATATATATATATATATATATATATATATATATGTATGTATATATATATATATATATATATATATATATATATAAATATATATATATATATATATATATATATATATATAAATATATATATATATATATATATATATATATATTTATATATATATAGGATTTTTAACAGTATATTATATTAATTACAACAGAATAATATATATCTTTAAAATACATTTATGGACAATTTTAATTCTAGATATTATATAAAGATGTAAAATGTGAAATATAACAACTCGAATTTTCATTTAAATTTTGAAGCTGGATTGTTTTACCAAAAAAATTAACAATTAAACGTCTTCTATTACCTAGTATATATATATATATATATATATATATATATATATATATATATATATATATATATATATTGGGGGGGTTGTTCTTGAAGATATTTTAATTAAATTCGAGAAAAGCGGACCGTCCCTTTCGATTATTCGCGCGATTAAAATAATTTCCGACGTTGTGAATGCGCTTTAAAAATACGCTTTTAAAACGTGGAATTCGGGAAAATTTTGACGGTACGTCAGCCATTACGGAAATTAATTCCCACTTTTGCGCCCTTATCGTTCGAGAGGAGTTTGGAAATACATTTTATTGGTTTTTGTTTGGAGGGTTGCGCGAGCATCGAAGCCTCCACATAGTGAATAAACACGCCGAACCTTACCACCTCGCAAAGAGGGGGATGAATAAGATATATATATATATATATATATATATATATATATATATATATATATATATATATATATATATATATATATATATATATATATATATATATATATATATATATATTATATATATAATATATAAAAAAGTGTCCGAACTCGGAAAATCCTGGATATTCACACGATTCCACCCCTTTAGGCCCCGTATTTGGAATACTTAGTTGCACATTTTTTTTTTAATCTTTACCGCTGGAAAACGTGCGCGAGTTACTTCCACGTCTTCTTCTCCATCAACCTGAGGAACGTGAGAAAATAAAGTAGCATCAAACCGGCTCACGGCGGGTGTTGGAAAATAAAAAGACGTGTAAAAAAAAAGGGTCAAAGTGGTGCAAAAAAAAAATAGGTAAGTTTTTATCTCGACGTTCCCGGTTTCTAAGTGAAACTGTTCCGTACTCAAATGAGTCAACCCGTTCTCGCTTATTGAGCGCACGTGATGCGTGTAAACGATTTTTTCCATTTATTTTGCGACTTTTAAGAAAATAAAATAACAAATATATTATCTATTTAAATATGTGTTAAATTATTACAATTTACCATTATATAATATATAAATTACAATATATATATATATTTGAAGAATAAAGCTATAGTTTAAACGCGCATGTTGTTCCATAGACCGCTTTCCCTTGTTAACTGTCATCTCACAAAGGCAAAAACCATAACTTATAAAGTTTTCTTCGGCTTATATGAAAGTCTATAGTTTATATGTTCATAATTCGATATATTATTAACGTTTTAAATATGATAAATATAAATACGTAAACAAAATAAAAATATATTATATAAAATATTGTTTATTAAAGAAAATATACTTTGATAAATGTCCTTTAATTTATATATACTCTAGTTTTTGAGCTTAATCAATATAAAGTGCGCATTACACGTGCTCTAATAATATTTTGGATCTAGAAAAAAAAAATTCATTAGACAAACTTTCGGAAAAACAAGATCGTCATAAATGCAAATCGACGACCTTTCTCTTCTTTTTTTTTTCTTTCACCGAGAGATTTTTCCTCGGTTTCCTTCGAAGCGTTCGGTGTGCGAGTTTCATAATCCGTTAAATAAATTTTCCGACACCGAAATAGGCCAGACATTTAGGACTGAGGGGAAAAAAAAGAAGCTCTGAGGGTAGCAAAACTACCCCTCGCGGCACTCGAATTTATGATAGTTTCACTTTTGTTATCATATAGCGTTCGTTGTACGTAATAAATTGAAACGGTGTTATCTAACATATACACCGAAATTATGTCGCATTATTTTTATTTCTTTTTTTTTCCTACCCTACGGTTCGTATATTTTTTTGCATCGCTCCCCCCCCCGCCCCCTATATGCGGACGGTTTCCTCTTATACGCGACACGTATATTATTTTATTATTCGTGTTTCTGGTATTTTTTTTATATTCTCTAGATTTTTTTATTGTTTTTTTTTTACTTTCGTTTTTCTTTATTTTTCCGACGTGGAAAAGAGAGCGGTTATGGTCGTCGTAACGCGTTTCTCGTCTGCAATCTCTTTTGAGAAACCGCATCGTAAATCAGTTTCTTTTCTCATTATCAAAATGCGAAAAAAATTTACACTTCCTTAATATTTACTCGTGTAATTTATGTGTAATATATACGCTGTAATTTCACGTGTATTATTTTTATATATTTTTTTTTCATAAGGGATGAAGTTTTAAAAAATAATGGAAAATTACAACTTAAAATGCATATAGTCGTTGACGTTAAAACACTCTCATAATATAAAATATTACTCTATAAATATTTTATATCTTTATAAAAATAAATGAATATTTAATTTAAATACAAAGAAATTTTATATTTAACGTAAATGAATCTAGAATTCGCTTTTATTTTCGTCGCTTAAATAAAATATTAAATTTAGCGGCTTAAAGCTCGCGTTGAGAAAATTAAATATTGTAAACACAAAATAAATCCTTAAATTTATAATCTGAAATTCTAATTTTCGTAAATTTCGGCTTCAACAGCGGCAAAAATATTATTATAATAATGAAATGTGTATTATTCAATTTTCATCAAACGCTAATTACGAGTATATCAATCAAGTCAAATTTTCAAATTATGATTCATATTACATTTTTAATTTCATTGATTAAAAATAAATAAATTAATAACGTTTCGATATTTTTGATAATTGAATTACATCGACGATTGCTTATTTATTTATATCATAATAAATAATAAATACTGAGTTTTAATGATAAAATATTCCCAGAAAAAGTTCAATAATATTTAAATTTAAATCTGTTTTATTATATTATATGTCTGATAAATAAATAATATTTATATTTTTATTATTTCATTATTGTTATATGAAATTAAAAAATATAAAATTTGTACTTTATATATAAATAACAAATCAATAAAAACTATATTTGGCAACGGTTTAAAAATTTATCGACAATCTGAATATGTATTGTGAAATATAAATGTCAAGTGATTTCGAAAAAACATTTAACCCTCCACCGACCACAAACCATCTTTCATATCCTATAAAAAATTTTATATAAGCATTAAAAACTTTCGATCGTGTCGATTGAAAGCTTCCCGAATATAGACCGGACGATATTTACACACAGAACTTTATATCGTTGAGCCGTCGAAGCCTCGACGACATTACGCCTTCGTCCTTATTACGCAAAAAGGAAAAAAAATATGGGAAAAACGAAAAAAAAAAACACCAACAGAACGGGTTAAGAATAATTTTGTTTATAGTCGAAATGCGGCCGTAAATTCGCCTTTGTATTGACATAGAGTAAATCAAACACCCTGTGCGCTTAGAGGGTTGAGGGTTCAGGGTTGAACCGCTCGAAAGTGAAGTGAATGGTTATCATCAATTCGTGACCATCTCTCACCAAGATTTTTATTTTTTTTTATCCTTCTTCTTCATACTTTGTCTTTTTTTTTTGTCGTATTATTGTATGTGTGTGTGTGTATGTATTTTGTTGTTCAACCCTGTCTTGTGTTCGTTTTTGGCAAAATGCTTCCAAAGACTTTTACGGTTGCCCTCGTTATTGGCTGTTCTATGGATCGTTTCGTTTACGATATTTCCGTGTTATGAGAAAACGAAATAAAAATATATTGTGGCGCAAACCTTCAAAATAGGAAAATGTACAAATTTACGCCAAGAGCACCTTTATGACTTTTCATATTGTTATTTCGAAGTTATCTCCATTTGTTGTTTGTCTATCAGTTTCTATATTCATAAAAAAGATAAATAAATTTGACTATAATCAGTCACATTTTAAATTGAAATCTGTAATTATGTTATACAAATTTGATAATAAAGCTTTTAATATTATTTTCATCATCCCACAAGTATCTCTAAAACCAATTTAAAATCGTGTAATCGACATATTAATATTTTTACCTTTTTTAACATTCGTCATTATATTTAAAATATTTAAGATCAATAGAATCGAATAATTTATTTGTATCAATTGTTCTCAATAAAAAATATAAGTACTTTGAATGTTTTTTGAGAGATATGAGCTAGAAAATTATAGAGTCTCAACATATTATATTTAGAAATTGCAAAAGAGATATATAATAATTTTTATTTTTGAAGAACAATAATTTAAAATATAGATTTATAATGTTAACTCTTAAAAATTAATTAAAATATACGAAAGATCTTTGAGTTCAAAAAAATAATGAAAAACTTCTATTTATATCATATATTAAATTATTAATTGTATTAAATAGATATATTTTTTTATGAGATACAGTATTGTGTGCAAAAATGCAATAATAACTGCAAATTAAAAAAAAAAGGTTTCCAGATATATAAATGATTGTTTATATAACTAATTGACTAATTATTAACAAATTGTATTCACTATAATGCAATAAAACGAGTTGAAAACTATTGCAATTTGAACGATTGATATTTATCAATTTAAATTTAAAATCGTTTAACAAATAGATATTTGTTTTTAACAAAATCGTCCATTATTTAATTAAACATTATTACTTGAATTAACATTAAAAACGATATTATTTAATTAAACATTATTCGTATATTGAAAACGAATTATAAAAAAAAAACAGTAGCCGTGTAAAAAAAATATTATTAAAAATATGAAAATTAAAAACGAGTCTATTATAAAAAAAAAGATATTGTTAAAACTAAAAAAAAACTACACTCGATTGATTGACAGCGTGAATGATGGTCTATTTTTTATCGTTTAGGACCAACTCGTCGATATAAAATGAATAAGGGATGCACATGTGTCGATCACAATTAACGACACAAAATTTTTAAACTATTTTTTTTTCATTTAAAAAAAAATATTTGTATATAATAAATAACGAAATAACTCATATATGTTACTATATATGGTATATAAATACATATATTTTTTTAATTTAAAATCGTTAAATTATTATTTAAAATAATGATGCAAATTTGTGATAGCGATATGCAAATTCTAATTCCAAAATGTTACATATGAATTCGAAATTCATTCTAAATGCACCAGATAAGGAATGCATATAATCATATATTAGAACAATATGTAGATTTTGGTCACCCGAATTAGAACATTAAAAACAAAAACAATACAATTCTATACGATTACAAAATTCGATATTTATTCATAAAATACTATAAATTATATATTACAGTTAAAATCGATTACTTTATTTACTATATATAAATATTATATAATATAAAACAGCGATCTATCTATAAATTCTATGCAATACATATTTATATACGAATTTTCATTAAGATATATTTTCTTATATAATATTATATAAAAAAATTTTGTTCCAAATAATGATATCAAATACACATAAAATTTTCAATGTCCATTTCATATTGAATTAAAAAAAAAACTTATATTTTAAAAATATATATTTATATAAAAAGATATTTTATGTGAAACGTTTCGATGTTTCTTCGAAAGCCATCACCTGTAATGCGGCAAGTATACGAGCCGCTTTTCCATAAATTTCCCATCCGCCCACCGTGTGATTAACGGCCGGCATGCGGCCTTCGACTGGAGGACTCCACGGCTTTAAAACGTTAATTTCCCTTTAATAGTCCTGCTTAGTTTTATGGAGTGGTCCTTAAGCTGCGGGGAATGTTAACCGACGGATAGGTAGTTAGTTATATGACCCCTTACGTGAGTCTTGAACCGACCGTGCCATTTTCCACTTTCACATTTCTATTACGTTGCACACAAAGCACACAAATCGAAAGGCTGTATTTTATATCAATCGCACAAATATATATATATATATATATATATATATATATATATATATATATTTGTATGTGTGTAAATGTTTGAACTGATGCTCGTTAATGTGATGACTTAATAACGGTAATTGCTCAATTTCACACATCGACAATTATTCTCACTGAATATACTCGACATGTGAAAATTAATATTTGATTTTTATTACTACAAATATAGGGTATTTTTATGTAAGTGTAAAACTTTATGTTGACAATACTTTTTGATAGTCATTACTTGTTTTATATTTAGTATGATATGACATTATATCATGTATAGATTAGCACTTGAACAACGTCTATAAATTGTGCATTTTTTTTTATGAAAACCTTGGTTCAATTTGAGAAACACTTTTTATACATTTTACGGTCAACATAATTCGAATAACCATGGATCAATTGTGCACTATTTTTTTACTCTACATGATAACAGGTGTCGTCCACAACAACAAGCTATTGTTGTTGTGGAGTGTAGTATTGAGAAAGACCCAAATGAGTCCATTCGTCATGGTGCTCGGCAATTGGAGCTGTGTTCATCCACTTTATGGAAAATTTGGATTTAGGAACTTACAAAATTCAACTCTTACAAGAATTGAATTTACACGACCACCAGTGAATAGGTTCAATAGAAAGTTACTAATGAAAATGATCATGTGAATTGGTTTTCAAAATCATCATACTATTTAACATTGCTAGACTATTTTTTCCTGAGATTATGTGAAGTCTCTGGACGATTTACATCTTGAAAGACAATGTTTGCCACGTTGTCATTGACTTGAATTGCTTCAAAAAGTGATCGAAAATTTAACTTTCCTTTTAGACTTCACATACCAAAAATTATTTTCCAGTAAAAATGTTAAATTTGTGTCAAATAACACCGTTAATCTATCTTTTATTTCGAAAATCATCCTATATATAATTATAGTTTAGTGATTAATATATAATAAATACGAGCTCTTAAGGAAGCATCCGCTTATAGTTTCTCGTGAAATACGTCGAACGTACTGCAAGTACAATTTGAATATATAATTCATGAAGTACATATAATTGCGGGTTGGTTTATCGCGTGCCGTACGCGTAATTGTTTTCAGACATGCCACTTTGAATAAAGCCTCATTTTTATTTTTATTCTGTTTTCTTAAACCCATTCTCCCATTTTATTGTGGGCGACTCGATGCTTTTCTCACACTCCGTATTCGCATGCCTTCATATTTCTTTTTTCGTGTACGTTTATAAAAAAAAAAAAATTTTTTTTTTAAGGAAAGAAAGGAAAGAAAGCAACCTTCTGTCTTATTTTACATTCACGTGCTCGTAACAAATCGTATCGCTATGAAAAATGCATGACTCGAAACATCATTTGTATGTTTGCACGTCGGCAATTGTGAATTTCGTCATATGATTCGCTTCGTTGACATTTGAATACTTCACGATCGCTTTGTGTGAACTTCCCGCGCTTTATCTTTTTTTTTTTAATTTTGAGGTTTTTTGGCTTTTTTATTTTTCCCATTTTTACGATTTTTTTTGTTCGTATTTTATATGTATGCAGTGTTGATCATTTACTTTTTATTTTAAAAGAAATGATGATTTTTTTGCGTAATCGAACATTTTAAATATTTAATAATAAAAATATTTTAAATGAAAAGTTTTAAATAATTAATAATATTTAATAAATAGTTTCTCAGTTCTAATTGATTTATATATTATATTCTTATATTGATTATACTGAACTTAATTGTATTTAATATATGAATATTGCAAAAATAAATTCATATCTGCATATCAACAATTAGTATTATTTTAAACAAAAATGAAATAACATTACGATAAAAAATGACATATTTTTATATATAAAAAAATATATTGATTTAAAAAAATAACATAACAATTCATACATTCATATAAATCACATTTTTATATTTATGTCTATACATGAATTTTTCTTCTATATACATGTACACACATACACGCACATATATATACGTGATTTTTCCATATTTTCCGATAAAAAACATGATTACAACTCACGTGTTTTTTTTTTACATGTTTAACCCTCAACCCGTATCGTTTGACGTGTCAACCAACAGAATATTTTCATTCATCAGTTTACTGAACGACAAAAAAAGAAATAGCAACACGTTCATGTATTTTTCGCGTGTTTTGTTCATTTTCACAATATATATAATATATATATATATAAATTTAATTGTTGCTGTGTGTGTGTGTGTGTGTGTATGTATCGCCGTTAATTGACTGTTTCATAAATAAATTTATTTAACAAACATAATCGACTATAATTGTTTTTCGAACAATTATAGTCGATTGTTTTACATGATATATGAAACCTGATATTAAAATTTGATAATAATATAAGAAAAATAAAATGATTGAAAAAATGACACATTAATTGAGATGTATGTACAAATTGTATGTTATTAAGAAATTACAAACATATGTTTTTTTTACCATTGTTCAAATCACTCAAAAATATTTTTCAATAATATTTTTTTATATAAGTGAAACATAAATAATTTTTGGATAATTTTTTTATTCGAAATTTTGTCATATCAATGTATTTTTTGTAAAACATATATCCATTTACATATAAAAATATTTCTGAAAAATTAACAAAAATTGATATTTTAAAGTTATTAAGTATCAATTTAAACTCTTTATTTTTGTACGTAAATACAAACTATCTCTTATATAAAAAATTTTCTCGACTATATAATTTATCTATATATCATGAAGAAGACGACTTATATTGAAATTCGAAAAGCGTGAAGGATATTAATGTTCAAACGATAATATTAGAATAATTTAAACTTAGTTCGAAACGTTCAATTAGTATTTTGTAAAATAGTTTCCACTCACTAAAATAGTTTAAGAGGACAACAAGTTATACCGACATAGAAACAGGTGCTGGTATCGCTTCTCAACAAAAGGATCAAAAGTGTATTCAGCACTACTCGACTATCGAAAGCTCGTAACATATATATTATATGTATGTACATATGTACACTTTTATATAACGAAGCATTCATATACAGGTATGACTAAATAGAATTATATAAAATTAATATTTATTTGATTTATCGAGAAAATTAGATATGATTAAATTCATTTATTCAAATTAGAATAGATGACTTTTGACGTTTTAAATTATTTTTTTTTTTAAATCAAAATGTTATTAGGATATCCCTATTAAATGACTAGAATGAGAGATCAGTCATCTAGCTGTTTGAATATATAATGATTACTAACAACAACACAATTACTAACAAACGTACTATCAAATTTATATAACATGGTAATGATGATTTTCAATATCAATAATATTATTGAAAGAAAGAAAAAAAATGATAATCAAAAAGTATCATCGATATAAAAACTATTATAAATTGACAACTTGATACTATTAATCTGTAATTTTGAGTATATAAAACGCTGAAAAATTTCTAATTTAATATTATATTTAAAATATAGCAAAATTAAAATTATAAACTGATATATTTTATACAAAATATCCTGTATATTATAACAGAATAACCACAGTATACGATGAAGTTTTTGGCAAATGATCGTCGCTAAGTGGCAACGTACTCATGGGAATTTTCTCGTACCAGGTTGCTTTCCCGTTATGATGTTCCAGATCTTATTGCTTGTAAGCAACGTCGGAAAAGCTCTATTGTGGCCGAGAAAAGTCTTCGAATTTTTTTTTCATTTTCTTATATATATATCCAATATATATATATTTTTTTATATTTTACCTCGTATTCGCATTTGGGTGAAAAAATCCGGAACAACGCATCCTATTCAATGTATACACATTTTGATTTAAAAAAAAATATTTATATATATATATATATATATATATATATACCATATATATTATACGAGAAGCGCACTTCAATTTTTATTTTGTATGGTTTTTTAAATTGTATTATTTATTTTTCTATTTGTATTTGTATATACGTCACTATCGTAACATGAAAATACAATTTTCAGCGTGCTGCGTAACAATTTTACATATTGGATATGTATTCTGAAACTATATATCGTTTCAATAGCTACAATATGTTATATTAAATTAAAATTTGTTTGTATCGATCGTTACAATACGATTGTTTTAGCAAAAATTCATTTTTGTTATACATTTATCAATTTTATTTCATAACAAATAATTATTCAATGTTGTATTATGAAAAAAAAAACAATTAAAAATAGTTATTAAATTTTATATTTAATACTAAATAATTTAATACGAAATATTTCCAAGTATTATATATAATCTAGAATATTTTTTTTTATAATGATGAAAAAAAAATAGTATAGACGATCCGAAAAAGCTATAGAATCATACACAATAATCATTGTACATTCAATTCTGATATTGTATTCATACAATAAATAACACAAATTACTATTACAATATGTATATAAATAAATACGTCGTATAATGAATACAATTGGAATAAAACAATAATCGAAACATACGCTTCGCGCTTATTAAACGTAACCGTAAAAATTATTTGTCGTATGGCAATTAATTTTTACGACGAATATATTTCGTTATTGTCCAAAGATTTTTATATGGCTTATTTTTACCATATAAAGAACGCAATAAAAGAATTATTTATCCTTTTATATACGTTTTGGCTTTATAGCGATAAAGCTTACAATGAAAATAGGAGAAAAACACTGAATTGTATAATATAAATATGAAATTATAATGTGTTACGAATAATAATGCTTCAACACTTCACAATATTTTCAGCACATTAGCATTTATATAAACTTATATATCTGTACGTATGAAAATTTACATGAAATATATCGAATGAAAACGTGTATCAATTTTTTTCGTATATAAAACAAATTATAATACTAACCGTAATATTTTCAATATTAATATGTCTGTTTCCAAATGTGCAAATTTTCAATTCAGCTGTATAATAGAAATTTTAATTAACAATACGAAATTATTAATATAATACGTCAATTTAATTCTTCAACGTAATATATGTAAATTACTTTAAAAAACGCGCAATCAAACGGCGATAAACGAAATTTCTCCGATTTCGAAAAATTTATGTACACTCGAATATTCTGTGGCAAATTAACGTTTCGTTCAATTTAATTAGAGTTTCCGTTGTGTTTTTGGGGGGGGGTTCGAACTTTAGGAACGGTCAAATCTTGCGAATTTTGTAAGCTTCAGGATCTCGTGTCTTCGGTTAAGACTTAACGAGCTTCAATCCAATTTACCAGTACTCAGTGAAAACAAAAGTTCAATACACTGAATACTAAATATTCCGATGTACGTATTCTAATATTTTCAATCGTTTTAATCGATTTCTAATATATAAACCTTTTTCACTCGAGAGGTGCGATTTGATCGCCACTTACATTAATGCAAAAATTCGATAATTTTAAATGTAAAATAACCATTATTTTATATAGAGAGAAGATTTTCATATATTATATTAATCCACAATCACGTAACCACAAAACGAACTGCATTTTCAGCATTAAAACTTTGAAACCTTTTTTGGTTTAAACTTGATTATTTTGCCAGAGGGATTATTAAAGTTAAAATTTTTAATCCTTATAAACACAAAAAGGATAAAACGATTGTGTAGATCAATATATCTCAATGTGCTGTTTTTTAAGAAAATTTATGATATGGTGTCAAAAACTTTTTTTCAGGTTTAGAAATTTGATCAATAAATCCATATATTCTATATAAAAAAAAGCAGCAAAAAGAAACAAGACAAACTAAACAGCAAAAGTGTTTAAAATATTAAAATATAAAAGCAGATATTTTTTTTGTATAATAATTTTAAGTTTGTAGTAAAATAATTGTCAATTGAACACTGTGAAACGATAATAAATATAAAATTAATATATTTATTTTAATAAGTTTTCTTTTTTTTTTAATTTAAAAAATATTTTTAAATCTGCTATAAAATTAGTTTAAACTTTGCAAAATGGACTCTGTAACACAATTGTTTACATAAATCGAAGTGGCCAGACCGCACGAGCTGTACAAAACTTTTACTGAAAATGTAAATTGTAGTACCAGACTAACAGTTATCTTAGTAGTACAAGTGTTACATTGTAGTGCTTTGCACATACACACTATCCGTGACAATGAAGAAAAGTGACAACTAGTTGGCAGAATGCACACGTTTAGAAGTGCCCTCTGAAAAGCGAGTACTCTTTGCTGAAACTCGCATCGTGTAAACATCCGCTTTCATGATGCAATATTAAATCTAATATGTCTGCGAGACGCGTACCATAATATAAATTTTACTTTTATATATATATAATCATTAGAAATTCTACTATATAAATCTGTAAAATTCTGAAAAAAAAATACGCAATTTCAGATATGGCTGCGTGTTTGTTTTGCATGTTAGGAAAAAAAATTTCATCTCGGTGAAATATTATCGTCACCTTTTTTTTTTCTCTTTTGCTTTTCTCCTAGCTGTTTTTAATATGGTCATAATCGTAAAGTTCCAGTCGTAAGTTCGGAAAAAGAGATTTTTATGACGTAGCTCAACTCCGAAGTTGTACAGGATATTTTATGGATAGAAAGAAGCATTCATTTTTCTTGTGAAAAATGCGAGTAGATTGTAACAAATATATATATGTGGGTATAAATTGATGCCTGATATGATTTTTATGGTTATATATATTATATATAATATAAACAAAAATATCTTAAGATTTTAGGGTATACGTTAAATCATTTTTTTTTATCACTTTTTTAACTTCATTTTCAAATATATGTAAAAATATAGTGAAATTTTTTTTTAGTAATAACAATACATTTAAAGATATGTTTAAATCAGTATAATTATAATCCATTAATTAAATCAACATTATACAGATTTAAATTAAAACTATGCTCTACAGATATTTATTTTTAAATATTCTAAATATTTTTTTTTAATTATAAAATGTTTTTAATTTTAATTTTGACTAATAATATATTCTCATAGATTGTATATTTTTATAATAATTTTATATATAAATTAAATTAAAACATCGTGTTTTATAAATCACGCACTTGAACTTGAAAGTATCTAGTTTTGCAACTGAAACCGGAGTAATTTTCAATATGCTGAAACCACCGTTTCTACATTTCGCCCTTATTTCACGTGCGATTATTCTTTTTTTTTTCAGCATCTCCCATTTTCTACCATCTATTTTTTTCTATATACGTATATGTACATACATATATACGTATATAAACTTATATGTTCGTATTAAACTTTTATACGTGAAAACACACACACACACACATATGCATATATATGTCTTCATTTTGCAAATCACGGTTATATTTCACCGGAGCACTCGCCCATTGTGCTCACGAAGGAATTTGTAACTTGCTGAAGTGCCGCAGTTACACCGCATGAAATAGTTTGCTGAAAAATCGTCATTTCACGACCGTTCTCCGTGCCCGTTTAATTACACTTTAATACTTGTTATTAAACATTTGTAACGTTATATGTACACTTGTATTATACGTTTCTGACGTCTTAATGCTGTTACGCGTACGATTATTATCGTATATAGTGTGTGTATGTGTGTATTTTTTTTATATTTTTTTTTTAAATATATTCTGAAAAAATTATTATATCATATCATTTGATCAAAATGTTTTTCAGTATCAAATTTAATAATATGTTAACTGAAGTGAATGTAAAATTTCAATTTAATTAATTTTTCATTATTGTTTTCGATACGTTTTAATTAAATGAATACAATCTATGCAAAATTGATTGATTATTATTGAAAATCTAGGTCTATTTTATATTCATCTTAATATTCGTATAATATTTTTTTTTATAAAAAATATATCACAATAATTGTACAAATTTATTATGACATCTATATTATAAAATGTATGATTTATATGTTGCAAATTTTGATAATTGAATTTTTTTGTTAAATATAACTATATTCAATAATCAATTTTTGTCTATAATTTACTACTGTGATATTTTTATAATAATTATAAAATAAAAAACCATAATACGCAATTAATAATAATTTTATATAACATACATTTTATAAAATTTCCTTAGGGAGCTTACGAAATCACATAGTTGAAATAATTTATGTAAATTATATTATTGGGATGGCGAATAGAATTTTCCGTACTATCCATGTAAAATACGAAAATACCGTTCGGTTCATCCAGTTAGAAATAAACCGCGTAAAGGTAAAGGTAAAGGTAACCCCTTGCAACCGACAGTTAAGAATAACGTCGAAAATATTCTGTTATTAAAGTTGACTTGCGGTTCTTCGCGAAAAAGGGGAGAAATAAAGGTCGAAACCGGTTTCGGAATCTATAATATATATATGTGTGTGTATGTAATAATACTAATAATAATAATATATAATATATTATATTTTATGAGTTTATATTTTTTTTTATCTTTTGTCGGAAAATTTCATATTACGGTTGCTCGTCTCTCGAAATGTTATATATTAATAAAATATTTAATATCCTCATTTGACGTTCTCGTAATGGAAATTCTAAATCTGTGAAAATTTATTTCGGTGCCGCTGAAAAATCTATTAAAGGGCGATTCTCAGTTTTACCGCAGCGTTTTTAAATTTTTCATTCAAATTTTGTTCATTTTATTACAATATAATATAAATGCGGCTCTTTACATAAAAAATATTTAAATAACTGCGTCACATAAAATAATATACTTATTATTTTAATATTGAATTAACAAAATATATGATTTATATTAATAAAAGATAGGTTATCATCGATAAATTTAACTATACAAAATAAATAAAATATAAAGAAAGATAGTAAATAATATTTAAACGTTGAAAAAAAAATAGAATGAATGAAAATAAAAAATAAAGAATATTTAAATGTTTCATTACTTAGTTATACTCAATGGAGTATATAACCGGAAAAAATCGTTTATCATTTGCGTCTTTTGATTGTTAGTCAAATAGAAAAAAAAACACAAATTACATTTATTCAGATCGTTAAATAGGATAAAAAAACCGAAAAGAAATGTAAACAATAAAAATGCAAAATCGAATTTTTGCTCGTTTGTTCGCGATTTAAGGTTTCGCTTTGACAAGCAACATTCACCGAATCGGGGCGTCCTTTTGTTAAAGATGCATTTTTCACATCGATTCGACACTTTTCCTCGTGGTAGAATAATATATATATATATATATATATATATATATAATACGACGTCGTGAAAAATCCTTGAATTATGGTCAAACCCATCCCTTAACAGGAACGAAATTACTCACAAATTCATACATTTGCCCTCGAAAAGCGAGCGTGAGGATGCAAAAAAAAAATATCAGAGAAAAGAGCCTGGAAAAGCTGAAAAAAAGGGGGGGGAGGACGGTTAAAAAAAACCTTCTTCGCATTGAATTTTTCTCGGATGATATACGACGGGAAAAGCGTCGGCGTCTCGACGCCCCATTTTGAATATATGCGAAATATTTTATTTATTATACAAACATCCCGCACGTCTCTGTATTTTCATTGCCGTAAATATTTGTTGAATCGGTCGCTTTTCTCGTCAAATTTGACGAATCGACCCAAAATCACTCTCGATATATGCGAATATATATTTTTATCTTATCCAATATTATATTTTCTTTATATATATATAAAATCGAAAAAAATGCAGACTTAGTTACTTAAAAATTTATAATACATTCAAAGCATGATTTTTTTTTTAATACTTTTAATATTTTTATATCGAATCGAATTATTTTCTATAAAAACGAAAGAAAAACCGTACTACGATAATTTTATTTAATTTACATATAAAAATGTAATAATGTCAAAGGTCGAATTTTTTATATTATATTGACAGATATAAACGTTATTCGAAACTAACAAACGTTCCTTTATATAACTCAAGGTTTTTGATGTTATTTTCTTTTAAATTTACAAGCTAATTTCATGTTCGAAATCACGAAATCTAATATTGAATTCTATCCGACGAATTCGGCATTATATTATACTATATTTATTATAAAAATAGCTGCACTATTAAATACATAAATAACGACGGACTATTTCCAATTTTATACGCGAATTTCAGTCGATTTTCACACGATAAAATTGAACGATAAAAATTTAATATTCATTTGATCATATAAACTGCATAATATTTCATCGATATATATTATATATATATATATATATATATATATATATATATATATATAGTACGTATTGAATTATTATTATATTACAGTGTATAATTTTGTATATTCTTAAAGTGCATTAATTTATACTTAGCCAGTTAAATATAAGCAACATGACCCCTTAATGATGTTGTATGTCAAATATTGTGGTAAGATCAGCAAATATTTACGAGTAACACATGATTTGGCGCCATCGTGTCGTTGCCGCCCGAGGCATACACCTAAACATCTTAGAAGATGTTACGCCACTGGAAATTAAATTTTCATCGAAAGTGTTTATTCGCGCTAAAATATATTCATTCACGTTCTTTATTATATATCAAATTTTACCGATATGAATTTAAAAATGAAAAAAGTATAAAAAGAAACACTTTAAAAATGAAACGTATGAAAAATAATAAATTCTAATTAATTAATAAAAATATTGAAAATTTTGTTGACGAAAAGAATTTTTAATATGGGCTAAAAGTAAGACGTTACCGTTTACAGCCGTACCTTAAAGGGTCAAAATCAATACTAAAAATTAGATCGTAAATGCTGAAATATTTCACATGAAAATATATAGTAATAAATTGAATACAGATTTGGCAAGGATGTATATTTTGAATTGTAAAAATATGGCGGCATCAGAATGTGACACCGTCGGCGGCAGCGCTAGTATTTTATATATACGATTCTTTTTATGACAAAACGATGATAACGCATATAATTGAAAGGTTGCATAAAAATATCTCCGTCGAAATCCAACTATACGACGTCATATATAATATAAATAGCGTTTGTGACTCGTCAAAAACACTCGACGGTCTAGGAAAAAAGATTTTTCACGGCATGTACATAAGTCTTTACCTTTGGGCTTAGCAATTATGTACGCGAGAATAAACAAATAAGCCTCCGGGCACCGGTAAGTTTCCAGATGAAACGACAACAGCGACTGTTTTTGTTGTTCTTCCTTTCGGCTATGTCTTTTGTTGTGTTCACACAGGGATTATGTCTACTATGCTCTTTTTTCCTTTCCCCGTCCGATAACAGGATCCCGATGAATGTAAACCCCTTGGCCGAACTCGTTTTACGACGTCGGTTTTCATACTTTTCAAATGTATTATTTATAACCGGCGACAATCAGCCAGGAGACTTAAAACTCCTAATGGTATTATAAAACGTTACGGATAATTCCCTGGGGCCTAACGAAAAGGGGTCCTGTTACTTTTGAAGTCGTTTTTTTTTCTCTTCTTTTTAACGGTACGATAGGATAAAAGATACGATTAAAATATTTTCTCCAATCCCTTTGTACGAAAACAAGGATTAAAATTCATGAATCATTATAAAGAAAAATATGATTTTTTAATGCGATATTAACGAAAGCTATTATTTAATTTGACTTTATGAAAACAAACAGAAACGATATTATTATCATTTTACCTAACATAAATGATATAACTTTATTAAATTTATATATACACTAAAAATTCTTAACAATATATTTTTATTAAACTGCTCCTAATATTTTTCGAATATTTAAATATTATTCATGTACGAATGCTGCGATAAAAAGAAATATTAGACAGCACCCAGTAATTGTATAATTAATGCATCTCAACACTGTTTCTCTCATCTTTCATTTGATTCTCTTGTGGCCGTTCTTTTTTCCTTTTTTTTTCGGTGTTGTTTTTGGCGCGAAAACTCGCACGGTAGAAAAAAAAATACGACCATCAATTTTGCAATTCGTCGGAAAATTGGGCAATTTTTCCCGTCCGTGGCGCTTATTTATCGAACGCTTCGCTGAATAATAAATTATTCAACGCAAAAAGAATTTCTTTCGGACAATTACTGTCGACCGTGTATTGCGAATACGCATTTTCACCTTAGAATATATTTTTTTTTAGAATTTTACTACGCGAAAAATGAATTTTCCAATTTATGCGACTAATTGAAGAAAGTCGTATTTCATTTAACACATTTTTTTTAAGTTTCATCTATTTTAAAATATGTCTTTAAGCGATTGATAAATACGAATGATCAATTTTTTTTTAAATTATAGGAAAATTCATAGATATTATTTTTTATAATTTTATTTGATATAAGACGATCTGTCATGTTCATTGAATACTTGATAATACAAATTAAATTTTTCTCAAATATATTTATTCTTTTATGTGTTAAAAAATACATTTGAATTTAAAATAAATGTGTATTAAAAATTTAATTGTTTAATTTGATTTTCAACGGAAAATGAAGGTAAATAAGAACGAAATTACTTTACTATTTTTCAATGGAAATTACAAATATGTGAACTAAATGTTTTATTCGCATACAGAAAAAAAATACGTTCTATCAAAAATATATTTAAAATTATATTATATTTCATTGAAAATACAAAATTTTATTTTTGAACAAAACGCGCGTAATTTGCGTGGGATTTTTAATTATTCGCGCAATTTTCTCTATCATTTATATTAATTAAACACGATGCGTATTAACAAAAACTTCGTACGAAATTTAATCAAAAATGGATGATAACGGATCAACGGCGATACACAAACGCCTAATATTAAATATACACAATACGTAATAAAGTTTATAAACTAAGTTGCCATTATTGGGCAAAGTTTCGAGGCATATAATCGAAATTCGAAGCCTGTGTAACACTTCGCGTGTCCGCAACGTCGGCTGTTCCATTTAATATCGGTTTAATCAAAATCAGTCAATAATCTTAAATATCCGAAAGTTGCTTTTGCACCACTTCTAGTTATCAAAACACTGTATTTCTACTGTGAAAATATGGAAATTGTTAAATTAATAGACGCCCACTACGAAATATAGACGATTGACGTATTATATTCAAGAATATTTACATTGAAATTCGTATGGAAAACCTTGAAAGAAAAACTCGTCGAACAAATAGAGTGAATATTTTATTCGGATATTTACTCGAAAATATTGTATATTATATAATTTTTTCTTTTTTTTTTGGTCATCAATTCGATTCCGAATTTAGATTCTAGTATGCCAAATTTGATCATATATTTTCTAAGCTCTAAATGTCGTAGTCGTAAATCTGTTTCATCCATATTCCAATATTGGATATTCAATTGCAGGTTTCTACTATACTTTATCGACAAATATGCAATGAATAAATTGTATAAAAGGCGATAAATTTAATAACGACAAAAATAATGCTGTTTCGTCGACATTTATGTTATTTTTATTGACAATAAAAATATTAGTGTTATAAATATTTCAATGGATTATTTTATTGTGATAAAATATATATTACATGTTTATGAAGTTAATTGTTTTTAATACTGGTATTTTATTGTTAAAAATTGTCTTATTTTTTATTCATAGTAATTAGATCATATCTTAAAATCTGATTCTAAAACAGAACTATAAAAATATATTACGGATATTAACTATATGAATTTGATTTTTACTATAGTTTATTACATATTTCAGCCAATGCCTTTTTTTAATTTTCAATAGATAAACTGTATTTTAATACAAAATTGAAATATGTACGATTTAAAAATTTTTATATTTAATTATAACGATGCTTTCAAAATAAAACTCGTAATGGTTGAAATATAAATGCGAAAACTCGTTCTCATAAAAATTAATTCACACTGTAAAACTTGAAAATAGTAATTACCAAAATTATAGAAGATTAATTATTTTTATTTATTATAAAATTTATGCAAAATTAATTTATTTACTTACAGCTCATATGATCAAATAAGACTTTTGATCGACTATAAAATATGCGATTTTTATTATTAAAAATGTCCATTTGCAACCCACTCCCCCCCCCCGGTCAATCTTGAATATATTGCACATACAAAGCATCCACCATTAAAAATTGACTGATGACCGATATGTACAAGCAATAAAACAACATTTCGAAGATACGCACCTGCGATAATAATTTTCATACTGATTCGAAAGGGGGTTTTGCGAAAGATGGACGGCATCGAATACAGTGATGTTCAAACCGCGGGTCGCAGCCGGACGCCCGAAGAATTATAGCCGTGAATAATGAGAGGCTTCGTGTCAATTAAACCTCGTGATTGATGGTGCAATGCTCCCGGTCCGTGGATCGAATCCCATAGCCGGATATTCAAAAACCCGACCCCCGAAAGCTATAATGCTAAGCTATTACTGGAAAAGCGAACCGACGTTTTTCCATTCAAACCATCCCCTTTCCCCCATTTATGTCCACCCCCCCCTCCCCTGCATCGGTTAAATAGATCGGATTCTGTTTGAATTATGATTTTCGGTAATTGCTCATCCCCTTTCAATTCTGTGAAAAACGAAATGACTTCGACCTTAGAGGATGGGTCGATTTTTCGCGAAACAAAGCCTGTTTTGAAAAGTCGTTACGAGCGATAAATTTTCATTAGTGGCGCGCACCGGTATTGATTGACACTTTCTGGGAAATTTACTTTTTTTTTTCATTTAAATATTTTCAACATTAGCAATGTTGTGGCCGTTCGTTTGCTGTTTTCTTTCATTTTTCGACGTCCCCCATTGTTGCCCCCTTATTAATATTTTTTATTTTAATTTAATTCGTTAGGCTGAATTAAACAGGCTCGTTTAGGTTTGCGCTAGAAAAATTTTCCTTCGCAGATTTATTTTGATTTCAATTATTTTTTCAATTAGCTGAAAAGTCACAAATAAATTTGTGCCATTTTTATATAAAATTCTAAATCAAAATTCATCTTTTCATTTAATTTTATTCTATTAAAACCGAATATAATTTAACAATGAAATTTTAAAAATATACATTTGCTTTGTTTATATTTTAACGAATCAGTATCTATGTTTACTTGTTATATAATTTTGTAATAATTCCTTACTATTTATAAATAATCATTTTTACTTATTCAGACATGATTAATAGTAAATTTAAAATTTTATGAACTCTTAAAATAAAAATAAATTAAAATAAAGAACACAAATATTATTCGTATATATTTTAATTTCTAATTTTACGTTTGTTTTTTAAACATTAAAAAATGAAACTATCGTTATATCGCAATAATAAATTAATTTATCGCTAATTTATATGTAGATAGTTTAAGTGCTTCCATTTTTTTATACGTTTATTCAAAAAGAAAATCGATCGCTAATAGTGCACATTTTTTTTTCTAGAACACCCTATACGTTGATTCTAGTAAAAAGCTTTAAGCCATTAACATGAAAATTGCATCTTTTTTTTTAATATACTTTCCACTCTTTTTAAAGCGTGCTTACAAAATTTAAAACAATCGCATTTTCCATTAATGATATAACTTGTTATATATATATATATATATATATATATATATATATATATATATATATATTTTAAACAATAATTATCATCATTAAAAATAAAAACGTATCAATTTGCGTCCAATTTCAACTTTAATTTTCGACTGACGACATCCGCTAATTTTCCATCGACGGAAAAATTAAACGAAAGACACCCTCTTTTCTTACAATAATAATAATAAAAATAATAATAATAATAATAATGACGATAATAGTGGTCGACGGTGGCGATAATAAATTTTTCACGCTTTTAAAAACACGAAATATTCTCGTTGTGCGGTAAGGAAGCTGTTTTTTCTTTTTTTTAAAAAAAAAGAAGGAAAGAAAAAAAAGAAAAAAGAAAAGAAAACCATTACGAATCCTCAGCTAGCTACACGCAATAAAAATGACTAATGTAAATGCGTTTTGTTCAGCGGCTGTATAAAAACGACGCAACGCTATAGACGAGGTAAATTTCGTCGCTAAATATATATATATATATATATATATATATGGATAAAATAGGGGGGGGTGCGAATAATAATATAAATAATAATAATAAATAAAGAAAATCGAGGTTGGTACACGACGAGTCGTTAAACTTTTAAGTGTGGTGCTTTTGCGAAGACGACGACGACAACGCGACACTGTCTGGCCTCGTTTTCTTCGCGGTTAATTGCCGGGGCTAATTAAAATCCTTTGTTTTTAACCCTCCTCCACCCCCGTCAAACCCACCGCGTTCATCCCTTTATTCTGTTACACCCTGTATAAAGTGCAACAGAGGGGAACGTTTTGTTTGTACGTTAAAATAACTCGACGCATTGTCTCTTTTATAAGTCTTTAAAGCGATAGTGGAAAAACGTCGATCTCTATTAACGCCTGTGTAATATATAATATTATTAAACACATTTATTATTTAATATATTATTTATAAAATATATTAGTATTGAATTTAACAATAAAATTTTAATTTATCATAAATACAATGGAATGAAAAAAATTCATTTAAAATTAATTTGTATTATTCATATATGTTATCATATTTTTTAAATATTAAACAATTTTTATAATTGCTCCTAAAACAGTCTGAAACTATCATTTAAATATTTTAATCGATAATATTTCAAATTTGTAATATTAAAATAACAAATAAATGTATATTTTTAAACAATATCAAATTTTTATATATTGGTTATATGTATTATAACATATATAAAGGTGTATTTATATATATATATATATATATATATATATATATATATATATATACATATAGAAAAAAAAGGTAATCTTAAGCTCTTATCCAAACACTTCGGTTCAATTGACACAAGAGTGACCTCAAAGAATTTCAAAGAAGGTTTATTAAGCGATCAATTTGACATATATTTATCTAACACGAACGCTTTCAAAATGTCCATTTGATAGAAGTGAAATCCTCTTGGGGAAAATTAAATAAAATTCATCATTTTTTTTCCTTCTCAGTATATAACCAATATATATATATATATATATATATATATATATATATATATATATATATATTAATACACTATAAAATTATTATTGTGAATATTTATAATAATATTTATATTATTAAATCGATATATGAAAATTTATATAATAATAATACAAGTGAATTAATATAGCTATTGAGAAAAACGAAACTGTGGCTATAATATACGACAAGTCCAGAAGGTTGTTGCGAAGGGTGATAAATACAAAACTACCCTATAAATATATATATATATATATATATATATATATATATATATATATATATATATAGTACACACACACACACACAATAATATGCCGGATATTCTATGCGCACGTACTCTCGCACACGTCCGCGTTTAAATTCGTGCGTTTCAGTTTAAAACATAGTCATGTCCGCGGCGTTATTATAATTAGCGACGATGGCAGTTAACCGGGTTCTGGATAATTTATAGTTACAATATCCCGTAAATAGCCAGCAATTACTGTCAGCAACTGGCGTTGCCTGCGGACATGTTGCCAACATGCAACTTTATACCTGAATTGCTATTTTAATATTGCCCATCCTCTATATCACTTACACCCTGTATCACTACTGAAAAACGCAAACGACGTTGTTTTTTTTATGTATATATATATATATATATGTGTGTGTGTATGTAGATTTTTTGTTTCAGCACTTTTTTCAGCTTTCATTCTATTTTCAGCTCGTTTGATCTGAAAAACGAATCGGATTTTCAATTACGTCGATGATCGTCACCGCATATAAAACATATCCTATATACATCCTAAATTAATATAATAACAGTTTAGATAAGTGTTTAAAAATAATTTATAAATGCAAATATTATATGATAATTATTTTTATTCAATGTTGAAAATTTAACACGATTTTATTATTATTATTATTATTGCTTGATTGGATATTTTAATTAACGATTATTAAAATCGTTTGCGTTTTAATTAATTATCGTCGTTAATATATTATTATATTTTGAACTGTTTTAATGCAACACGCGTAAATATGTTATTAATTATATATTATATATCTTTGGAAATTAAATAGTGTATACAAAAGTTTTTAATTAGTTAAATTATAAATATACAAAATAAATATATATTTTAAATTATTACCAATATTTATTAATAAAATGTATATAAATATTTTTTTTACTTAATAATATTTATATATAAATCTACTGAAGAATGAAAATAGATTCTTACGACAAATTTATATGTAATGTAGACAGAGAACAGTTCAAGAAACACTGATTCGCATTAGTATCACAAGAGTTATTTGTATCGTTGCAACCGAGAGAGCAAATGGATCGGGAATAATGATGATATACAAGTGTGCACGCGTCCTTCTATTTACGACCACTGCCTATATACATCACACCGTATAGAGGATGTTCTAATATTTTAGATCTGAGTCAATTTTAATTTTTTATATATATATATATTTATACATTCTGTATAAATATATATTATATTTCGCGAAACCGATTTGAAACGACGCGGATTACGCTTACATCGAATTGAATTATGAACGCCGAAATTACTATATAAAAGCTCGTTTAACTGCATATACATACATATATATATATATATATATATATATATATATATATATATATATATATATATATATGCGGCTCGGTCGCGCGTGTGTTTTTGAAAACAAATGCGGCCCGTTTTCCTCGGCGGGCACAAAGAAGTGATGAATGTTGAACGGGGGTCTCGATTTTAAGGCCTCCCGCTAAACGTGGGGCGGTGAACATTTTGAAGGGTGCGTTGTCAGATTTTGCGAAGATTCATTGCCATTGTGCCGACGCCGCTGTATGTAACACCGGGCAATGTTCACGATCTATAAATTGTTTACCCGTGACGTTCGCAACCATAATAACCGGCCGTGGAAGGTGACATTACGGCTCGTGTATATTGTTACAAGGCGCAGGCGCATCGAGTGCCACGGCGACAAATCATTCGAATTATACGCCGCCGTCGATTTATGTGTTAATGCCGTCCGTACAAAAATTTTAATATATATATATATATATATATATATATATATATATATATATATATATTTAAAACCTTCGTGTAATATCTATAAATTGATATAAATAATTATAAAAATTCATACGTAGAGGTCGCTGTTAAAAGTTTAGTTAATAAATTGCCACTGATTGGTCGATTGATTCGTGTATTGTCATCAGGAATGAGCAAGTGTGCAAAATTTCACATCAATCGCATATGGGAAAGTACTCGAAAAATAGACTACATGAATACGCCCCGACAAACAAACATACAAACAATGCGAATTAAATAAAAATAAAATTCGGAACGATAAATATTACATCTAAATAAATATTAAACAAAAAAAAAAACAAGTATATATTAATTTGTTTCTTATTTAAATATAATATTTATTAAACAAAGAAAAAAATCAAAACAAATTATCGGTTTACAAATTTCGTCCGTCTTCGAGTTTTCCTTTTAAATTTTTCATATTTTCACTTAAACCGCAATATTCAAAATTTAAGATATCCCCAAACGCGACGTTCCGCATAATTTTTAATAAACAACGTTACCCGTCCCTCAAATAGGGTTCTAAATTTCCAATTTCGAAAAAGGGGGCGCCTCTACGGCGATCGAAGGTCGCACCGGCGCTATTTAATCTACGCGCGCAGCTTTCGCCGCCGAAAGCTCTCGTCCGTTTTTCCCGATGCGGAAAATTCGCAGTTTTAATCCGCGAAAAAGGCTGCCGCTTCGACGTCGACTTTTAACCGGAACGTAACGTAATTAAAACTTTCATAACTGACCCGTTGCAATTACTAAGTTTCACTAATGCCATTGATTTTCCGATGAAAACTTTCGCAAAAGCGTTACGTTTGCAATTAATCACGATATTTTTAATCAAATTTATAATTTTGATACTATATAAAAATATTAATTATTATAATATATTGGATTATCTGACTTAAAATTAATTTCAAAACTTAAACGGCAGTAATTATTTATACTGAAAGCTTTAAATAATATAAGATAGTTGATAAAAAAATTAGTTCAATATCAGAAATTTAACTAATATTCAAGAAAAAAACATTTTCAGTAAAATAGATATCATAATTAATCATTAAATCATAATAACTTTATTTAATATAAACAATTTTTTTTCCTACAACAAATTTAAAAATATGAAATAATTAAATCTCGCTCGCATATATAAGAATATATAAATGCATTTTTATATTAACTTTAACAACGCTTTTTAAGAGTGTCATATTTCACGTTTAGACCGCCTTAAATTTAACATTTTTTTTACAGCTTTCACTTCGTTTAAATTCAACGAAGAATATTTATATATATATATATATATATATATATATATATATATATATATATATATATATAAAGTATATAATGTACAGCAAGGTAAAAAATGCGTAATAACACGTATGCAAATTAAAAATACAATATTTCAGCAATGTTAAACATAAAATACAAGGCGCCATTACGCGTGTTGCGAATATTGTGTTATGAAAATTTTCGATTGTCGAATTTTTAACGGAAAAGCTTTTCGGAAAATATGAATAATATACATTTTCAATCAAAATAACGAGGCGTTCTTTTGAGACGACGGTTAGTATGGTCTCTAATAATGCCTTTTTTTTCCTGCCATCCGCTGAAAAATTCATATTCAACATCCCTTTTTGAATAATATTAAAACAATATTTTAATATTGTTATAAAATAATACTGTGTGTTAAATTTAAATATATGATTTTTTATTTGTAAATAATTTAATATGTATTTTTAATAAATGTATATAAACGATTCTACTTTATTAATCTCTAAAGATTATTCAAGTTCTATATAAAAAAAAATGAAAAATATATTTTATTTTATATTTTTGTAGTAAATGGTTTAAAAAGGTGTTTTAATTAAATAGAGTAAAATATTAATATATTATAACATCATACTCTATATTGATAAATATATTTTTTAATATTTAACTGTTTACATATATATTACAATATATATTTAACTGTATCTAATTACATATTATTATTCTATATATATATACTTACGTTGCAATATAGTCATTTTTTTTCTATCTCATAAATTAAATTTATTCTAAAATATCAGTGATTGTCGTACAATCAATTTAAATAATTCATAATAATCCTGAATGAACGGTTCAAAAGCTTTCAGCAAAACCCATTTCGTACATTTAAACGCCATATATCAATCGATTAAAGCCAGAAGAGCAATGTAACAAAAAAAAAAAATACGTCCCAAAAAAATATTGAAAGAAAAAAAAAATAAAGAAAAGAAAAACCGCTAGAAGCTTTCGTGGCATTAAGCGCTGCACTCGAGTGTACAATGTGGCGGGTTTTCCCGGGGCGCGATTTTTCCAACGTCGGCACAATATTACATTATCGCGGAAAATCTATCGTTAAAAATACATTATCGTCTATCACGGTATCCGTGAGCGCAATCTGGACTACGTTAGGCCATCTTTCCATCATCAAGACTACACTCGAAAGTCCATTGTGCTGTATAAAGATGATAATGAGTGACCATACGTAGGTGAATGGCAAAAGTGGAGCTTTCATATATATATATATATACATATATTTTTTTTTCTTTTGGCACCTCGTATTATTATCACGTTATATTTTCACGCGTGAAAGGATGAAAAAAAAATTCCGGTGTAATAATATGACCCTCGAATGACACCTAGGAATGAGTGAAACCCTCTGAATATAAGCCGGGTAAGCATTATGCAGATACGGGAGAGTGTTGCGTGTGGCGGCTATCCGGTGTATAAAAGCCTCCGAATTATAACCCCATAATAAATTATGTAGACACTGGAAGTGTCACGACACATTTTAAATTACTTTTATAATTAGGTTTTCGAAATCGTATATATGTACGTGTGAGAAATTTCGCTTCGGAAATGTAGTCAGAATATTGAAAAGAAGGGTGGAAATAAAAAAGAAGACTTTTACGCTATATTAAGGCTAACATCGACCACCTGTGAACCGAATGTAAACGATTTAAAATGGAATTTTTAAGTATAATTTTGCGTTTTTTTTTTATGCTAGAATTTGTATATTATGATAATTTTTAATATCACATATAATATTAGTAAATATTTTAATCAACTTAAAAATTATATATGATATCGAAATAATTCTGATATTTACCAGTATTTAGTCAAATATATAAATTAATATAATATAATAATGAACCATTTATTCGAGTTCAAGTTTAACAACATTATTTTAACACCGAAAATAATAATAATAATAAATAAATAACAATTTATCAGATATTTATATTAAAAAAAATTGAATATTGATAAAGTTGGCTATTTTATCGATGACTCTTGAAATGTGTTTATTAATTAATTTTGTTTAATTATATAAATATAATATCTAATATAAATAATTAAAAATATATAATTTTTTGTTAGATAATTGAAAATATCAATTAAGAATTTATATATATATATATATATATATATATATATGTATATATATATATATATGTATATATATATATATATATATATATGTATGTATATATATATATATATATATATATAATATGAAATTATTATATTCAATCTATATATGTAAAAATATTCTAATAATATATTAACGAGAACAACGCATGTCATGTAACAAAAGAAAAGTCGATTTCAACTTATTGCAATCGTTTTTCCGGAACGTTTTTCATCATAAATCCAAAAAGCAGTCTGTACACCATATATTTCATCCCACACATATTTCTTATACATAAGATAATACCGATTTTCTTTTTTCCGTACCCATCTCTCAACCCCAATATTTACACCTCTTGCCCCCCCCCTCCCTTCAATTCGCTTTTACTCTAGAGCTTTGCCCTCAACCGTCCCCCGTCCCCCATTTTTTAAAGCATTTTCCTCAACCCCCCATTTATTTTAACGCATTCCCTTCCACTCATCGTATACTTTCCTTTTGTTTTCTGCTCATTTTAAAATATAGGCCATTTGCTGGATGCTTTCGGAATAATGGATTGAATGGAACGATGTTATAATATGTAATATTTTTTTTTCTATACAGCAATTTCTCGTGAAATATGTGAAAAAGCACCCATCTGATCTCGGTCATACAACCAAGGTCAAATTTTTATACTCGTGTTCATATTAAATGGACTTCTCCTCTTACATACATCAATCAATTTTCTTTCTGAATTACAAAATTGTAATTTTTCACATTTCCTGAGTACGCAATAGTGTAATAAAACATGAACAATGTTTATATATATATGTATATCGAAATATATCACGAATAATGGATATATGAAAAGTTTTTACAATCCTGGAACATTAAATAATACTTCAAATAAATACAACACATAACTAAAAGCCATATTTTTATTTTTAAAATTATATATATATATATATATATATATATATATATATATATATATATATATATATATATATATATATATATATATATATATATATATTCAAGAGTTATGAAGTAAAATCTGTATAATTATATTGTATTATAGTTTTGAATGACCTTCCAAGTTCTCAGTATCATAAGTTGGGTTAGATTCAACTTAGTACATACTTTAGCAACATAATTCAAAAACTTACTACACATATTACATTCCGTGAATCTGCTTAATTCTAATATTATACAGTCAAGATACAAAATTAATTTTATAAACAAACAATTTAATATCATTTAAGTTTTTTTTTTTATTATCAAAATATATTTTTATAGAATTATATAGCGATTTAAAATGTCTTTTTATAACTTGAAAGAACAAACACGAACACCTTTATATATATATATATATATATATATATATATATATATATATATATATATATATATATATATATGTATGTATTTATAAAAAAAATGTTTTACATAAAAAGAGCTACTTTTTTTCCGAATACGAGCACTTCGTTAAATTGAAAGATTACTTCAAAATTTTATAAGGAATTGAATTTATTATGAAGATACCTTTTAGACGTGAACACACAACGTTGGAAAACTCGCGCGCACCTATTTTTTTTTCCGCCGAGAATAAGACGGGCAAACGATGAATATATATTTTTTTCTTCCGCAAAAAAGAAAAAGAAATAGAAAAGAAGAAAAGTGAAATGGAAGAAAAAAAAAATATATATATATAATAATAAAAGAATCTTATGGAAAGCAAGCGGTATCGGTGTTGGCCGCGCGCGTTGTTGCGGGCGAAGATGATTGATTTTCAAATAATTGACAGGGAAAATCCCCACGAGCTTTGAGCGAAGTTGTTCGAGTTTTTAAAAAAGTTTTCCGCGGCGGGGATGTGGAAATTTTCTTCAAAGTCGTCGCCGCTTTTCCGACGTCTCTCAATTTCTTCGCGAATTAAACGTGTACGTGCGCATTTTACGCGAGAATATTTCGGCGGAAAAAAAAAATTTTTCTGTGCCAAATTGAAGAATGGCACTTTTTTCTTTCATTTTCACTTTTCCGGCTTTTCTTCGTCTTTTTTTTCATTATTTTTTTTTTAGATGTAAATGCTCTCGATCAATTTTCCTTTTATTAGGTTAATCGCGTCACTTGTTGAACATTTTTGACGTATAAAAATCTATATTATAATTCAACACGTGCAAGATAAGTCGTCAATAATAAATTTATATATAAAAATTTGGTTCAATTACTGTATATACCAATTATATAATATTTTAATAAATTAATTTTATTTTAAAAATTATATAGTTATAAAAATAACGCATTTTTTCAGCTTATTCATAACTAAAAATGCTAATTTAATACATTAAATATAGTTATAAAAAAATATAAACTTAAACTCACTTAATTATGGACTTTTATAGCTAAGAATGAAATATAAAGTTGTCAAAATGTAACAAATTACATAATTAAATTTAAAAAAAACAAAAAAAACTTTTTCACTGTACTAAAAAAGACATTTAAAGCATAATAGAAAACCAACATCAAGCATTAAACTAAGTAAACTACATTTTGTAAACAGAGGTAATTGTCAACGTATATTAAATAGTTAAAACGGACAAGTTATAATATAATTTTAAATTAAAATAAGAGAAAATTTATTATATACATACTAGTTGTTGGAATTTTTTTGAGCATTGTTAAAAATTACAACATTCATTTACATTTTTACCGCATGTAATAGTTTTATCCAAATGTAAATGTTGATTAAAAATATTTGAAAAAAAAATTCAACTATAACTTATTTTTCAAAAAAGGTTCAATATTATTATTTTTTGATGGAATTTAGTGATGTATGGTATTTTTAATATAAACTGAATCGATATCAAATATCTTGAAAATTTTATATAACATAAAAATACCTCTAAAAAATCCGAAGGACGCTATTTTTCGTGCGTCCTATTTTTTAAAGAAAAAATATATATATTATCGTATTTTATTTCAAGAATTCTCAAAGAGATGTTTCCGATTTATCGTGACAATTTTCACCAATCAATTTAATCGATTCTGGTAACATAAACATGTAAGAGAATTCTATTACCGGACGACCTTCACAATTTAATGCGTGCCGTCGAAAAGAAATCGACCTTTATATGGCAAAATTTCGTACGATTTTTCTCTTCGCTGTTTTTTTCCGAGACGTATGAAACTATCGTTACATTGGAAAAATCATCTACAAGAGCAGATTTTTCTTCACTTCATGTCGACTCCCGCGGGAAACTGTTTCCGAGCAGCATTACGTACTGCTTATTTTCATTCGAATGCAAATTACCGTGAAAATTTTTACATTTCGGACCTCTTTTCCATTCTGTGTATATAATATATTACATAATTCACACTTAATATATATATATATATATATATATATATATATATATATGTTTGTGTGTGTGTGTGTGTGTGTGTGTGTGGACGGTTACAAATGTTTTAACATAAATTGTATTACACATGTGCGTGACACGATTTCAATGCTAAAATAGAACTATTTAAATTCGTATTCATACACTAATATTATATTTTCTCGGTTATATTGCAGACCATTTACAAAACAACCCTTTTTATGCGCGTTTTTTTCAAGTTAAAATTAATTTATCGCATCTAAATAGCCATACTGAATATTAAAATGATGCATTTTAATATACACCACACTAAATTACTAATGTAAATAAAGATGATATCTGATTGAGTACTCGATATATTAATCATAATAATTGTTTAAAAAAAATATTTTGAATTGTATTTCAACAATAAAAGGTTACGTTATTAGATAAATAAATTTATATAAAGTCGAAACGTTTACTTTCGTGACACTTTTTAAACGAACATCGCGTTTAAGATTGACGATTCTGTTTATATTTGGAACTAATATTCTCACAATCAATAAAAGAGAACAAACGATAAAAAATTATTACGTGGAAAATCTCGAACGGAAAACCGGGAAAAAAAATACAATAAAACGTTACGATATGTACGAATTTATTGAAAGGATAATTTCGTTTCGCAACGTACAAAATAATAATAATGACAATAAACGTTTTTCGACTCATCAATTTTATTATAAAAATTCGCCTATATGATTTTTCGTTTGTCGAATATAATAATGAAATGAAATGAGAAAAAAAAAATAGAAAATATCATACGTGCGGTGTGATAAAATGTGATTTTTCATATTATACATTTTACTTTGTAGGAAAATTCAACGTCACTAATGAACATAAATGAAAGACGGCATTGAAATAAAAGCTCGTTTTGAATAATAAATGTTATTTTAATAAGTTCTTACACTATATTTTAATTAAGCTCCGTTTTTTTTTCTTCATACAAGGGTTACAAAAACGTTTAGCGTCTTTACGATGTCCGGCATTCATAGTTCAAATTCATTAACTCGCTTTTAATGAAAATGTTAGTTGCAAAAATATATATCTAATATTTCATATTTATACAAATCTTAATTTTATTTTATATAAATTAAATATATCTAAATTTTGTATATATTAGACATTTAAACAATATTTTACAAAGGGAAAATTAAAAGAATTTCCATACAATTTCATCACTAAATTCTCTGTATCGTATTTCGAGGAAAAAGTTCGGTGTGCTCATTTTTTTTTACCCTGTGAAAATTTCCTATTGTGCGTTTTTCCATTTTCTCTGTTTATTCGTCGAAAGCGATATTAGTCGCAAGGTCGCACAGGTAAAAGTTGAATAAAGAAAATATATAAAAGTTTCACATGTCGAACGGAAAGAATTAAAGGCTACGGATGATGGGAGACGAGAGAAAGAAGAAAAGAAAGAAAGAAAAAAAAATAAAGTGAATTCGGTCCAAATTAAATTAACGACTGCCTATATATTTTTTCCGACGCACGCAATTAAATAACCCTAAATCTGGATTCAATGAAACGCGTAAATTTCTCGGATCTTATCGCCCAATCTAACCCTCTATGCGTAGTATAGTGAAATTACCCGCCGTTTTTCCCGTGACTTCGATGGGCGGTAGGTAGTAGGCTTTGAACTTGTGTTTCGTCCGCCCCTCCTCACCGCCCTTTATTTTATTTTATTTTTTTTCTTTCTAACGTATTCGATTCGATCTCGTCAATTCGCTTCAATGTGAAAGCCAAAGACGAAAGAAAAAGAAGAAAAAAAAGGCAAGCCTTATTACTGTTAGCGTGATTTTACATTTTCCGCCTAATGGTTCGAGTCCCTTTTCGGCGGTGAGTTTCAGCTTTCAGCTGAAAAAAGGAGTAAAATGCCACATTAACTAATCACAGAATGTAAAAGGGTTTTTCGTGTAAGATTTCGTTATGCATTATACTGAATATAAACGTCCACATTTTCCTTTCTCTTATCTCGAATTTTATTTAAAATATTTAACATTATTACTAAATAATACAGATCACAACCAATTTTCATCTTATTTAAAATATAAATTTTACGCTAAAAATGCGACTTTATTTAATTTCTTATATAAATATATTTTTTTTAATTTATAAAACAATTTATTAAATTCATTATAATATTTTTATTTTAACTAGTTACTTTTAATAACATATTGAATATAAATAACAAACGACATTTTAACGGCCATAAATCGAACATATAAGTTTCAATAGATATAATGAAATTCATAAGACCATAGTAAAATAAATCTTACGAGTCTTTTATCCTTCAAATAAAAATGAAAGCTGTAAAAAGTTTTCGCTTTTGAAGTCTGAAATTCGCACATCATCTTCAACAATGAATATTATGAAAGCATAAAAGGCAGTTTATTAATACAGATTTATATATATATATATATATATATATATATATATATATATATATATATATATATATATATATATATATATATATATATTATGAAATATATTTATATAAAAAAAAATTGATAATATATATCAAAATAATGTGAAAATGTCGTAAAAATTATATACGGAATAAACTTCGATTTATTTATATATATATATATATATATATATATTTTCTTTTTTTTGCAGAAAAAACGACCGTCGAATTACGAATTTACAGAAAATTACACGATTTCCAGTTACAGCGTTCCTGAACAATAAAAGATATCACGAAACAAATAAAAAGCAGACTCTAAATTAATATTGTGGATAAAATGTGTGCATTTTTTTCCTTTCAACCCTCGCGAGTTGTTCGACGTTTCGCGCTCGATTTAGCGTCTCTATATAAATGACGGTCGTTACTGAAAAAAAGCTGAAACGAACGCCTGTATGGATTTGTGCGTGAGTTTGTGCGTACTAACGTTAAAATTATATATAAATTTATATATATATAATAAAATATCTGTATCCATAATTTATAATAATTTTAGGTATATTCAAATTTAAAAAAAAAATTATAATATTAATATGAAAAAATATAAGATCTAATAATTCGATAATAATAATGATAGTATATTCGTGGTGCACGTATTTGTAAACGAACTTTATATTATAAGTTTGAATTTGTAGACGTATACATAGTGGGAACGCTCATGGAAAGCTCATTTCGACTTTTCCTCTTGAATTATGTAAAACTACATTAGGCTCGTGGCGAACGTGTTTTCACCATATCTATGCCAGAGGGCGAAAGCTCTAGGAACTCCGGGATCTTCGGGATAAATTTATAGCCATCAAGGAAGAGCTCAATATGCCATAAGTTGAGCTACAATTATATCTATAGTTCGTTCTATATGAAAAAAAAAGATGAAAATCGCGTATGAAATATGACTTTTCTGATATTAATATATATATATATATATATATATATATATATATATATATATATATATATGTGTGTGTGTGTGTGTGTGTGCTTGTATACACATATATAAATTCATCGCCAACTTCGATGATTGATTCTATTTTTTTATTATAGAACATTTTTCATGAAAATTCATAAGATCTTATGAAATTTTTCTTTTTAAGGAAAAAAAATATATCTTCAGCATCAATAATTTCAAAAAATCTTTTAAGTAATTCTGATTAATATTATGTTATAAGAATATAAACATAAATAATTAATAAACATTTTTAACGAATATTACTTTATTTAATATCTAAGAAATATATACTACAGATAAATAATTTTCATTAACGTATATAAAAATAATAATTTATGCTTGTGATAAACGATTTAGATTAGCCGAAATTTATTTTAAATAGGAAAAAAATTGTTGGTAACATATATAGTAAAATTGTATCGAAGTAAAGGAAACTTGTAAAAATTTTAAATACAGCACAATGGATCTCGTTAAAATCACCATTAAAATAATGAATCACATTAATCAAATTGTGGATGTTCGGTGATAACTTTTGAATAATTCATACGAGAAACGCTTTCATTATCGATTCCGAAAATGACAAAGCAAAGGTATCCCAAACTTTCGACGAAGAAAATTCTCTGAAGTTTACCTAGATGAATTATAATTATATGTATAATACTTTTATTTTATACCGCTATTCATAATTGAAAAAAATATATATAATTTTTCAAAGAGCATCCATCGCGATAATAAGACATAAATGTCACGTCGTAAAACCTATTTTGGCATTTAAAAACGACGAACATGACGAAACATTAACCCCAAAAATATGATTACGAAATTCACAAAGGAATTTCGTATCCTCCCCCACAAGGTACACCCGACCCCTCACCCCTCTTTTTGGCTTTGTCTTGCTTTAAGGCGAAGTATCTTTTGTTTTGTGGTATGAGAATCCTTCTGAGATTTTTTCATCCAAAGTATTTCTTAATAATGAACATCTTAAAATGCTTTACATATTCTGAATATTCAAGGGCCAACGAATATTCATACAAAAAAATATGCACCATACAAATAATAATATTATATATATATATTATATTTTTCATAAATTCTTTAAAATATTAATTTTTAGAAAATTCTTTTATAGCATTAAAAAAAAATATATATATAAACATTTGAAATAATCATATATACAATATAATAATTATTTCAGTTGAGTTTCGATATATAAAAAAATTATTCAACTAAATCATACTATATAGAAATATTTTATATTATATAAAAATATTATAGATTATTCAAATTTTAATTGACATTCATGAAAGTATTCATTATTAATGCAAATAATCAATATATAGATTAAATCGACCGCAATACTCTGTGACCTCTAATATAAAACAATCGTAATAATAATAAACAAATTAATAAACATACCTCAAACCTCCATTTTGATAGTCGATTGCACTACAAACACGCTTTTATAATTCAACATATTCATTACTGATACTATCATTACAATAATTGTACACAAATAATAAACATCAATTATTTCAAAAATATATATATAAAATATTAACAATATTTTGGGGGGTGTGATGGAAAAAAAACTGTAAATAAAACACTTTAAAAAAATATTTAAATAAATTATATATAGCCTTAAATATATAATGACACAATCGCGTTTTCGTAGTACGCACCGTTATTTTCGTAGCGAAAATCGCGTAGGTGTTATTGAAATATTTTCCGTGTGATTTTTCGTGAAAAGCGTGTCGACGCTACGAAAGCTCCGCGCCAACTGGCCTACGTCGCGGAAAGCTCGACGTGAACGTATCAAAGCTCTACGTTATATAGATATTTGCTACAATTCGACTACGAAAACTTCTGGGCGATATAAGCGCGAGTCCGTGTTCGTGAGAAACTCTGAATATTCCGAAAACATAAACCTAATTTCTGAAAATTGTTTTGTACCAATCTACGTGTTTTATGAAATTGTTCTACTGTTGTTTTATATTATATCATATTATATATATATATATATATATATATATATATATATATATTTTTTTTTTTTTTTTTGAATTAAATTTTATACGGAAAAGAAAAATTGTTGTAGCAATTTAAAGAGTTTAATTAAAATTTTCATTATACGCGACGTTATAAATGAAAAAACGTATTTCATTATTGATTATTATATAATTAAAAAAAATAGTCTTATAAATGAAAACAACACTCTATATTAATAAAAAAAAATGTATAGATTATTTAAATTACTATTATAAATAAATATTAATAAAAAATTTGTAATATTTAAAAATAAAATATCAAAAACATACTTCAATTTTTATTAAAAAATATTAATAAAAAAAATATTTTTTTTAAGTTAAATATAAAAATCTGACGTTTTAACTAGTCATTAAACAAAAATTAAAATTTTTAGTTTTATCTTGATTTTTTTTTGTAAACGTTTCTAAGAAATCTAAAAATAATTACAACACATAACTATTATATTTTACCAAACATAAAAATCACTACTTTTAACTCACCTCATTTTCAAATTATTTCATACATTTTTCATTACTGCATATATAATAATTATTTTAGTGCTTCGTTCAACTTGTCGATACCAATTTAATTATTAAAATATATAACACATATATTGATATTATAAATTTTAATAATATATACATCCGAAATCGTTCGATTATCTTCATAATACAACGTCAAAACATAGAACGTAAATTATAAACATTGATACTTTCAGTATTAATTCGAAAAATATTTACTTTTCCGCTCGCGCAACGTTTTTCCGACGCGTATCTTTTTTTTTTCCTCCATGTGCGTGTATGCGTGTGTGCGGCATTCGAATGCGTAAAGTTTTCCGCGGAAAATTCGCCCACGCGTTTCGTCCCCGATTTTCACCATTTACATGAAAGGCTTCATTAAAGTAATCTCCGTGATTTTGCGAGAGGGAACATTCGCGACCGTTGATGCGTAGGGGATAATTAGAACCGGCTATTAATTACACACCAACGTATTATTCTCATTTACTATATATATATATATATATATATATATATATATATATATATATATATATATATATATATATATATATTATATATATTATATTATTATATATTATATTTATATATACCCTTTCTCGGTGAATGTATCTTTAAGGGACCAGAAACTTATTCAATGAGAAATACTTAATACGCATCATAATTTTAGATATTTACTATAAACCTCTCAGTACGTAAGACATATATAAATAATTTTATACAATATCATATATACAAACCATAAATTTCATTTTAAAAATAACTGTTTTAAATTATACAAATATCTTAATATAAAAATTTCATTATCCGTGATATTCAATTACATTTATAAAATATATACATTTTCATCTATTACTACATTTATAATAATTCGTTTTATACGATTTTAATTTATTATCAATAATTTAAATTTAAATTTTGAAATTGATCCCTAACTCACATACACATGAGAAATATTTGTTAATGAAAAATAATTTACGTTGTAAATTCATAAACATATTGTTTTATGTTGAATTTAATACTATATATTAATTTTAATTAAGTCAATATTATATAAAAATATCATATTTCTAGTATGAAATTACTTAATATTCACAAACACTATGCTAGTAATTATCAGAATTAATAATGTTTATCAGAAATATCATATTTCTAATATAACTAAAACCGTGATTTTAACATTTATTACGTTGTACATATTTTTAAAATATTATTTTATAATAATTGAATGATGAAATCAAAATCTAACATTTATTTTATGTTCAGTTTCTTACATTTATTTTGATAAACAATAAAACGGAAAGATAAATATTTTCAATTTAATTTCACCTAATCGCAGAAGCTTATGGAACTTCCGTGAAGCTTTCGCCCCCTCGACTCATTATTGCGACACTTTATTACGACGCGTTGCACCATTTTTCAGCTTCCATTTTAAAAATGTAAATTCACTGAAGCGAGCCTGTAGCCTCTACGAAAATCCATATTGTTTCCTTTTAATGTACAAACACCATCCCCCGATCCTCGAACATTCCCGATCCGTGCATCGCTCTTTTTCCACCCTTAGCTGTCTCTGGTAATATACGGGGAATAAAACAAAATACTCAAAACGGCAGAAAAAAAGGTACAAGAATAAGATGAAACTGAAGAGCGTGTACTAGGATTTAAGAAACAAAGTGCTTCAGTTTTATCTTGCGAAGACGTATAAGAGAGATAGAAAAAACTTTATATTGATATAGCGATGCACTTCAGAGAGAACAAACTTTTAATTCACTCGAACTATATATAGCGAAATTGCACAAGAAAAATAATATTAAAAGCTTTCGAAAGCTTCGTTATAAATCTTAGTGCGGCGCTCGTTTTGAATGACGTTAAACGCTCAAATTATACTATGGCAAGTAACGTTTTCATTTATCCACTTGTTTATCCTATTTATTTTTATTTTATTTTTTTCTCATCTTTTCCGCCTCTCGAAGCCGTTTCCGTTCGTTTTATTTTTTCATTTTTCCGAGTTTTATTTCGTATTCCCGCTTTTCAACGCTTAAATTCCGATGCGGGCTCGAATCTAACGTTTTATTTCTCAACGGTGTCTTTTTCTTTAGGAAACTTTCGGCGAATCTCCGATATTAAGGTCTGCAAATGCATCCCCGAGGGGCGATAAGTCTGGAAAAAAAAGTTAAAATACGGGCACGAAAATAAAAATAAAAATAAAATATTATGTTAAAAAAAAGCATCCATATCGGAGCTCTCACGTGACGCCGCTGTAATTAATTTCAACCGTTCAAATATTTAAAATTTCACCGTTATATTTAACTAATAATCATTTTTATTATTAAATTTCATTCTATATTAAATGAAATAAATACAATGTAAACATAATAATGTTCGCAAAAAAAAAATGAAATATCGATAATAATATAATATGTAATTCAATAAGAAATTCATTGTAAATCGGATAATTTTCGATATAATCTTACATCGCCGTTCGAATATCCGTTTATTGACTATTCGCAAAACGTATACTCGGAATTGTATGTCAAAATGTAAATTTATGTATTAAATGTAAACATGAAATATTACATATTCATATCGTGCTATAATAGAAATATCTACTGTGATACGTTTCAATTAATATTTTACGAAAAAATGACGACAGATAAATATTGATTTATTTCTAACATTTTTTTATGACATAATAAAATTATATATTCTGTATCTTTTTATTGAATAATAATAATTATATTAAGGTGCCGTGTGGTCACCACTTAGATTAATGCGAAAACTAGATGCGCAACAACTATTTATATTAATTTTATTTGTAACGAATTCCTATATTATTTCTACATGTATTAAGAAGTGTAAAATGACACTCTTTTAAATAGAGATTAGATTTTATTATCTTAAATTTGTGAAAATCTACCGAACTTCATTTTCAACATTGAAACTTTGAAAACCTTTTTTAGTTCAAACTTGACAATTTCGCTAGAAGAATTACCAAAATTAAAATTGTTAATCCTTATAAACGCGTAACGATAAAACAATTGTGTAGATCAGTACACTAAAATATACTATTTTTTCTAGAAAATTTCTATAATTGTCACAAAAATTGTTTTTCTTTAGGTATAGAAATTTATTTAATAAATTCATATATTCTCTATAAAACCACTAAATAACAGATATATATATATATATATATATATATATATATATATATATATATATATATATATATATATATATATATATATATATATATATATATATATATATATATATATATATATATATATATATATATATATATATATATATATATATATATATATATATATATATATATATATATATATATATATATATATATATATATATATATATAATATTAAAATATAAAAGCATACATTTTTTTGTATAATAATTTTAAGTTTAATTAAACGTCTCAAGTGCAAAGGATTATATGATATAATTTGTTACTTTCTATATATATATATATATATATATATATATATATATATATATATATATATATATATATATATATGTATATATATATATATATAATGTGTAATATATACTATATGTTCCATAGTCAAAACTAGTAAATTGATATTGGCAAATCTGGAATTTTTAAGTCGATATTCTCGCGAACGAAAAAAAAAATAGACAGACGAAGAATATCGGAGAGAAAATAAAAAAAAATAGGAAAAATATAGAAAGAAACGATTCGTTCATCGAATAAATATTGTTTCTTACGGACGAAAGCCTCTCGATCCGACCGCAGGCTGCCTAGGAATAAATGCGTATATCTCGTTGCATTACGTTTAGCATTATACATACGGCGGTCGTAACTTCACATAAACTTCCCTTTTTGCCCTCGACTTACAGCTCCTTGTGCTTTTTCTTTTTTATTTTCATTTTTTTTTTGCTATACCGCACTCCTTATTTTCTTCTCGTTTTCTTTTTCTTTTTTTCTTTTTTTTTTTTTTGATCCCCGACTCGTCTTCTTCTTCTTCTTCTTTTTCTTTGTTATTTTTCTTTTTTATGGAGTACGCCGCATATGTGCTTTAGTGTTGTTACGTGTTTTTCTTGCTCTTTCGGTCTTGCGAATTTTCTTTTGCGGCGTTGTAAATCGCGCGACGGTTATATTGTCACTCTTGCATCCTTTACAAATACATTTATATACATATCTACTGTAAAATTCATTTGAAAAAAAATATATATTAAACCATTGTCGGTGTTTTTTTTTTTACTTTTCCTTGCTCTAAATGCTCTAAATACCTAGTATTATCAACCAAACTATCTTCTGACATTCTTCTTAGAATATGCTATTAATGATCAATCTTAAAATTTTATATATCTATCCTTACATCAAATAAGCAATATTTAGTATATTTTTTTAAATTTCTTCATGTCTAATTTTCTGCGTCTACAACACGCCAATATCTATATTATCTATTATTACATACTTTTATTCAATTTGCAATGTTTTTTTATTTTTCGACTATTTTTCAATAAATTTTGAAATTTTGCATCTTACTCATTCTTGATGACTATTCACGATTTATCAATTAATTTTCTATAAATAAAAAAAAATATCTAAATATCGTACAAATTATAAACTTTAATCATATAAAAAAAATATAATAAATAATTATTAGAAAAAAAAAAAACACCATTATTAAGTTTGTATTTACATAGAATATATACTTTCACGCTTAAGATAAAATTGAACTTTTTCATTCCGTTCTAAATTAGCATTCGTGACTTTTGACTCCATAATTTGTAACTGTTTCGAGGTTGATTGATTAGGGGTAGCTCGATTTTGAACTCCGAAACCCCAATCAGGCGTTGTTGCGGATTTCCAATTAAGTCTCCCTGACGACCCGGACGAACGAAATCCAATACAACATCAGAAAACACGTTCCCCAAAAAAAAAAAAAAAAAAAAAAAAAATCTTCACGCCTATATTTTATTTCCGCTTTCAAGAAACAAAAAAAATGAAAAATGAAAATAGAAAAAGAGGCGAAAAAAAATCAAAATATATCACGGTCCGCTTTATCGAAGGTGAATTTTTTAACAATTCATTGTACGTATGAATCGTTTCAGTTGTGCCGTTAGACTTTTTTCGTGCGTCGTTTTGGATACAATATGCGCTTTGAAATATTTAAAATATTCAGACGAATTCCGGGAACGTTTCGATTCTTTGAAAATTTATAATATATTCATAAATCTCCATCTTGTTACGAGAATATATTATTTTCCAATCTGGCTTAGCTTTGGTGTAGTCGAATGTGAAATATGCATATATGTTCTTTGATATAAATTTCTTGTTTATTGTTGGCGGTATTCAAAAATATACACCAAATATTCTAAATTATAAACGCTTTATATATTATAAATTAATTTAATTCTATAATTAATTCCAGTTATTTTTTTTATATCTAAAATTATTAAAGGGTCTTATAAATATTTTAATATTTATAAATAAATTTAACAATCCAATAAATATACTGTAGAAATTTTCATTTTATTTTAATATATTTATTTGGAAAAATCTTTATTTTAAATACGTTTACCGATTCTATTTTCCAAACTAACCCTTGTTATCTTTTTTCTTTCTTGATTTTTGTTTTCGACATCTAAAATTACTTGATAAAATATTTATAATACTAATATATAATGTTTAATAATCAAAAATATAATTTAAAATTATTCACTCATAATATACCACAAAAATCGTAATAATTATTGTCATCAAAATTTCAATATATATATATATATATATATATATATATATATATATATATATATATATATATATATATATATATATATATATATATATATATATATATATATATATATATATTAAAGAACAATAATAATATTTTGAATTCAATCTAAACTCGTTAAAAACTAGATAATTTTATTAACATCCAGAAATCAATTATAATACGGTGCTAATAATTCAACTAAACGACATATATAACACATAAACACATATTTCATCGACGTCAATTTGCCAGTGGCGTGCATGGGACACTTCGCCCCTCGCAATAAGAATATTAATGACCGTCAAAGATGACTACGGCTGTAAATAATGTGACCATTTGCGTATTTATTCTGTGTTTACTTTATTTTTTTTTATCTCAACTTTTGGTTTAACGGAAGAAAGCCGGTCCACGCGAAATGTGGGTTTTATTGGATACATGATTTATGAACGTTATCTTAATATTATATCTGAGAATATAAAGTGTTTTTTTTTATTTTATTATTATTATTTTGGAGCTAAAGCTCGTCCTTCTGTTGTGTGTTACCACAAACGACGACGGTGTGTATCGGACGCAAAACGAGAGATTTATGACTTATTTTTTATATATATATTTATATATTTATTTATTTATTTTCACCTGTTTGATAAATAAGCTCTTCGGTCGATTTGTTTTTCCATTCTTTTCTGTTTTTTTTTTTTGAACTCACCGTATTTCGATTCAAAAAACTCAGTTACTCGCGTAATCGCGCTTTTGATCTGAAAGTCAAAAATAATTTCGTTTCGCGCCAGTCGCTGAAATAATCTTAAAATTATGCATTTTTTTTATAATAAAAAGATAAATGATTTTTTTTTCGACATAAAAAATTTAAAATAAAATATAGTTTGTTGGAGAAAAATCTGTTCTTTCATTGCAAAAATGTATTACTAAATCCATATATAATTTTATGAATATAAAATTTAATATATGACTTATTAATTTATTTACTTTCTTTATATGAAAAGAAATATTAGAAATTAAACTTGACATTTAAAGTTTCTTTATCTCAATACATACGATATATATAATATATAATATAATTGATATTTGACACTCGTTTCATATATTGCTTGAATAAAATAATTAGACTAGATAAATTTGAGTTATCTACAATTTTCAAAGTAAATAATCCTTCAAAAACAATTTATAAATTTGGTCGATCATTGATAATTTTGTGAAAATATCGTTAGACAATAATTTTAATTTTAAACAATTATTTTTATAATTTAAAATTGTTAACCAAATTCTATAAGAAACGTTACTCAAAACAAAAAAGTAACGCATTCCCATATACAAACATGTGAAAAACACTTCGCAAGCACAAAGGATACACACGGATCGCTTAATAAAAATGAAAAATTCCGAGTTATTTTTCACTTTTATCAAAGAATATGTTGCAAGTTAAGCCTCTCGTATAATTTTTCCTCGTTCTGGTGAAGTAGGGGATCTTTAATAGCTTCATCAGTCTTTGCGGCTTCATTGTGGCTCCGGTGTGCGTAAGAGGGCCGGCTTTGGTATTTAGAGGTCTTCCTCTTATTATATAGTCCGCGAACTAAAAATATATTATCTTGCGAGATACTTTTCTTTTTCCGGCTCTCTCTTTCTCTCTCTATATATATATATATATATATATATATATATATATATATATATATATATTTTCGTTTTATTTTTCAAGCACTCAACTCTCACCACCGATTTTCCGTCTTTTGGATACGAATCCTATCCCTATATAACGCTTCTTTTTCCCTGCTCGCGAAAAAATCCCAATTTTACAACCGTTTCATTATACGGGTTTAACGTGCGCACAGATCTCGTTTTTATATGTATTATATTTAACAGTTAAAAAAAGCAAATTATATAAGACGATTATTTATATAATATATATATATATATATATATATATATATATATATATATATATATATATATATATATATAATAAATTTTGCAAGTATAAGGTTCATATTTCTCGATTAAATATATATATATATATATATATATATATATATATATATATATAAAATTATTTTTTTTGTATATTAAAATGAAGCATATTCTCATTTTTAATTTTTTTATAATATAAAAAGAAGATTTTATATTATTAGAAATCCATAAGGTGAACAAATTAAATCCGCACCCTTTAGGAATCCTTCATTCAGATTATCGTATATGATTTTTTACTATATTGAATATTATAAATAGCCTTTTTGTATAATGCAAATATCAAAATTCAATAACAGCCTTCCTTGAAATATTTTCAATTATGAACACATAGATTTTTCACATTGTAATATTGCACAATGGAGAAATATTCGAAAATGAAACGTATGAAATATTTTTGCAATTTCACGTATTTTATATTTTTGTCGTATTATAAAACGTCTTACAATGAAATATGTAGACGTATATCCAAAAGAACATATATTGATAGAAATTTTCGTAATTTATTCGTGACGAATAATGCCATATATTATAATTTAATTGAATAAATTTTCAAAGATACAAAAATTATTTTATTTATTAATGACTATATAATATTTTTTATATGTACATAATACAATACAATATCATACTTTTTAATTTCTTTAAAATAATCGTCCAATTTATACAATAATCCCCCTAATTTTGAGCTTAAAATGTGACACAACAACAAACGGCATAATCGATATAAACGTTCGTCGCGCAACTATTTCGCTATACGGTCCGAAAATTCGCACGATTAAATCCGAAATTGTTCGATACGGCGTCGGTCGAAGGGAAAACCGAGAAAATTTTCCGGCCACTTTGCCGAGTAATCGATTCATTACCGTCGGATTTTCCACCGTATTTTCACCCCGCATCAAGAGGGGGGGGAGTGGAAAAGCGGCGAGTCTCGGGGCGCGCAAACGAAAACGCTTCACAATATTTAATGTTTTTCGGCATGGCCGCGTCGGTTTTTCCGATGGGCCGTTCGTCTTGGACGGCTTACATTTTTCCTTATCCGCGTAATGAGAATAATTTTTCACGAAAGTGGTTATTAGTCCCGGGAGGAGTGAACGAAGAAAAGAAAACTCATACTGCCGTTCGTTCGACGTTTGTTCGACGTCGAAGAAGCGAAATGCGAAGAACGCTCTCGATGCTTTTTTTTTTTCATTCCGCGTACTACTTTCTAGAAGAAGGAAAAAAAATGTACATTTTTTTACTCTTAATATTATATACAAAAATATTCTTAAGAGAAATCTTATGAAAGGAATCCGTAAAGGGAACCCCTTACGGGCGCTAGAGAGCCAAATGGTCATAAATGGTTATATGAGGTTTTGCCGGGAATAGTACACTTTCAATAAATTACGCTCTTACAAGATAGTTGAATATCTTCAACATTCTAAAACAGGGCCTTACTAGAGAAAAACTGATAAAACTCTCGTATATAATATACGTATCAGAATTTTTATTACTTATCAAAATACAAAATTATGAGAAGAAGTATAGATTATAATATTTTAAATATAAAATTTTAATGTAATAAAAGTTATGTTAGATATCATAAAAAAATTCTATATATTTGATTGATTATTTAAAAAAAAGTTTAAGAAAACATGACATTTATAAAGTAAAAATTGTTTCATAAAAATTAACAAATTTAGATCAATATCTCATATTGTCTTAACTGTAACATCTTAAGTCACTAATATATCACTCAGATTCTTCGTTATTATTTTGTTGATATAATATTAATATCATACACGTACTTTCTATTACACATAATGAAATGTTGTATTATTTCTTTATAAATAAGAAAAAAATAATAAATGACAATTTTTTTTTAATATGATAGATTTTTTTAAATTTTAGCATATATATTAATAGTATTTTTATTTAGGATTAATATATATGCAAAATATATAGTTAAATTTTATTATACATATATATATATATATATATATATATATATATATATATATATAAAACAATAAATTCGACTTCGATATAACATAATCTTCAAAATTAAAATAAGTTACGTAGCGAGTACGCCTCTGCCGCGAGCAAAGTCGATTTTTATTACTTTTTCGACGGCATGTATGAAAAAATGCTTTTCTTTTCAGTGGCGGCGCGCGTTCGCCTGCTTGACTCGCTTTCGCATTTTGTATATTATGTATATTGAAATGATTTGCCTGGCATTCGTCTTGTGTATTATAGAAAGTGGTTTTCTATTTTTATATGTTTGATGCGAACGGAAGTATGGAAAAAAAAAACGTACCCCCCTTCACATTATGACGTCCCCCCCTTTCTTCGCTTTTCCCTCCTCCCCCCCTTCCAAAAAATGTGCGTATTTAATATGACAAATTTGATATCATTGAGAGCGTCAATACAAGACATGTATTCCGAGAGTTTTTATGCGGAAGAGAAGAAAATGGAGAAGAAAAACATGGGAAAAACCTCGAGCGCGTGAAAAGAGCCTTTTGAGAGTTTTCCGACGACGTCGTAATGTACATATGAATGCGCGCATTTGAAAAAAAAATGGCAAAAGAAAAACATTCAATATATTTTATATATTGAAGAGAAATGCGATACTTTTATTGAGACTCCGTCTTATGACGGTCGACCGCAATTTTCATTCGTAATGCCGTCTTTAAAAGAATGCTGCATGAAAATTCAAATACTTTTCCACTTAATGCGCATAATATATACAGGATGGTACGTAAAAATAAAATAGCATCTGAAAGCGTCTTGTTAAAATATTTTAAAATCACTTGCCGATTGTGAACGTAACAAGTATTTCTTTATTAAACTTTTTATTGAGAATTTTGTGATATTAAGAAAAATAATTTTATTTACAAAAAACTGTATCAAATATAGCATATAAAAAATAATATAAGTGTTATTAATTTTATAATGTTATATTTTAGTATTCATTCATAGTTAAAATTTAGATAAAAAGTGTTTAACGCCTTCGTTCGTTTTTAATATAATTTGTTTAACTTTAAATCTGTTAAACAGCATAATTCACGTAAATATCTTTTAATTTTTAATATAAATTAAGTATATAAACATATTTTATAAATAAACACGTTATGAAAATTATTTCTAAACGTCAACTTTATAAGAGAATAATAAGATTTCTCAATTCTTGAAAGGAAACACCGTCTTGACATGAACTACATTAAACTTTCAAGTGAAGTAATATAATAAATACTATGCCGCATAATATAATTTCACTTTAATGCAACCCGTTTCAGCATAAATTACGATTATAACCGGATACATTTTAATGAAAAATACTTTCTCGTAATATATTTTAAAGCTATTTTATATCGTGAATCTTGAAATTTAATTATATAATATATTAATTAAAAATCGCTATATATTTTATTAAATTTATCTATTAAAATATCGTTGATAGAATTTCTGTTTACTAAGCAGAAAAACCATATTATAAATATTTATTTATATATAAGGGTTATTTAAATTAAAAAAAAAAAGAAATATACTACTTCATGATTAATTATATCGAAAAATAAAAGAGAACTCATCAAAGATTCGATTAATCAGATTTCCTCCGTCGTTCATTCGTCGACAATTCTTTCAATCTGCGATTTTACGACGATTCATCGTCGACGGCGTTCATTTTATCAAAAAAAAAAATAAAATAAAAATATTTTAACATACAAATAATAATGGCGATATAATGATCGCCGACGATAGATAGTAATGGGGCAATTGTAAGGATCTATCCTATCGTGTATACGACGATTAATCAACGCTTCCGTATCCTTTCATCTGAAAATATTACCGGATCGAAGCCTGAATTGGTTCCATTAACGCCAAATTTCGCCGAAGAACATCGGTCAAATCTTTCAATCGGACATTATGTGGAAAAATTGTATTGATCGACGATTAATCGTTACATTCAATATATATATACAAATATATAAAAATAGATATTTCATCAGTTTCAAAACTTAAAATTTATCAAACACTAAAATTTACAAAAAAAAAAAAAAAAAAACGTAGACGATTGGTCACTATAATATAAATCAACTAAAATCTCTCTATAAATTCGTTTTACCCTCATCTACCCCCTGTTTATTACGAGGGGGGGGGGGGGGCGTTTGAAAAGAAGCCGATAGGCCAACAGAACCGGCGCAAGACTAACACCGATCCGACGGAAAAATCGCATGAAAATAAGAGACGATAAAAAAAAATGCGAGCGTAAAAATGAAAAGAAAATGGAAAAACCGGCAACGTCGTAATGGTCGTCCGTCATAAATCCATTTTCAATTGACCGCCTATTCGTGGACTTGCCGCAAAGCTTTTCTTCACGTGACACAGACGCACGATTTTCCACCGGGATGTACCAGCGTTTATCATTTATTTATGATACGTTTTTATGGCGGATGAATTATTTCCCGCTATTTCACCTCGAATTGTGCTTTCATGATATATAATGAATAATATCATTGCACGTATGCGCCCTTAATATAATTTGGCGTTTATTCATTATTCATGAGTATCGTATACGAGTGTGTAATTAACATACTGTGTCTTATTTCGTTTTGTTTATTATCGTTATTTATATTCTATTAGAATTATTGCTTATTTATTAAATCTAATTTACTCGTGAATAAAATGATATATTTCATCAATTTTTATTATAATAATTTTATATATTTTTTCCTTAGTATAAAGAAAATATAAGACAAAAAATTAATTATTATAAACATATAAATGACAATTTGAACAATTTTATTATAATTAATTTAATATGTGACTTTGAAGTAACAACATCTAATATCATAATAAAATTTTTAATATTTAATAAATCGAATTAGAACACAAGATTTCTGAATCGTTTCATTGTTGCTGCAATGTGGCTGCTGAAAGCAAAACCGAGGTAATTTATGAGAAGAAAAAAGTTTCCATTCTCTCATGTAAAACGTACCTTCAACGTAGAGGAGCGGTTAGGAGAAGATATTGGGACAATATTTTTCCTATTTTTTTTTCCTCCCCTGTTTTGTTTCATTGTAGCTTTTTTTTTTCAAGCACTTTGCAGCCTCAATTTTTCAGCGCCATTTTTGTGCACTCAAAAACCATTGTCCGAAATTTCGAAACGCGATACGAGACAGACATTTACATTTATTTTCTGCGACAGAAACGATGATGAACACGACGACCGAAAAACAAGGAATTTTCTAAAAAAAAAAAACCTAAAAATTGTCATTTGGATATTCGTAAAAATATATACCAATATAAAAATTAAAAAGAATCGTATTTATATTTAGTATATATATATTTTTTTAATTGCTATTAATAATATATATATATATATATATATATATATATATATATATATATATATATATATATACTCAAGAGCATAGTATTTCAATTTTAAAAGCATTTTACTTATTCATATTCCATAATGAAATCGTAATCGAAAGATTTTAATTACGCCGTTTAAACTTTAATGGCTTTTAGTGGTTTTCAAAATGTGCCACTTATTCGGTAATAACTTGAAATTAATAAAACGTATATATGAACGCTTCCGTAAACTGAAACGATCTTTATCGATGTGTTTTTTTTTATATTAAAAAAAAATATATTTATATTATAATAAAACTTGTCAACATATCGCAATATTTAAATATAATGTAGAATCGAGATAGTCTATGCGTAATACAGTATTTATTTGAAAATACACATGTGTCCAAAAATATAATGTTATGTGCATATATTGAATCAAATATTTTTTTTTTGTTACAAATATCTTTCATATATAGCGTGTTTGTCTCTTTTTGTTACTTATTTATTTCCCCGTATAATCAAATGTTGCGAAAAAGTTTAGAAACGTCTCTATACGTCTCGTAGGAAAAGTGTATTTTGCGCAATAATTGGGTTCAGATGTTTCCTTTGTTGTCGATGTGAAGGGACGAACGAAAGCTCGGAACGAGAATAAGGATAGCGGGCAACCGAGGATGAAGAATCAGGATCTTCAAGGCACAAGGATAAAAAAAGAATAATAAAAATAACACAAAAAAAAGCGAAGCATAAAGGACTATTGGGGAAAAGAATGAAAAGGAAATATATATAAAAAAAAAAGTAGGTGAAAGTCGACGAGTAATACCCGTAAGGATTTTTCCTTCGTATGACGTTTTTCCCTGGTGGTGTCGAACCCTTGTTAGCAGTGAAGGGTGTTCGGTTGTAACTACAGACCACAGACCAAGGGTCACGTAGCCTGTCGATATACTCGTTTTTCTGGGTTCATATCCACCCATCGACCCCAGAAATATAGGCACAAATGAGCCGTACGACCGAATTTAGCCTCAATTGTCCCCGAACAAAATCAAAACTCGTAAAATATCATTTAAATTGTTTTTATACATCAATAGTATATATATATATATAAAAAGACCTTCGCATATTTTATATTGTAATATTAACGTTTTATAAATCCAATGATCCTAATTTATTATCATTATTTTATATATATAATAACGGCTAACGTTGTAAAATACTTGATATAATTATGTATTTTTTTTTCAATTTTAGCTGAAACTGAAATTGAAAATAAAAGGTTAAATGTTAAAAGTTACACTTTGTAGATGTATTATATTGTATATATATATATATATATATATATATATATATATATATATATATATATATATATATATATATACATTTTTCTTAGCGTTCTTATTTTATTTTATTTTTTTACGATCGAACTATAAAGCGAACAATGGCGACGTTAAAAATGGAAACGGGCCGTCTTTTATGAATAAAATAATATGTGAAGTGTCGCTTTTTACAATAAACAATAAAGCTATACGGCTTTTATAGCTGTGTAAACAATAAAGCGCTGAAGAAAAATTGAAATTATAGCTTTAAAATTATCCGTCATTATCCGTCATATTGTATTCGTACGGGAAGATTATTCGTTTTTATTGACATTCATTTAATATGACCCAGATATGTAATCCGATATAAATATAACATTTATTTTCATATAACATGCAAAGTATTATTATTTCAAAAATATTACTGTAATTCGATTTTTCAAAACGAAATATTCATATATCAATTTTTTTTTTGAGTTAATTTTTGATCGAAAACTGTTCGTTTCTAATATATTAGACTTTTGTTTTTCATGCTTTCACATTGATTATTCCTATTTCTAATATATATATATATATATATATATATATATATATATATATATATATATATATATTACTACATTTCAACATATAGTTGGATCATTATTATGGAAGTTTCACGTTTATCTCAAATGAAAAAGAATATCTCCGAGGTAATCTTACCATTTTCTTTCATTATATTTTTTTTAGAACACAAGCTTGGTTCTAACGACAATACGACATTCTGAAAAAAAATCCATTATGTATTTTTAGCTCTTTAAGAGTCAAAAAAATAAGAAAATTCATATTTTTGTAGAAAATAAGAAAATTAAAAATATATTTTAGACAATTAAAAATGATTTCATGATTTGTAACAATAATATTTTTATTTATAATCTAAATTTTTAATCGAAAACTTAAAGATACATTAGAAATATTTTTTTATTAATTTAATTATTATTACGTTAAAAATAAAATATTAATATAATTATTATTACGTTATTAATAGTTAAAAATAAAAGATTTTGTAATAAAATCATATTTAAAAAATTGCCCTTATATATTATAACTTGTAAAAACGTGTCCAATATATTATACACTTTAATAAAATCAGAAAAAAACAACCTTCACGTAAAATATATAACGTCTAGTTTGGTGCAGTTCAAAGCAAAAACAACAAAATAAAAAGACATACAGCATGTGACGATTTGCTCGTTGCGCATTTTTCCGGAATTTTCCAGTCTCGCGCCATTTTTCACCGGCAAGCAAAACGTATCAGACGTAATATGAAAACGAAAAACTATATAATAATAAGAAAAAAAATAAAATAAACAACAACGACACAAAACCGGATCATCGTCGACGTATACACACTTCATAAATATAATACACGGTCTTGTTTTATTGAAAAACATCGAACGAGACACGCCGTACGAAAAAGCACATATTTCCGATTATTTCACGCGAGTGTCTATATATAATATATATGTATATATATATATATATATATATATATATATATAAATGGAAAAATTCATTTCTCATTTCGTTGGAAAAACTGTGAAAAGTTCACAAAAAGCGCCCGCATAATGAAAGCCGTCGTTGCCTATTGATCGAATCGAATTTCAAAAATCGAAACGTGTTCGCGATTCGATTTCGATTATTTTCACAATTAAATACGACCCTTTTTTTTCATAATACACTCAATACAAATATAAACGTTTAACTTTTATATTGAACAATCATATTATGAACATTTTTTTTAATCGACATATATATATATATATCATTTTATATGAAATCTTATTATATAATAAGTATTGAAAAATTATATATGATATAATTTGTTCCATATATATAATTGTAAAATATAAAAAATATATGTATTATGTTAATCTATATATACAATTCATCCGTTGAATATTAAATATTCATAAAAATATATAAATAGCTTTTAGCCGAATCAATACAATAAAGCTTGCATATAAAGTGAAAAAAAAATATCTTTAAAAAATGTTTGTTATCCTTAATAATGGACGTTTCATAAAAATTTCATGGCATTTTAGTATTCGGTAAAGCCTGAATAAATTATATAAAACGCATAAACGTTTAATATACGTTCAGGGGTTACATCGTAAAAAATAGAAAATGATCTCTTAGCGATACACGCACCGCGTCCATAGTATTATTTAACAAGATTTTCCATAAATTATTTATGGACCATTCACTTGCTTTATCGATCGTAAAACTTCAAAATAATAATAATAATAATAATAAACCTTCGATACGCACAAAACGTTACATTAACTACACTAATAGTAATAACGATGCGCCGGTGAAAAATCGGAAAAAAGATAAACCGGTCGCGGTTTAAAAGCGCAAACCAATAAAGACGGTCGTGCGGGAATTTTCCGCAGTATTTTCACGTGTGCACCCGCTCTATTGAATTTGATATATATATATATATATATATATATATATATATATATATATATATATCGGAAACAGTAACAGATGTCAGATAAAACAGAAGCACATGTCGGTTTCTGTTCCGATTCGAATCATGATTACACATGCATGCGCACATGTGTGTTAATAATGACGTTTTATATTTATATATCGTTTCGTTATACGTGAGGAAAAAATAAAGGAAAATATATTGTAAAAGGAAAACGTATTGGAAAATGGCGCGTTTTCTTCGTTTTTTTTTTTATTATTATAAATTAAAATCGGTATGACGATGTTTCTCAAACGTTACGCGCGCTCATTTGATAATATCGATTTTTCATATTTAAACATCTTTCAAATTATAATATATAAATAATTGAATTAAAATATACTTTAATTATTTTATTTTAATATTATTTTTTATATAGAAAAATGTACAACAATTAAAAAATATATATGACAATAATAAATAAAATATTCCATTTTATTCATTATTATCATATTATATAGTATTAAATTAGAAAAAATCAATCTACAATAGCAATAATTTAAAACACATCTTTACGAATTATTTATTTGATTCACGAATTGAAACTATTATATATATATATATATATATATATATATATATATACATATATATATATATATATATATATATATATATATATATATATATATAATATACACATATCGATGACGTTGAATTTTGCCAAATTTATACAAATCTATACAATTGTTGACTGCATGTACTGTGCACGTTAATTTAAACATCAATTGTACATAGTTTATCGATATATTCAAGTGTTGATTGTGTTAATTCCGTCTATCGAATCAAAATCGATTACTATAAATGTTACAAGTATATTATTGAAATGTATATTAATTTATTTACGATTATAATTATAATTATATATATATATATATATATATATATATATATATATATATATATATATATATATATATAGTATATAGTATATAATTTGAGAATCATTGAGTCAAATTATTATTTCCATTTTTTTTTGATCTTATGACTCTATAGCGCATTTTTGAATTTTGTCGGGTGTGAGTTGGGAAAAACGGGACTGTAGGTCGAGTTAGCATATTGGACTTATTTCAAAAGTGAAGTTTTTATTGTTGGAGAAGTCCAACGCAGCTGCCCCTGATTTCGGGCCAAATTAAATTTATGGATACACTTGCCATTGGTGTGGCCCTAAGGCTTTTGTAGCTTTTTATGACAGTCTCCTTGCTATGGGTACAAACGGACCCTTTGATTGAGACACTCCATAATATATAGATTCACGTTAGTATTTCGTGTATATTTCTGTTTTTTTTTTCTTAATTATTATTATTATTATTATCGAATAATTTATGTAGAATATTATACGAAATTATATTTTTGGATTAGAGCGTTGCATATGATTATACCGCAGCAATTATAATTTTGCATAAATATTCGGTTTTTGTTGCAAAATCATATGGAATTTTCGTATTTATTTATATAATGTGAATTTTCAGATCGGATATTTATTTTATATTTACATAATTTCATTTCGATTTAAATATTATGTAATAACGCATGCATTATAATAACTCGAATGATAATTATCTATAATTTAATAACAAAAATAAAAGAGTAAAATATGATTTTATTATGTTAAAAATATCGTTATTAAAATAGTACAAAAGAAAACAATAAAATAAGATAACGACATTAATTTTGAGTATCAAATGAGTGTTTTTTTTTTACGAATCGCTTTATTAAACAATCATCTATGAAATAATTATTAATATAATATAAAAATATCGAGAACTATTTGCATATAATTAATTATTTCTTTTTCCAAGTATTATTTCCACGAATAGATGTCAAAATATGTCGCAACGAAAAAAAAATATTGAAACAAACTTCATAATCACCACTATTCATATTTATAAAACTTTTCGATGTTTCCTTCATATTATATATGCAAAATATATTATAGAATTTTTCTCGAAAAAAAATCGAAATATCCTATTGTGTCGGATATAAAACGATTTTTCAGGAAGCAAATGGTCAATATAGAAAATTTTCCGTCGTACATTAAAATATAAATGCCCAGAAGTTTCCAAGGTAAAAACTCGACCGATGTAGCCTCATTAATATGCTGATTGAAATCTCAAAAGTTGTAAAGGCCTCTCTTAACCTTTTCCCCGCCGTCCAGGATTGTCGAGATTAACCGGTCATATTTAAAATCATTAATTTTCATCGTCGGATCGCATGTTTTCATATCGTTAATAGTCACAAATCCACTGAAACGTTCAAGTTTCTTTTTTTTTTTTAACAATAAAACATGTGAACCATAAGAACGCCCCGTTGAACCTTTACCAGACTTTTATCATATTTAAAATATATATTTAATATAATTTAAAATGTTCGATTCGTACTAAAATCTCAAATGAAACGGCGATACAAGTACGAAATATAGCGAAACGTAACGAAAAATCTATTAATTTCCCGGCTTAACGAAATTTTCCCTTTGTGTTTTTCCGTTTTGGGCGTGATCGAAGTTGAAAGTCCGACGACATTTTCCTATCTTTTTACACGGTTAACAAAACGAACTGTCTTTCAAGTTTTGATTGAACGTTTGCCGATGGGGAATAATTTAAAGGCAGCGCGTGAAGAAAGACAAAAGTCAAATAGACTCTAAAATATAAATAAGCTACGTTTATTCCGTGAAAGAAACTTTATCCGCTTTTAGTCGTCTAGAAACGATTACACCGACAATATTATGGATATCCATTAATCTTTATACTTTCAAACCGCAACTAGATAGATAAATGTATAGTATAACAAATATTTTACTTGTATTCAGTATTATTTTCAAAGTCAAAACATGCTTTATAACGATTCACGCCCGTCACATTTTATTATAAATATAATTTCAACTTTAAACAATACAACATCGTGAATGATTATATAAAACGACATAAATTATTGAATAATTTAATACGTTCATCGCTCACTTTTCAGTTACACGAACTATAATTTGAACAAATATAGGATTGCTTTTATATTCTATATATAATAGAATGCACTTCGATCGCGTGATGACTTATATCGTTCACTATTTATTAATTTTTTATATTTTTCATACTCTAATACGATCATAAATATTTTGTATTAATTTTGTTGAATTAAATCATTAAATATTTATTAATCTTCCTTATCGTATATTCATACAGGAAGCTCTTTAAATATATTATATATTTACGTTTAACCTTCTTTTAGATTCACCTTTAAATAAATATTTTATAAATTTAGATTTTCTAATTATGATATTTTATTTTATTATCAACAAGTTTAGAATTTATATTTTAAAAATATAATCTGAAATAAATTACGTTCACTAAACGATATATTGATAAAACTTTCAAAATGATATATGCTGTAAAAATAAGACAAACTTTATGTTTCAATAACACCATCAACATTTTATAGTGATATAAAGTTTGATATACTTAAAATTCAAATTTCCTTCACAGATTTGAATCGCAAATTGTATATAATATATAACATTGACTACAAATAAACTATTTATGCCGCTTTTCATAAATATACAATGCCTTATACACGACAGTAAACAAAAAAAAAGAGTAATCTTAGCGTTTTGGTACGTTTTGTGAACATTATGATACAAGAATGAGTATTAGACGAAAAAAAAACATGAATATGTGTGTGTGTGTGTAAAGGGAAAAAAACAGAAGAAAAAAATCGTAACGAAGGAAAAAAAGGGACGATAGAAACGTGTATTCGGAATAAAAGCAAAGTTTTTCCTTTCGCGGTCTGTTTCAAGCAAACATGTAATAAAATAAATAAAAGCGACTCTTAATCATGTCGTAATGCGGTTACGGCGATAAAAGGATTTTTATCAACGGTATATTAGAGTCGAATTTATGAATGAAAACGAAGAAAAAAATAATAATAATAATATTAAGAAGAAACAAAGTCTTTTCTTCGTGTAAAACGATTCGATACGAATCTGGCGTTAAGTCGACCGTATTGTTTGTGCGATTTACTTTTTTTTTTTATGACGTTTGTGATTTTATTATTAAAACTCTGTTCTATGGTAAGATAAATAGAAAAAAAAACATTGTTAAATATAATTGAAAATTTTTAAAATTATAACAGTAAATCTGTTATATTAAAATTTATGTCGAACATTTCTTGCAATATTAAACAAAAATGTAAAACTTGACGATATATAAAATAAATTAGTATTAATATTAATCTATAACAGTTAATTTGTTTGTAACAAATTCCTATTATTTCTGTTTAATATTATAAAGTGTAAAATGACACTATTTTAAATAGATATAAGATTTTTTTATCTTAAATTAGTCCGCAACTAACAAAGCTATTGATATTGAAACTTTTTTTTTGGTTCAACTTTGACAATCTTACCAAAAGGAGTGCTGAAGTTAAAATTTTTAATTCTTATAAACACAGAATGATGAAACGATTATGTTGATTGGTATACCTCAATATACAGTTTTTTAAGAAAATTTCTGAAATAATTACAAATATTTTATTTTTTGGGTTTAGAAATTTGTTCAATATATTCACATATTCTTTATAAACCAAATAAACATTAGAGATATTTAAAATATTAAAATATTACATATAAACTTATACATTAATTTGTATGTATTATAATTTCAAGTTCACCAAAAACGTAATGAAATGTCTCGAGTTGTAAGGGTTAAAAATATAATATGTAGTACAATATCTAGATTTAATCTATACACAGTATACTTTAAAACCTGTATATTAGGGGAGTTAAAAAAAGAAAATAAAATTTCAAAGGAAACTCTTGACAATGTAGAATATTGAAAAATCGTGTCCTTTACTATTTTTAAATATCATTATTGAAGGAATGTAATAAAAAAAAATTGAAACGTGTCGGCGATCGCATCTTTCGCACTTCTTTAGTATAATTACACTTCGAAACCATTACAAAGATGAGGCATGAAGCTGAAACGACTTGTACAGGTTCGCTGAAAACCTGAAAATACAAAGAGCTGCGTCGCTGAAAAGCCGCATTCAACTAACAATAGCCTTTTCACCTATCGGTTACTAACTAAAAAAAAAAGACACACGAGCTTTGATCGTAACGATGCGAAAATCCTTTGACGTCGAAAAGTTCAATATGTCATGTATAGATAAATGCATGTTCGCATAAAAAAATGCTACGTTTCAAATTTGATTAAATTGTTTGATTTTATAAAATAATATAATATATATGTATATAATTAATCAATATTAATGTGTTCATTTAAATTTTCGTTTCCGTTCTATTTCAACGTGATTGAACTGTAAATATTTAATATCTATATTGAACCTTTAATTCTATATCTTTAAAGCTTAATTTACTATGTATGTCTTTAATATAATAAATATTTTTTTAATATAAATATATATCAATAAAAGTAGACGAAAAAAAAAGAAATACTCCTTCGTTAGGATTATCGAAGGCGTACTTCTTTATAAGTAAATTAACGACAAACAAGGGACTGAGGATGAAACTCTTCCCAGTCAATCAATATTAAAGGCGATTGTTCTACTTTGCCAGAGATTAGTAATCAACGATATACCATTGTATTGGAAGTCGAAATGAAAAAAAAAAGGTAACAGAGGAAACAGAATTGATTCTTACTGCGCATTAAAGGCGACTGAAAGCGTCTGAAAGCTTTTCTATTCGATTGAAAAAACTCTCACGCGCCAAACTAGAATGAATAAAATCTAATATCCAATAAAAATAAACGAAATCTAATTGTGAGTAATTCTACGTTTCTATTAAACGCTGTCGACAATATTTATTAGAATGTTTTCTCTCCGTAGAAGTTTTCCAATTTTTGTTTTAATTTAACGAACTGAAAGTTTAACAATGTACTAAAAGACTAATTCTATGTTCAAGAAAACTTTATATCGTTAACAATATTTCTTCAATATTATCATTTATTTTATTTATAATTCATTAAATACGGCTACTATATTTGATAATTTGCAATAAAAAATATTATTAATTTTTTTATTCAAAACGGGTGGTTTTCTTTATTAACATATATCTGTCTTCGATAGTTACTCGACAAATTTATACTTCGAAGAAAACATTTCAATGTTGACGATCAAAAGGAGAAAAATGAAAAATGCATAAACACACACACACATACATACATGAAACTCGTGCAAAAGTTAATTTATTAAATTTTTATCTCGACGAAAACGAGCAAAGGTTCAACGTATACGTTACAAAGCGATGGTTCAATTTAAATAATGCGCCCGTAGCACCCAAAAGCGAATACCGGACATATACCACATGAACCCACTTAGTGGCACACACACACACACACATATATATATATATATATATATATATATATATATATATATATATAAATATACATTGACTTATATTATAATATGACCAAAATGCAAAACGCATCGTTTGCACTTGCACACATGCTAATTCGGTTGTGGGTTTCAGTTAATTGAGTGTCGAAATCTAATTTTCAGCGCTTGTCACTTTCGTCTGAACACCCATTCATATGTACTCTAATATAACCATTCGTACCCTTGATAATTCACATACTATATTATTAAAATTAAACTAGAATTTAACTAATTTCACTAATTTAGATTTTATGAGTATCACTATATATAATATTTAAATTCGAATAAAAAATATTTTTTATTATTATAACAATTATTTATTAATATTTTATAACGTTAAAATTTTTAAATATATAATATTAATTTATTTTTTTACAAAAAAAATCTATATATGTATATATGTGAACATTTTATTAAGCTATCGTATATAATATTGACTATAGAATGATTAATAAAATTTTCCGACAACGTTAAAATAGACACAGAAAACGAAAAATCCAATCTATCACTGTCTTCTATACTGGAGGGTTTTCTTCGATATATATATATATATATATATATATATATATATATATAAGCAAGTGAAGAAATGTAGACATTGACATGACAATCTCAAATAGTCGATTTCATGTAATTCTAGCAAGCGTTCCGATTGAAAAAAAAAACAATTCGATTTAACCCTTTTTATGTTGTTAAAAATTATATAATTTATGTATTATATAAAATTTTATTGTATCAGATATATGTATGATATTCATAGACATTTGAATATGCAAAATTTCTGTAATATCGTAATGGGTTTATATAATATGTGTATACGTATAACGGAATCGAAATCGTCTCGAGCTTTCGCGATGTCGAGTTGCCATCGGTTGCCGGCGTGAAAGCTCTCGTATTTTCCGAGCTTTTCCTCGTGATTAATGCGAATGACTTAATTGCACCGCAACTAAAGAAAGAGGTTAATGTCGTGGCTGTTAAGGTCTCTAGGGGAAAAGCAAAGAATTCAAGAATCGACATTCTTGCTATGTGCAGATTTAATTTCTACCCTTTCGAATCGAATTTATTTATAATTTTATGTTATAAATATATTAAATGTGTGTTAAGATCGATCGTTTGATATATATTTTAATATTTTATGCACTATTTGATACACTTTTTAATATGATTTTTTTTTCAATGATGGTAACAAAAATATTGTTTTATTACATGAGAAAATATATTTGATATATTCCGTTAATAGATGTGACTTAAGAAGCCAGCTGTCAAAATCGAAGCAAAATTGGATCGTAAATGCTAAAACATTTTACATACAATCATATAGTAATAAGTTAAACTTCAGCATGTCAAGGATCTATATTTTGAGTTGTAAAGATTATTTAAAATTAAATTATGAAAATAAAGTAGCATTTGATGAACAAAAATGCTACACCTATCATCGACATTAGTATTATATATATATATATATATATATATATATATATATATATATATATATATATATATTTAGACTATGGTTTGAAATTATGCATAAAAATATCAAGTAATAAACTTTTTATATGAAACTAATATATTAATTAATCTTGATAATTTATCGAGAACAAAAAAAATGAATTGTAATTCAACCATTTAATTAAACGACTTTATCGTCGTAGATAAATCAAAATGAACGATATACCGTATATAATTTTTGGCTCTGATTAATTCCTTTCGACATAAAACTAGGTTTCTACGCCATAAATACATCCCTTGCACAGAATCGATTTCGACCACGAAATAAACAGAAACCGTGGAGAGGCTTTACATCATTGTTAAGATCATCTGTCTTTTCGGTCTGTGCCAGAGTGGTGACAAAGTTGTCACTAATTAATTCCGGTTGCGGCATCGACGACAACACGAGTCCCCTTGTAAACAGACCTCTTTGAAGAGGACACCGTTACAAAACACCCTCCCGAAAACCTCAAACTCCGTCGTCATATAAACCGCTTGATTAATGACCGATCATCGAAGCTCTCAAAAATCGCGCAATCTCCCATCCCGCAAACGATTCGAACTCCAACTTTACCAAAAAAATATAATAAAAATCCCTCGACGGATTCCACGAAAATATCCTCGAAAGTCCTATTTTATTTTATTTTTTTTTTTTTTTGGCCACGGTTAGACCGCGACCTAGAAATTGGTGCACGGTGTCACGTTTCCGGTGTTGGTACGTGATCTGAAATCGAAGCCTGACACGGTACGTGCTTCGACGTTCGGAACCCTGAATGTTGGAATAGGCCGTTCTTCTGGAGCCACGGAGCGAATTAACCAGATTGTTTTCTTGGACCTTGAGGGCTTCCACGGCGAAATTAACGCCGTGAATTGTATCGGCTGCAGTATCTCGTGTGTAATTGTTACGACTTGTTAGAAACACGTAGGAAAATTTGTCGGAAAATTACGATTGTGGCCTGTTAGAAAGGCGATCGCCTCGGGATACACAACAGGTGTACATGTTTGCTGAAAATATATAATTGTAATCGATTACTTTAACGAATAGAAATCTATTCTCTATAACGATATTATGATCATATATAATATTATGTTTTTAATTTTACAAGTATTATGCAAAAATTGTGTCGACTTCATGAGTTTTCATAATTCGGAAAAATCGTCTAATCGAGTCGAATCATCAAATACTATATACATATATATATAATAACTGGATATTACAATTTATAATTATTTATAACAATTATTAATTGGAAAATATTGACATTTAAAATTCAATATAGAAGATCAAAATATACAACGATAAAATTATCAAATAAAACGTTTTCATATTTACATTATTAATATATATTTTTTATGATTCATATAATTTAATAAACATCATATGATTTAAACAAATACGGCAAATTTTAAAGTATAAAACATTTTGTATAACATTTCACTAAAACAATAATGAAATGTAATACAAAATATAAAAAAATGGAACAATATATTTAAAAAAAAACCGCTATTATAAAAAGCTGTCACTTCTTTTAATTTTTTTTATATGAATATGTAATAAAAAATCACAATATATAATTTGAATATCGTACAGTAATTTTCCAAAATAAAATCGAAAAATTTTCATAACCAATCAAAAAAATAAATTACTTTCATCATACAAACACACACACACACACACACACACACACACACACACACACATATATATATATATATATATATATATATATATATATATATATATAAGCAATAATAAAAGGACAAGCATTCACAATGAACGATACAATTCCGAATGAAAGTTGTCGTTCAGTTGTCAACGGGTTAATATCAGTTTGGTCGTATCAGTTTTTTGTACATGCCATTTTTTTCAAAACCATTCAAACGACTCGTCGTACAAAAAATGTATATAAATATACATATTTATATGTATATACACGTGCATAATGTCGTTTAGTAACGGCACGTGTCCGACGACAAAAAAAAAAAGAGGCACGAACAATAGACGAAAGTTAATTAACGCCGTGGCACCGCGTTTTCCGAACATACAACGCTCGTGCAATATTATATATATATATATATATATATATATATATATATATATATATATATATATATATATGAATATTGGAGAGCACCTGCCGTCCGTGTTCGATATTATTACTAAGGACGAATAATTTTTTTTCACACCCTGTCTCTCATTCCATGATCCGGTTTCGTTTTATATGCGGAGAAATCGCATTTTTCAAAATGAACGGGCCTCGAAATTAGTGCGCTACGGATGAAGTGAGGAGAAAAATAAAAAAAAATGAGTCAAAAGAATAATAATAAAGGAAAAAGTTAATAATTTGCGCTCTCGGCGCGCAAAAGGCGTTAAAAGCTTCACTTAACTCTTTGGCGTGTTGCCTGTGTTGAAAAGCTCGTTCGCGATCTCCCCTCCCCTCGCTCTTGTCTCCCAGATTTCCCTCTAACCCCTCCCCCCTCTGCTTCTTTTAATGTGGAAAAACACCCCCTCGTTCATCCCCTCCAAGCCATTTTCACAAAAAATTCAATTAAAATTAACATCCTTTCTCTTCATTCTATATAATAATAAAAAAATATATTGCATAAATGTTTGCAATGAACATTATACGTTGATAGTTTTAATTACCAATTATATTATTATTAGATACATTTATTTAACAGCTTATTATTCAAATAAATAATATAATATTTACATATATGAGATAAGCGAATATTTTCGAGATTAAAATAACAAACCATTATTATCAATAAAAATATTATTAAATTCGTATTAAATAAATAGCATATAATTAACCAATTAAATATTTTTATCTAATTCTAAAGTTCGTTTTACAATTTCATACAAAATTTATATATACAAATTTTTGTATAAATCCAATTGCATCACAAATATTTTATTACTATGCTAAACTATTAATATTTTTACATTCTTGAACTGAAGAAAAAAATATTAAGAATTAATGTTTAAATATGTAATATAAAAATAAGACATCGTAAACTCTTATATAATATATAATATAGGATAATAAAATTTATTATATTTTTTCTTTAAAAAAAAATAATCCTAAGTATCAAAATTCGTGAATGTATATATATTAAATATGAATTACGTTCGTTGTTAAAAACGAATGTTTTTTTTTATGAAACATTAAAGAAAATAATTTTCCGAAAGAAGAAAAACTCAATATTTTCCCATTGATATCGCCGTCTTAATCAACAGTTGTTATTACGGCGCAATTTTCGCGCATAAAAACCGTTTTATTGCTCGAAGTAAATTATACTTATTAGCATTTTTCTCGGTTTTGAATCGGCAGTTGTCACTTTACTTCCGTGTTTTAATTGTATATTTTCGGTCGTGGATATTAAAAGGGAACGCTTAAAAAACCGATTTTCTTAATGACAAAGCCTTCAAAGAACCCTCCGAACAAACATTAAAAGGATTACGGAAAACGGAAGGAGATAACGAGTCGCCTTTTATAAAAGTGCTCCGTATACGAGAAATGGAACGAAGTAAAAAAAAAAAAAAAATAATAAAATAGAATAAAATAAAATTAAACGAGAACAGATTAACAGCCATAACAATAAAAAGGTGTTAAAATAAATTAATTCCAAATATTTATCGTTTATTAATGATGCTGTTGAATTTTAATGGGAGGTAATTATTTTTTGCCGTGTAATTTTATTCGTTCGCGTTGAAAAAGTGGCAAATGTCTCGTCTTTTTTTTTTTTATTTTACCGTCGACAAATTTATATGGCATTTTAATTGCATCGACTTTAACTGCATAAATCACTAATGTAAATTTTAAATTTGTACTGATTTATTATTATCAAAGTTTTTTTTATAAAATACACTTATTAAAAAAAGGACTGAAAGGTAAAGGAAACGTTTTCCTCATAAAACTTACAACTTTTGATTGAAATTGAAAGAATGGATGTTTAGTTTTTTTGAACACATACATATCGTTGTGAAATTTTAATTAATTAATTAATTAATTAATTTAATTTAATTTAAAAATCTGTTGATTAATTTATGTATTGTCATAGAAAATGAACAGGTATGCAAAATTTCAACTAGATTAAATATTGGGAAATAGTCGAAAAATCGATTACAAGATTTCACCAAGACAAATATGCGAACAAATAATAAAATTTTAACTATTTTTAATACCTGATAAACTACACTATTATTCATATAATATGAAATATTTCATAAACTGTTCTTCATAAATTTTCATTCAACCTTAAAATTAATCGCGGTTATAAATTCACCGAAAACAGATTAAGCAGCTCGCTAGAAATGAATATTTTCTAAAGTAGCTTTAAATAGCTACCTGCGGCTTAAAATGTTGGCTGTCGTTAACTTACACTGCTAACAACTTGAACTTTGTCTTAGTTTTACTTAAGTGTTGCGAAACACGTGTCACTGCATATCACGTACTTTCGAAACCTGAAACTACACATTAAATTTGTATACCGGTTAAAATATAACTTTGACGTGTTAAATGTTCTTTTAATGTACGCGATTTTTTTTTTAAACCAAAAAACATATATCCTGATTTACTTTTAAAATATATCGACGTTTTTCAATATATTAATTAATTTTATTTTCTTAATCTATTTCCATTTTTTTGTTTTTCAGATAAATTAGTATATAATTAAAACGCGATTATTAAACGATATCGCGGTTAATACGAAGTTTATCCATCGCATCGGTTATACGAAAACGTTCAAAATAAACTAATACGATACCTTATAGCGTGACATTGCCGATAACGAAACGGTTTTTGTCGAGAAAGTTACTTTTATAACTTTATATATACGAGTGTATACAAATTTACTTAACCCTTTTTTTTCTGAAACGAAAATTTCTCATATAATCTCAGACTTGAATGGCAACGAAAGATTGCGTGAACGAAATCGATATAGAAGCTTTTTTCTTGATATATAATATATTAAAAAAAAATACATATATACATATATGTGTGTGTGTGAATATATATTTGCGAATCAATCATCCATTAATATATCAATAGCTTTTAATATACGTTTTATATTAATAACGATGCCTTGATTTATAACTTTTTCAATACTTTATTATTTTCATTTTAATTTCATATTTAATATCCGCATTTTTTTCTTATATAACATGAAAAATTTTCTTATAAAATATTGATATATATTTATAATATATTTTGGATTTCGATAGATAAAATTAAGCATTTATAGTAATTTGATACTTTAATTCGTTATATAAAAAAGATTGAAATATGAGTAATCGAGGAAAAAATTAGAAAATGATGATTTGACATATGATAACCAATCAAAATATTATTATTTTGTTACGAATAAATCAATATATTTCTTATAATATGAGATAATCGATCATCTTATATATGTTGAAGATGTACGAATTATCTTTGTTTTATGATTTTTATTGAAAATATTATTTATTTATATATCAACGCCGAATAAATCGATGAACATAAATAGAATTTTATATACTTAAAAATAACAATATTAAATCTTCACTGTACTTAATTTTAAATACGATTTTATGTAAAAAAAAATATTTATTTTACATATATAATACTATATTACTATGATATTTTAATAGACATATTTTTAATATATATTATATGTTATAAACACAATTTTTATTTTTATTATACAAAACATCATATATATATATGATAAAATATTAAACACTGAACGAGATATATTAAAAACGTGATTCAACAATCTAATTCAATTTTATTTTTTATCACAATTAAACTCGGATATTCTATAAAAAAAACCCGATCATAAAAATCCTACTACATCCGTAATACTAAATAAATAGTAGTATAGAAACCTATGAAAATGAAAGAAAAAAAAAGAACCTTTTTATTCCTCAGTCTGTATTTAAAGAGCATAATACCATTTTATACTTTCATCTGTACTAAACTTATTATTATATATCGATATATAGAACGTTTCAAGGGATCGAAATCTTTACATTTCCACAATACAATGTATAATAATAATCTATATATATTATAATACTTGCATAATAATCGTCTATATAGGGTTTTTAACGATCGATCGCAGTGAAAAACCGTTTTCTGTTACTCGGTTTGTGAACAATAAATATTTACTTTACCAAGATAGGCCAACGATGTAAAGTTCATTTTATACTTTGAATCACGTTTGTCATTAAATATAATGTAATATACATAATATATATTTATATTCTATATCATTTTCATTGTTATATTAAATATTAATTACTCACTTTTAGTAATTCAAAAAAAAATTATAAAAAAAAAACACTAATAAATTTTAATGTATAACTAATTAAATACAACATCTAAAAATTCTTTAATATACATTATATATATATGCCACATTTACAATAAGAAATTTTAAATTATGTCAAAAAATTTAATTTAATAAAAAAAAATGATTTATATTTTAAAGACGTATTGTTTAATTAGAAATTCTAGAACATTATTAAATGAATAGAATAATTTGCGTATTATATAATAAAATTTCAAACAGGTACATTGGATAATTCTGAAGCCCTCGAATCTTCGACTAAAAACTATAGAAACTTCACTTTATTTTAAATTGAACTTTTCTTGATGAAGGAAATGAGATTGTAGAGCAAATGCCGATACGGTGCTCCAATTAAGTTTCTAACAATTAAAGGACCCCTTTCAGCGGCAAAATTTAATTACATTACCCTTAAAAAAGAGCATAGTCGCACCTTCACACAAAGGACACCTTAGAGGCCTATTATTCTCGCTGCGTATTTTTTTTTTTCTTTTCGATTTTGCCGCGACAAATATTAATAAGTCTAGACAGATATTAGATAACGTTTTAGACGCCTTCAATCTCAATTATTGAAGAAAAACTTCGACCTAATGAAGGAGTTCATTGTTTGGCGTCGTTCGAACCAAACAATATCCTATCAAAGTTTTCTCCAATTTGTATTAAAAACTTTTAATATTACGTTGACTATCATCGATCATTTAGGCATCTGAAAATTATATATAAGAATCTGAAAAAAAATAGATATCTCATATTTATATCATAATGAAAAATATATTTTAGCTATCGATATTTGTATATTTATATTAATAAATCGATTGCAATTCTAATAGTGGTTTTAGTATAAAATAATGAAAAATTTTGAACCGTATTACAGTATTAAATTATTTTTTATTTATTTGACAGACTCGAGTCAAAATGCATTGACATAATGTGTTTCAATGTGAAAAATTGTTCTTGAAGCACTCGTAAAAACATTAAATGATAAATCTTCATCAACATTTCACAACAATCATTGAAATCGACGTTTTTCCGATTTACGACATTTCCACACAAGATTTACGTGCAGACGAAACTCTTTTGCAACATTGATGAAATGGCACCCAACAGTCTGCTCGTACTAATATTTCACCATCGAAATTCCCACACTTTACTATTCCACGTGTGTGTATGTGTGTGTGCGTGTGTGAGTTTATGTGTGGAAAAGTCAACGGATACAAATAGGATTAAAAATATTTAAAAAACATATCAAAAAGAGAAATAAATAAATAAATTATGTCGTGTGTGTAATATTAAAAAGTTGCATTATCCTTCTTAAGCCATTTTTGATTTAATTAACTAACAAAAATTGCCTCATTGTTTCAAAAAAACAATGTTATAATAAATTGAATCATACAAAAAAAACTATATATTTATATATAATCAACAAGTATTATATCTACTAATACTAAAATATTTCTATCATGTAATATAAATATATATAATTTCTTACAATATATCACTAAATCATATTATAATACTTTTTTTTGCAAAAGAAGCATAATTTTCAGTTTCTAGATAATAAATTCCACGAGTTGATGGATCAATCCAATAACCCATATTAGCTTTTTTGTTATTAGCACATAATCCACTTTTAAACTTATTCCAATTTTCACATTCCACAGCAACAAAATTATCATTTTTTATGCTTTCTAAATAATAATAAACACCAATGTAATGACTACAAAAATTTTCATTATCACACACAGGCTGACTTTTTCCTCCATTCGGATAGAAATCCACATGACCTAAAATTTTTATAATTTAAACATATATATTTTCATATCTAGACATTTTACATTTAGAAACGAAAATGGTTTACCCATTGGATATTTTACTCCATATAGTTGTGTATTAGTATGAATCACGTCTACCAAATTAGCATCATCAGGTTTTAATCTTTCTCTAGATGGAATATCGTTATAACAAATACCCGAACCTTCTATTGCACTAATTCTATCCAACTTTTTCGAAGTTAATCTTTGAAATTCTCTTCCAGCATAACTTGCAGTGTAAACTCCTAAATCGTAACCAATCAGATGAAAATTACTTACACCTTCTACAAAAAAAAATGTTGAATAATATTTCTTCTAATATAAATTTGACAAATTAATATATGAAAAAATACCGACTTTTGTATAAATTTGCCAATAATTCGCCGAGAACTTGTCCTACATTTTTGGTATATTCAGTTGCAAACATATACTCGTCGCACATCATTATCTCTTGTTGTAAAACAAATACGTTTGCTTTTCCAGTTTCTTCTAATTTTTTTGCTAATTGTAAATAATTATATGGCATACTCTTTCCGCAAAATCCGTGTATTATTAGAGTAACGGGATATTTAAAATCATAATCCGGTATATTATGGAATGTTTCATCGAAATTAAGCAACGGATAATTTGCCTAAAAACATCAAAATATAACATGTATATATATATATATATATATATATATATATATATATATATATATATATATATATATATTAATTTAAACATCTAAATAAAATTTTAGACTTACAGTTAGATTTCTATAATAATGAGTTAAATGTATTGGCTTCAGAAGTAATGGAATTGCAAAACTAAATATTTTGATTATAAGACGTACGACATTCAAAAGTTCATTACCTAAAATAAATGTTTTATATAATATCATATTATGTTGTTTAAATTAATATTTATTTAAAAAAATCATTATTTAACATATATATAACTCACAATTTCTATATACATTTGTTACAACTTTTTCTTTAATTAAATTTTTCGTTGGAAATTCAACAGGATTAATATTCACGAAAAGAAATGACATACACATTATGAATATAATTTTTTTCAAAATCATAATTAATAAGTTCAACAAATAATTATAAAATACAATAAACTATACAATATGAATAATTAATAATACTATTTATACGTTCGTACCGAAAGAGAGAAATCGTCAAAATGAATTTCAATGTTAAAAATTTTCGTAAATAAAACTAAATATCCAAATATATCGATAAAAATATTCACTATGGCATATAATATTATTTCACTTTTAAAATTGTTAAATTTTACGATATTAAATTATATATGTTGAATAAATGTACAATTTATTCAATGGAATCTGAGTGCGTTAAACTGGCACAATATTTTTTTTTAATCTAAAATTATGTATGATCTTATGATTTATTAATCAAAATTTTTTCATTCAAAAAGCATACCATTCTTTAAAAAAAAAATTTCTTTCTGTATATTTTAATAAACCTTTCACGCATTTTTTAGAACTGCATATTTTATTTTCTCAATGTATTTTCTTAGAATATCGATTTTAAAATTCGAAAACTGAATTTTTATTACAATTATAAACATCAGATATACTATTTGAAAAATATGTTAAAAATTTTCTTTGGACACACCTGTATATCGCACGTGTCACGAATACACGAAAATAACAAAAAGAAAGAAAGAATGAAAGAAAAACAGAAAGATTCAAAATTCGACGCGCTACGATGGCGCTGCAGTAGCATTCTCTTTTACGACGGTTACGTTTCAAAATTACGCGCCAACTTTGAATATAAAACTGCGACGCGACGCAATTACGTCGAACCGATTTACTTTATGACGTCGTTACGTTGGCATTTTTCTTTAATATCGATTTATTGTATGCTAAACGCGATCGTTTTAAACTTACAATAAAATAAATAATGTCTTTTGTTACATTTTGTATCTTGATTAATATTAAATATATATGTATGTCGAATAAAGAAAAAAAATATTAAATTAAACGAATTTGTACCGCGGGCAAACCGTTCGGCCTGAATTCAATTACGATGCGAATACACGAACAAACAACCCCATGCGAAAGATTAAAGTCACGCACTGCCCGTTGAAACTTCGACATTGGTGCGACTTGAGTCGAAACTTTGTCATATGAACGAGTTAATTTAAACGAAACGTCTGCCATTCGTGACGAAATTCGTGCAGTTAACTCGTACAGTGTCGAAGTTATACGAGGGCCTTTTATCTTAACCCTTTATGCGCGACGCGATTCATTCGAATTAGTGTTTAATTACTGCGTGGCCGCAAACATATCGTGAGATGACGCCGTCAATTATTCACTTGTAAACTGTGGAATATAGGAATAAATTCAGTAGTTTTTTTTACATATTTTTATTTAACATATTACGATATATCAACATATCATATTATAATACTTTTTTTTGCAAAAGAAGCATAATTTTCAGTTTCTAGATAATAAATTCCACGAGTTGATGGATCAATCCAATAACCCATATTAGCTTTTTTGTTATTAGCACATAATCCACTTTTAAACTTATTCCAATTTTCACATTCCACAGCAACAAAATTATCATTTTTTATGCTTTCTAAATAATAATAAACACCAATGTAATGACTACAAAAATTTTCATTATCACACACTGGTTGACTTTTTCCTCCATTCGGATAGAAATCCACATGACCTAAAATTTTTATAATTTAAACATATATATTTTCATATCTAGACATTTTACATTTAGAAACGAAAATGGTTTACCCATTGGATATTTTACTCCATATAGTTGTGTATTAGTATGAATCACGTCTACAAAATTAGCATCATCAGGTTTTAATCTTTCTCTAGATGGAATATCGTTATAACAAATACCCGAACCTTCTATTGCACTAATTCTATCCAACTTTTTTGAAGTTAATCTTTGAAATTCTCTTCCAGCATAACTTGCAGTGTAAACTCCTAAATCGTAGCCAATCAGATGAAAATTACGTACACCTTCTACAAAAAAAAATGTTGAATAATATTTCTTCTAATATAATTTTGACAAATTAATATATGAAAAAATACCGACTTTTGTATAAATTTGCCAATAATTCGCCGAGAACTTGTCCTACATTTTTGGTATATTCAGTTGCAAACATATACTCGTCGCACATCATTATCTCTTGTTGTATAACGAAAACATTAGCTTTTCCAGATTCTTCTAATATTTTTGCCAATTGTAAATAATTATATGGCATAGTCTTTCCGCAATATCCGTGTATTATTAGTGTAACGGGATAATTAAAATCATAATCCGGTATATTATGGAATGTTTCATCAAAATTATTAAACGGATAATTTGCCTAAAATCATAATATATTACATATTTATTTTAAATATTTAAATATAAAAATAAAACTGTATACTTACAGTTAGATTTCTATAATAGTGAGTTATATACATTTGTTTTAAATATAATGGAATTGTCGGACTAAATATTTTAACTATTAAACGAACGAACTTCAAAAGTTCATTACCTAAAAAAGACACAATATTATTTTATAATATTTAAATTAATATTTATTTCATTTTTATTTAACACATATACAACTTACAATTTCTGTACACATTTGTTACAATTTTTTCTTTAATTATATTTTTCGTTGGATATTCGATAGAATTAATATTCACGATTAGAAATAATATTATGAATATACAAAATTTTTTCATAATTAAAATTTATCTAAAAAATAAATATATTATTTAGATATTCGTACCGAAAGAGGGAATTTATCTAAATGATTTTCCGTATTAAATTTCTTCGCAAATATACCATTATGCAAAAATTAAAACAGATATCCTAATACATCGACATAAACAATAATATATTTATTGCAAAATTTCAATAGAAAATATTCATGATATAAAACATAAAATATCATCTCTTTTTTGTAACTGTTAAATTTTACGACATCAAATTATATACTCAATAAATATACGATTTATTCAATGTAATCCTAAAATAAACGTAATTTGTCGTTTTATTTGTGACCTCGTAATTTTTTTTCATTTCTTAAAAAAAAATATTGAATAATTGATTATTCATCTCTAGTTACATTGTGATGCAACTTTTTAACGTACAAATTTTTTACGAAATATAATTACAAACTTGGATTTTTTGTGATCATTATTTCATGACAAAATGTGTAATTTTAAATTTATATCAAACGAATAAATTCAACAAAATAACATTTATTGTGCAAGTTTAAAAGTAACATAAATTAACATCTCATCTAACGATCATACTATTATCACTTTCTAATATTTTATATTTATTTATAAATATTAATTTAAATTGAAAGATATTAATAAAAGTGTATATGGCATTTATATAACTGAAATAGTATATGAATTTAAAAAAAAATAACAATATAATAATGGAAATGTAAAATATATGGAATTATTAATATTTATAAATGTATAAATTTAATTTAATACTTTTGTCATAAAAATAAAACAAAATCATTTTAAAAATTAAACAAATGAAAAACAACAAATTCTAATTAATCGATATGGTGATTATAGAAAAAATAATTAATTTAAAATTATATATATATATATATACAGTTGTCATACTCTAAGAAGCCGGCTGTGAAAATCAAAGAAAATCGAAGCAAAATTGGATCAGAAATGCTGAAATATTTTACATGTAAACATATAAAAATAAATCGTATACTTTTAATTGTAAAAATAAGATAGTATTCAAGTGTGAATACATAGTGCTAGCATTTTATTTTTATATATGATAATTAATTATATTATCGTTTATCGTAAAATTATATTATCGTTTTATATGAGACATATTATGTAATTGAAAGTAATACGTCTTCAAGATTTAAAGTCTACAATATCGGACGGTGTTAATTCGAAATTGGACAGTAACACTTTGGACCACCGATGAAACTCATTATGATCATTGTTCTTCGCGCTAGCAAACCGGTTAATTGCAGGTAAGAACCGTCCATGTCTCTATATCCAACGCCCGCCTTCGTTAGATTTAACCGTCACGGTTAAATCCCGCGTTCAGTTCATCCCTTTATTCGAAGGGTCCAATAAAACGGCGCTATCATTCCGAGAGTAACCGTGTGTAAATTGAGACGAAATCATCCCCGAACGCCGCTAGGGGTTGTTTAGCGCCCGACCGCACACCGGACAGATTTATGTCGGTCATAAAAGGGTCCTTTTCGTGGAGGAGCCCATGCATATTTTACCCCTGGCGAACCGGGCTCTGCGCCACTGTGAAACCCTTTATACGGACCTAAGAGTCTGACGTATGCAAACGAAACACGAACCAGTTGTACCGCATTCACACAATCGTCTAATGCTATTCGCATACTCGTATAAAACCGCAAATATAATATATATATATATATATATATATATATATATATATATATATATATATAAATATTTGCCAACAAGCATATAAATTATATTCGCCCATAAAATTGAATTAAAAATATACTTTAATATATTTATTGACTAAATAATGTGCTATAATAAATAATATGTTGACGTTATATTCGGTCCATTTGTTTCGTAATATTTCATAGTAAATCATTCGGAGCCAGTCTCGAGTATAATTTCTCGATAAATAAGTTGAAATGGTGGCATAATTATTTACGAAATCTATTATATATTTTTAATACATATTTATGAATTTTATTTTTTAATATTTACACCATAAATGACCACATCATAACAACATATTAACTTTAAATCTAGTATTGCTCGCATAATAAAATAATTAATTTCTTAAATATTACTTATATAGCTCTGTATTAATTCTACATATAATTAAAAATAATAATATTTAATTTTGAAATTGTATGAAAACAAAGTCAATGTATATTTTATTTTATGATTTTTTACACACTCTTATTTAACTTGCACTGTTTGATGATTTGTTTGTCGGAGTGGAATCTTGTAGTAGATTTTTCGACCACTTTTCAATATCCGATTGTATTGAAATTTTGCAAATTTGTTCGTTATCGATGACAATACACGAATCAATTAATTAATCGATTAATTAATTAAAATTTTGCATCGATCTCTATGTATTTTTTTTTTTTTTGTTAATTGTGTAAAGCAAATGTCGCCGAAAACAACATCAAGACTCGAATGCATCATGCGAAAGCCTCCAACACTGATTACATAATAGCTTTGTGAAAGTGCTCGTCGAAAGTTTTGTCGGCGAAGTGCGTTTTATGCTTATTTGCGTGTCGTGTTCTTGACGCTTTTCCGCGCGCTTTTTACGACGCAAACCCCATACTGTCGAGTTTCACATCCCCCAAAAATAATTTTTACCTCATTCAATCCATTAGCGTCATGGAAATTTCAACACTATTATTCACGCAAAAACACTCGCTCGTGCTCACGTGCTGCCGTCATAAAATTTTCGACTTTATTATCATGACTCCCAGGACGAATTATTAATATGTTTGAGCCTTTAGAAGTGCACGCTGCAAACTAGTAGACGTTTTCTCATTTAACACATTATACGCCGTTCGGTTAATTGATGAACTGATACGAAAATAATTATATTAATTATCGTGTTCGACGGTCAATTATTTCATTATCGCAGACAAATATAAATAGCTTTATAATTACTTATAATAATTAGATTTTCCTTATATGACTTGTATTTTTCATTTAAAATTTATTATCCTTTTGTTAGTGGTCAATAATCATTACCTTTTTATTATAATGAACTTAAAAAAAATATTTCTGGTACAACATTTAATATTTGTCATATATTAACATACTACGTCATATAAAATTTTCCAGTTTAATTTATTAATAAAATGCATATATTTTTTACTTCATATTTTCACTTCCAAAAATATGACAACCTTACGTTGATATTTTAATCATATGGCTTAGTTTATCTAACCAGTGTTAGAGCGAAGGTAAATCCCAAAGCATCCAGCTGAACAATGAAAAATTCATGCAACTCATCCAAGATATGCTCGGAGAGCCGACATACGACCTGAATTTCTCGCAGACATTTTTACTGCTACCTTTTTTTTCATTCAATTTTTTTCTTCTCATATTCACGGTTTCCTTTCGCGCAACCCTTAATTATCACCGCGCATCAGACGAGATGATGAATTTTAATATTTTAATTTTCGCGAATGTTTTATTTTTTCTTCTTTTGCAAAAAAAAAATGAAAAGAAAAGAAAAAGACGCCTTCGGTGTAGTATATCAAATTTTAAATATTAATGTCGCCTTATAATTTAGGCCGCAGCTGCGCGATGAAAAACGCTCTTTTTTCTTCAGCCATAATCGGATTTTTGTCGCCGATATTTAATACAATTTTTTTTATTATTTAAGAAATTTAAATCGTCCGAATTTGTTCTGATACCTTTATATAATATAAAAAATATTAATAATGCAATTTTATTACACAATTTAATAAAATCAATTGTGCAATATACACTTGTTGAACAAAATAATGGAAACATCTAACATATATACAATATTTATTTATTAATTATTAAATTATGTTGTAGTGATAAACGTCTAAGTGTAGTTACGCTATATGGTGTATATAATAAAAAATAAATAAATATTTTTTAACACCCAGGAGTGAAGCCCCACTCCTCAAACCGGTCCGCTAATTAATTCAAAATTGTTTAGAATTTTAAATTTTTTAACAAACTTCCTTAAGAGCGTAATAAACGCGAAACGTTTAACTTTAATAGTTACAATACCATTAGCGCGAGTTACGTCTAAGATTACACCGTCCTTAAATATTCGGTCGTTACTCAAGTTGGAATGTGTCCATAAGACGGATCCACACACATGCGGGTCATCGTCTAATTCCATGGAAAACAATTAAAATAACGACCGTTTATAACCTACATTTTCCGAATGCGGGGGGGGTTTTAGTGTGTATGGGAATGATGGTCGGGCGTTAGTTCTCATTTGCATTAGTCGAAACTTGCGAAACGACCGTCGATTTGAATAGTGCCGAGTTGGCCGCCCCTGATCACGTTCCCTTTGTCGCCGTGACGGTTTCGGTTCGATACGCTTTTCTTGCCGTTTTCGATGCTGAGACACCGACGACACGAACCGAAACGCTTCGGTCTTGACATGCCAGCCCATTCTATGTTAAATTCCTTTTCCGGGTTTCAAAGTGAATTTATTATCATATTTGATGTTTTTCTTTGCATATATATATATATATATATATATATATATATATATATATATATATATATATATATATATATACCATTAAAAAATATGACCTTATTTCGAATAACTTAAAAATTAAAACTTGAAAATTGATTCAATCATTCGATGTTTCTATATTGGAAAATTCAATATAAAACAAAAATATTTTTATTACATTGAATTTTGTTATATATATATTTTTTATAAATAATAATATTCATAAACATAATATTTGTTTTATGTTAAATAATGTGAGTAATATATATGAACAATTATAGAAATTATTAGAAAAGTATTATAGATAAAAAAATAAAATAATCACGAAAAAATTGAAAGGTTAATTTTTTTTTAATATTTTTTTAGTTTGCCTACATAAATTGTTAATTATAAATCTAATTTCAAAAAACAAATTATTTTTATCACTACTTTCCCACATTACCTTATTTTTTAATGTTAATTTTCAAATTCTAATTTAAAGGTAATCTAACAATTTCCGAATTTTATAAATTACATATAGCATGTATAATTTCAATTCTAATAATAAAGTAAATAATATTTATTCATTCACACTATTTATTTTCCATATCTTCTAGAATCTTAATTAAAAATAATATGATTAAGATACAAATTTATATTATATTATATATGAACACAAAATTTACATTTATATATGAATATAATTTAAATCAGCATAATAAAAACGCAATAGAAAAAAAATCTAATTATCAAAGTGCACACTTTTCCGGCTGCTAACTTCAATTTTGCACAAAGTAATTATAAAACGTAACAATGACCTGGTCTCACGTGCAACGATTGCGGCTCTCGTTAATAAATTCGTTTGCAATAACACGAAACTATTATTATTATATTATTATAATATTTATATACATTGTGTATGTGTGTGTGTGTGTATGTGTGAGAGAGAGAGTGAGTGAGTGTATAGAATATATGGGAAAACTTATTCAGTTAACCGACTTTTATTCAACCGTAACGAACACGACACGATCACATTACTTTGTAATAACGTCGTTATTGTATAATTGATCGAATTGTATGTTGTGTTACTTAAAAATGATTTACGCGATTCGATTTCGATTTACGTCGTTAAAATTTTGATTTTAGTAGATATAAATAAAAATCTTTTTTTTTATATTAATTATACCATATACTTTTAATTTTTTACTACTATACTCAAAATGTACGAAAATAATGAATGTAAATTTTATACCATATTAATTCAATTGTGCATCAATATAATTAATAATTTAAAACACTTCATTGCATAAAATTTCAATATCTATTATCTAGAAAAAAAGTTTCATGAATATAAAATAAAAATGTATATTTTCTTTCACACGAAATTTGTATTTATAATGTATACAACATATTTCATTCGTTTCTAAATCGTGTAAATAAATTAAGAATTTAGCCGAGAAAAGTCTGAAGGGTGTTTATTTTTTTTTCCATATTTGTTCGACGACGTCGAAAAAGCTCATATATTATGCACCTATTCGCTTCGATAGACCTTAAAAAAGGGGGCGGTAAAATAAGGCGCAAAAGCCATAGCAGTCAATTTCTTATTCACGTCCACTTAATTTCACTTCGACGAACCAAAACCTTTAACGATAGAATAACTTTGTCTTGTTTAGACGTGTTAGAGGGTGGCTGATGTTGTGAAGGAGAAAAAAATAAAAAGGAAATAAAAAAAAAGGCGAAGCCTTAACTTATCTTTTTTATTTTCCGACACCCGCTTCGGCGAATCCGGCGCATATTTAACGCGTAGTTTTTCACGCGGAAAACTGTCGTCTTCGTAGACTTTGCCATATAATTTTTCATCGTATAATAATGTATCGATACATAAATATATCGTGGAAAATTCACCGAACCGAGTTTGATCGGAAAAATATTCGACTCAGGTGAGACGTGAAACTTTGGTCCATTTGCAAATATGCTACATTGAAAATTCAATTAGGATTTTTCGATTTTTCTTTTTAGAATTTGTACGTTGCATATTTTTTTCTCGTTATTTTAGCAACAAAAAATTACGCCAGAAAAGGGGGAAAAACTTTACAATCTGGAAAACCTATGAACACTTCCTTCTGAAACTGCCACAATAATTACACGTCACGAACTCGTGTGAAAAAAACTTGAAAAAAGTTTCTCGCGTGCACCGAGAATAATTGCATAATAAAAATCGGAAAATTTCCACGACGGGAAAATATATTTTTTTCTCCTCAACGTTCACAGAGCGGAAATAAAATTGGTTTCTCGTATTTTTTCACGTTTTTTTTTTTTGGTCCTTTTGTTAGTCCTTTTTTTCTCTGCTGAAAATCGTTTGAGGTTCGTATACGATTTTCCGCAAACGATATAAATCATTTAATTTTTATTTAAAGGTATATTTACGAACGTAAAAACGCTTTTTTCATGTCCGGCACACATTTTTAGAATAAATCAAGGGTATTTTGTCGAATCGCTTACAAATTATTTGCGTGAGAAAACTATCGGAAATTTTCAATGTTCGTTTATTTTCTCAACGTAATATCTTTACATTAACTTTTTTAAATGCTTAACAGCTTTCCTTTATAATTTTTATCTTGGATTTCAAATCATTGTAATATATAAATCAAAATCATTACTAAAAATAAAGATTATTTATTTTTATTTTAAATTATTTTTCGATAAATAATATAAATACTAATTGAAAAGTTGATTTTTTTAATTGAAACTCTTAAACGACATATAAAATTTACAATTATATATAACATCATTAAAACTATAACATGATACATGCATATAAATCATAAAAGTGTAATTACAAAGGGGCATAAATCGCATTCCGAACTAACGTAACGCGATTATGACTAATGAAGTGTTACTGCATAAAGCTCAACACGTAACAACCTCCCACCCTGTAGCCACGAATTAATTCAATTTATCTACAGGGTGTTACTAAACGTGTGCCATATCTCTAGGCTGCGGTTGTTATTCATTAAAAATTTTCCATACGTCTCTGTTTCATGACACGTAGCTTCGTGGTTGCACTTTCAACCCCTTTACAGTACTCGTATAGCACAATGCGAAGCGTTAAGGGTTGTTGATCCTAATAAAGGATGTGTGTTACAGGATGTTGCACTAGATAGTTATCCTGGTTAAAACCGATATACCATACCGCAGAACAAGGACTATAATATACCAGTTTCAAGTGTGTGCATTGTTAATGTGAATATAAATGCAACCTTACAATATTCGGAAGTCATGTAAATTGAAATTCAGATCATATTTATAATAAAAATATTTAAATTATATCAACATTATGTAATAAATAATAGACAATAATCACTTGTTAAAACTTTCCGCAGCTAAATAATAAATTCACTATCTAACTAATTAATTCCGAGAATTCTAAAAATTGCTGTTTTAATATCAATATTGATATTTCCAAAATATATAAGGACTTATCTAAACAACTTTATATTAAGTTGTGATTCTCAGAACTTTATCGACAACCCACGCGTATTTAATATTAGAATATTCAATTTTAATTTTATTTTCATATCTAATAATTGATAAGTCAAATAAAAGATTTTAAATAATTGTATCAATTTTGATATATATATTATTTCATTGATCTAATATTAATTTATTTATTTTAATCATTTAAATAATGTTTGATCCCTATTAAACATTTTATATATATAAAATAAACACATTTCTAAAATTTATACTTATTAAAAATAAAAGAAATATCTTATAAACATAATATAATTTTAATACCATATTTTGTTGTATATATTAACTGGAATTAATAGCGAGATTAAACAATTTTACGACCGAAAAGATAATATGGAAAAAAAATGAATTTTTCAATGACGTACCGACTTCAATATTGAATTATTATGAAAATTTCACTCATTCTACTAAAGAATTTATTAACTAAAGTAGACCACATAAATTATAAAAATGAGATTTTATGTTCGTAGATAAGTTTTCAGACGCTGAAATGAAGTGAAATACGATTTCTTTATTGTTGCAAACGATCTCGAAAGCGCTTCATAAATACTCAGTACTAAATGGAAATAGCAGTTCTGTAAAAGCATTATAATTCACTATTATATGGTATTATTAATACTACATAACTATACGTTTATCATAAAAAAATATTAAAATAATTACAATATAATAAAACACATTATTCAATATTTTCAATAAAATATGACATTTTGTATGAAAATTATGATTTTCTATATAAATCGAATATTCGAATACCGCAACAAATATTTGATCAAATATTGCAAACTTTGATAAACTCTAAAAGCACTGATCAACTTATATTTGAAGTTTTATTTGAGGAAAATAACATAATTTCTCAAAAACTCGCATTAAAAATACTATTGATTAATATATTAAATTAAATTAAATTTCATCGTTAAAATATTGGAATTTATATAAAATAAAATAATTATTTCAATACATTAAAACGGTATATTTGTTTCGTGTTGCAGATAATAACATGAAGTTTGTGAGTGAATTAAAAAATTCCTTGCATTCACGAAACGTTTCTAAAATGTACACGAAACAAAGAATGTCACGTTTTCTCTAAAAAAAAAGTAAAAAAGAAACTCGTGTAGTTTAAAAATAATATATAAAATGAGAAAACCGCATAAAAATCTCGTTTAATAATGTATATTCAAAGTTATGACGCGTAACAAATATCTAATATAAAAAAAAATGCCCTGACGGTTTTCAATATAATATTAATAATAAACTTTATCTATTATAACTTTTATAACTAATAAAAAATAGATTGAAGTTTCTAAATATTTATTAAAATATTCTCTATATTAATATTTTTATTCTGTAAACATGTATATATAATAGTTAACTATAGAATAAAAATAAAATTTCGTGTGAAAAATTCGGAATAGCGAATCATTATACGACAAACTAAATATATTCGATTATAAACAACAAACCAAGAAATATTTTAATTTAGATCAAATTAATTAAAACAAAACACAGTCAAGATATTTATCACCGTTTCGCTATAAACAACCATATATACTGAAGTATAGAACGTGGCAACAAATCCAAGTACAGAGGCACATCTAAATGTAGAAATTTAGATACATATATATATATATATATATATATATATATATATATATATATATATATATATATATATATATATATAGTGTCAAAGCCCTAGTTTCCCCTTCGAACGCGAAACACCAAAAACCACAGTCAACAATCACCGAAACAATCCGCGATGTTGTTATGCGAACATCGAACGAATGAATATTCTCACGTCGAATGCGAAACGCCGTTTAATACCACTGTCTCGTGTTGAATAACATAAAAGCGTATACGGCCGTTGTACTTATATTACGTCGCGCGACGTTAAATTAAACGCGGCTGTACGACGACGTATTCCCGTGAAAATCTACGGTGTGTTACTTTATAAGGTTGTATATGCTATTTCGTCGTTTATGCACTGCGATTATTATTCTAAGAATAAGAATATATATATATATATATATATATATATATATATATATATATATATATATATATATAATTTTATTTTAATCGGTGTGTTTTGTTATTATTTTTATATTATATCGTATATGTCGTTAAATTTATTTTATTTTAAGTTTGAGAATCTTAATTAGAATCTTAGATTACAATCATAATCAAGATATTTTGAAATATTCAATATAATCCATTTATTTCAATAATTTATATAAATTATTTAATAATATTTATTCAGTAATACGATATATATATATATATATATATATATATATATATATATATATATATATATATATAATAGAAAAACCTACCACGTCAATACAACTTTTCAAATGCAATAATTCCGATTTTAAACGAAAATAAATAAAATAAAATAACGATTTTCCGGCAGCCCGACGACCTATGGGAATTTCGGTCGTAGATTATTTTTACGAATTACTCGCGAAATATACAATATACATAATATATATATATATATATATATATATATATATATATATATATATATGTGAAAAAATTATGACCGCAAGCGCTTATCGAGCGTATTAATTTCCATTTTTTATGATACCATTATTACACCTGTAGGCGAGTTAATTACGCACCGCACAATCGGGAAGTGTTGCGAAAGGGAAAATTTCGCGTTGTTTTTCCGATTCCGCCAAACACAAACACACACACACACATATATATATATATATATATATATATATATATAATATTCATATATATTTATATTATTTTATTTTTTATTTCTTTTCAATTGTTTTAATATATAAATATATGTGTGTGTGTGTGTATTTTATTATATTTTTTCACAACCTCCCTCCGTGTTTTGTTTCGAAATAAAAAATTCGTACGATTTCCCACTCGAAACGTTTGTTCGAGCGTCGATATTTTTAATGAACCGCGACGAACTCTAAAATTTCACGCTCGAGAGCTTTTTCACGTGCAAATCGCTGAAAAAAATTAATTATACGCATTTATATATATATATATATATATATATATATATATATATATATATATATATACACGTAATACGAGTGACAATCGTATATAGAGTATAAATTTTAAATTATTTTATATTGAAAAATATTTCTGATAAAAATAAAATATAATCATTTAAATGAAAAAAGTTTCTAACATATTTTTAATTTTAATTATAAGTCATAATTTTCAACGACTTGTGAAATCAACATTTAACTTTTTATTATTATTTTATAATAAAAAAAATATTACACCAACTAAAAGTTGTTTATCAATGGTTTTTTTTTCGAAAAACTAACCTAATAATCTTTTTGTCAACTAAAATTGTTAATTTATGATTTTAGATGATAGTAATTTTTTTTTCAATTTTAAAATAAAAATTAATACAAAAATGACGATAAGGTTATTTTAATGAATTTCTGTTATTTTAATAATAATTTTATATCTAAATGTATTATATAAAAATATTTAGTGTCACCACAATTATACTGTGTTTATAAAATTATAACTATTATATGTCGGGTGTATTTATTTGTGTGAATTATTATTATCACTTAAAATTTATTTAATATAATTCTGTAATTCTGTATGCAGATTATATTAATTAATATTGATATTACGACATGATGTTATTATTAGCATATGATAATACTATAATTATATATATCAAATTAATCAGTATTAAAATTATATATATCAACATCATTGTTAAAATATATGTATTCAATATTTATCTAGACATGTTTTTCAATTGCACTCGAAAATCTTTATTTAATTTTTTTTTTATGATTCTATAAAGAAAATATTTTCAATCAATACAGTTATATCGGTAATAATAATCGATTTTGTAAAAGTTTTCCATGATTTATCGTGAAACTCCTTTTGTGAACTTCTAGCAAACTCGAAAATAAGATTACGGCGTAATAAGGAAAATGTATCTAAATATTTATCTGCAATGCAAATTCGAATTATTCAACTACGCATATTGATTTTCAAAACCTCAATTTTGAAGTTCCACCCGATGAACTTTCGGAAGAGATAACTATAATACGCAGTAGCGAGTTTCGAATATTATTAAGATTTCGAATTTCGAATTGTTGAATCGAGCGTTAAGATTTCAGCGGAAAACCGATAGCAAAAGGTTTAATGTTAATTGTACCGAAATCGTCCAAAACAAATACAATATATAACAACACGATTGCATATTATAAATACAAGAACGGACTATTTACTTTTATAGTACATTCGAACATCGTTTTATGCGGTTTCACAGTTTAAGTTTCAATTTTCATTTTAACGCGAATTTTTGAGTACTTTGTGAATTACTTGGATTTCTCTAGCTCATCAAATTGGCGGAAAAAGCTTATTAAATTATTGATTAAGACTGAAGAAAATTCTAAAACGTACTCACCGCATAAAACGATGTTTGAGTGTATAGTATTTTATTGTATCTTTGCCGTTGTTGACGAATCAAAATTTCAACATAAAAATTAAAATAAAATTCTATGGAATTTTCGCGGAATTTAAATACAAAGCGAACCGAATAATAACGTTTCTACCAATATTTTGCGATGTTCTATTATACGGTATTCTAGCTACGATTTCACAAATGCACAAAGGAAACAAATCTCGAAAACGTACGGACAATTAAGAACATTCCGTCCTGAGTGTTTTTGCCTGTTTACGGTACTTGTACTTCATAACCTGGTGGATATCCGTAAGGTCGGGAAGTCGATGGCGAATGTGGACCGCATGCCTGCCGGCAAACAAACGGGTCAAGATTTTCTCATAATGTGGTCTCATTACCGTTTTCGCAAAATGGTGAATGAGGGGTAATATGGTGGTGCAAGTCGAAATGGTGGCAGGGTACAAAAGTGTTTTACGATATATATATATATATATATATATATATATATATATATATATATTACTCAGACTAGGTTTACGTATGTGTTAAAGGTCCGTTTGTAAAACAAAACCCGGGTCTCTCGGAACCCGTAGCCGGATGAGGTTAGCATAACTCACCGGAACGCGCGTTCAAACCGACCGCTAAAACGAAACCTTCAACCGTTAATGTATTGCGTATTTGTATCATTCCATTTTGAGTTGTACGGATTTTACTTATCGTGTGTGTGTGTGTGTGTGTACGTTTCTTTTCAACTGTTTTGCTATATAAATGAATGTGTGCTACCATATAGAATAATACTAGCGCCGCCGCCCGCCGCCGACGGGGTCGCACTCGAATATTATCTATTTTTTACAATTTAATATTAAATGATCAATGCAATTCAAAATATACGTTATTGACATGTTCGCGTTTATCTGCAATTCAACTTCACTTCGATTTAGACAGCCCACTTCTTAAGGTAAGACTGTAAATGGGATATACCGTACTTTTTTTATGTACGACTTTAATGCAACATAATGTAACTTTCTATATAAATATTCAGAATACACATATTTAATACATTGTTAATAATAGAATTCTAATGCAACGCGATAAAGAATAATAAAATATACATTATTCGTGGTTTTTGATATCTACAAATTTTAAAAAATAATGATTGGGAGAATTTATATATAAAATAGAAATATGTCAGATTTTATGATGGTTATAAATGTAAAATGTCATCTTTTCAGGGATAATATATATATATATATATATATATATATATATATATATATATATATATATATGCAATGTATTCTTACCATCGCCGCCATCAAGTTGCAATAAGTATGGCAATCTATAAATCACTTCGAACTTTACTCTTTAAATTTATATCGGTTGTAAACTCTGAATGTCGTCTTCTTTAATCTATTGCGTAAATATGCCCTTTGTGATCTCCTAGCCTCCTGTGTAATGGCGTAATAAAATATTTCTATCCAATATAAATCACATTAAACTTTACATACCTCGCTGAAAAGCCATAAAAGTCTTCAAAATAGTGCCTTATATACATTATAAAAGTTATTAATAGAGCAAATTATATATTCGATAAAAAATTATGTTAATATTTTATTGTATTTTTTTTAATATATGATATATATTTTTAATATGAAAATAAATAATTCTAATTTGATATCAAATATATAGAAGCAATCATGCTTTCAGCTGAACTATCACAAGTACCGTTTGATATATTATAGATGAAAAGCTAAATTCTCCCAGTTAAAAGTTAACTTTCATTATTTTAACTGAAATTAAATTCCATATTATGGCACGTGCTTTTCTTTTTATAAATTTATACATGTAAATTCTTGTTCATATAAACCTGTGTCCACCAATTAATCCAGAAAATGTGTATCCATTGTCCCATAAAAAGTAAGGGATCATCATCCATCAGCTGGTGAATTAAGTAACGGAATAATTATATATATACACTTATGTATTTAACATATTCTGAAAAAATCGTTACAATAAATAAATTTAAATATATATTTCATTTAAAATTTTTCTTTACATATTTGTGTAAAGGTTGTAAATCATTTTTAAAAGTAATTAATTTAAACTACAATCATTAACAATTTCATGGTAGTAGCCTGAAGGAAAAATTCTCACTTTTAATTAATTAGTTTTCGTAAAGTTTTCATAAGACGAAAGAAAAACATGTTTATACACGTCTATATAAACTTATTTAATTTAGTTGAGTCTCATTTTAAACAACTCCGCAACAAACCGAATACAAATATTGACGATTTTAATTAATCACAATAAAACTTTGCGGTGACATTATTTTTTTTATTATTATCATTGTCATTATTATTATTATTATTATTTAGTATCACGAAATCGAAACATAAACATATCATAGTAAACTTCGAGAGTTTTAATTATAAATTTCGAAATCCGGTTCGTTAACGAAGTTTCACGGTTTTAAAATTTAACAAATACCAGCCGGTTTCCTAATTAATAATGGAGTACTTAATGAGCCGTAGCTTTTCATTTGCTCGTTTAAAATGAAATTAAATATTGTTAAAAAGAATTAATCTCCGTTTGAATATTATACGTTTTTTATTAAAATTAGTTATATTCGCTATAATTTTCGAAAGATTTAATAATTCTCAATAAACAATTAGTAAATAATCTCTCGAAATTGTCAGTGATGTCTAAAAGGGTCGCTCTATTGCCGATTTGTTTTAATTTATTAATCGGAATTAAAAAGTTGTAACAATCGAACAATGTTGCAAAAAACTTTATAGCGACCCTGTGCTGAACATTTTCGTTACTTCTTACTTACTTTTTATTTTTTTTTATTTTATTTTTTTATTTTTTGTGAGGGGGGGGGAGGACAAAAGTTGATGTCGGTCTTAACTGGAAAAAGTTAACCGTGTAACAACGGTGCGGCACGCGTTACAAAAGCAACTAACGGACATGAAGGGTGGGTGGGTTTAGGGGTGTCTCTCACAAAGGCCCTTGTTTGAAGTTTGCTTATCAAAAACCGATAAAAATGCAAATTGTACAGCTTTCGCCTTGTTAGGGTATATCCCTTTGCGTTGAATCGCTTCAGCTCCATTTCCCATTACGACCCGACGGATAGTTTGTTATTGTTGCCGCTCATCGTCATATATATGTATGTGTGTGTGTGTGTGTGTACACATATCCGGATATATGTATATATGTCAAAAGTTTTCGCTTAAATTCACAAACGAAATGGTGAATAACACAATGGATACATTTGAAAGAGATGTGATTAAAAAAAATGAAATTTCACCTGTCACATTGAACGTTCAAATCTCCAATTATTTCTGTTTTTTTTTTTAACAAATAGATACAACTGTTATAAAAATTGTCCTTTCTTTAATTATACCATTTTAATTTTATTGGGATGTTTGTCTACCATGTATTCTAAACTATCGAGATGTAATTAAATAAAAATGAAGTCTCGTTTGTCACATTGAACATTCAAATTTTCAATTATATCTTTTTTTTTTATCAAAGAGATGCTGCTGTAACTTGTCGTTACTTTAATTACATCATTTTAATTTTGTTTGAATTTTTCTAAACTATCTTATCTTAAATAATATATCCAAAATAATATGAAGGTTTTAATTAACATACAATGGACAGCTTAATTTTTATTTTCAATTAATTTATAGTTATGTAAATTCTCTTAGCTATCTACAGATAATCAAAATTCTTCATATCTAGAATTTTCATTGTCACTTTCTCATAACATTCACATTCTATTCTATATAAAAATATCAAAGAGTCAATAAATGTCAACAACTATACATTCATAACTATAATAAAGATTTTATTTCTTCAACCTTTTTGGAATTTATAAATCACACGCATATTGCCGTTTCTACTGTTCTTATCTCAATAAAATAATTAATATTTTAAACAAAAAATAATATTTTTAAATCGTCGTTATATATTTTTCACAAAAAAAAAAATATCGTAATTTTTCTCGCTTATAAACGGAAGCATAGACCAAAAGACTGCGTTTTGTTTTTCGTCGTTCGCAACAAAAATTGTATGTAAACACGACATTGTTCACGGAAAATTTGAGTCTCAACCGAGATAAAACGGATACCAATTATAGAAGAAAAAGGCGGCCGAAAAATGACGAGAGAAAAGAAAAAAAATCACCGAAAAATTCTACCGTAAGAAAAGCGTTTTAAGTCGCAGCGACTTAAATTTTTAATTTCTATTGTTCTGTAAACATGAATAAATTATCATAAAAATGCTACTCGACTTATATATATATATATAGAAATATAAAATAAGACATTTTCGTTATAAACAACATCATTATTTTAATACTTATTTTTCCTATATATTCTCTTGAATATTATTATTATACATTTGAAAAATGAACGTTGTTTCATATCATTATAATATTATATATATATATATATATATATATATATATATATATATATATATATATATATATATATACACACATATATATACACATACACATATATATGTGTGTGTGTGTGTGTGTGTTCGATATATTATATAAATGAACAGGTTTTTATTTCGTTTTCACCCGAGAGAGAGAGGCATCTTTTAATATACATGGAAATTTTCGTAATCACTTATAATCCCTGGATAAGCGTCAAACCCGAAACTGTACGGACACTTGTTTGCGGTATTATATAACCAAAATCACAGCCTCAGCACATATATAATGGTACATATTCGCGCTTAATATTCATATGTGTGTGTGTATGTGTATGTTATATATCAAAAACTAAACGATGAGAACCCTTATATTGGCAAATATTCATTTGTGCCCCCCTTTTAACGTTTAAGCGTTTTCTAATAATGTCTCCGGATTATAAAATCGGAACAGTCAAGAATCAGAGACGATATTTTCACAATTCATACTACAACTTTTATCGTTTATATATGTTTTAAACAAATATAATATTTAAAGTAGAAATTGTATTTTTTTACGTACTCTTATTTAACTTGCGCTGTTTGTTTGTCACATCCCAATATTCATTTGATTTGAAATTTTGCATACTTGTTCATTTTCAACCACATCATCACCATTTATAAATTTAACAGTAAACTTCAAAATTTTATTTTTTCCGTACTAATATATATATATATATATATATATGTATGTATATAATACGTATATTTAATATTTAAATAATATGAATTATAATAACGTTATAAAGCGTGTCTATTATAGTAGACAATATAAAGCATAAAAAATACTACTACAAAATGTACTATTTATTACACATCCATATTTTTTTTGACAGGCCGTATAAGTAAATCAATATCATATTACAACTGCCAATCAATTGTATTGGATGATCCAAAAATATACGTATGTAACCAGATAGCATATGAAAGAAATATATATATTTTGAATCTTTTATTATTAATATATAAAAAAAATTTTTTTTAATAATTTTAATATAAATATCATGAATAATATGTAGCCTTCAATTTGTAAGTACTAAATTACAAAGTGCGAGGGGATTCGAATTACGAAAGGTTTTATCGTATCATGTTAACAATAAAATAATGATGGAAAGGGGATAAGGGCTAGTAATACACAAAGGTAACGTACGTTTTAACCCTCCAACCCTTCACTTTCAATTCGTACGCCATATATATATATATATATATATATATATATATATATATATATATATATATATATATATATATATATAAATATATTTATGTATTATAAAATATATTTTTAATAAATGGCAATGTGCGACTTTATCTCGTGCGACCTTTTTTTATTAAAAAAAAAACGCGTACGTCGCTCGCACATCATTCAAATATCATGTAAAAGGTGAAATGTGTGAGGCTTTGAACGCTGAACATGATCTGACATATGCTGAAATGTTAATATCGACGTTGTGGCAAAACGTGAATACTAAATCAAATCAATAACGTTTGCGAAAGCGACGCATGCGACTTTCGAAAATTGTTGAACGTGCACGATACGTTTTATTATATATATATATATATATATATATATATATATATATATATATATATATATATCCGCTATACGCATTGTGGACTGGGGATACAAGTGCGTTGAAATTTGTTTTCAAAAGCGACGAATGAACTGAAGATATCAACATAAATTTATCTCAGCTAATATAACATATTTTATAATATCTTTTACTAATATTTATTTTATAAAAAAAACTTCCTTTTAACAGTTATTTTATTGTTAAGAAAAATACGCAGAGGTCGCTGTAAAATCTTAATTAATTACATGTCACTAATTGATCTCAATCAAATATTTAGAAATGGTGGAAAAATCAATTCCATTTAAATAAAAGTGTGTAACAAAAAATGATTATAAACGTCTGAAACTGGCTTTATCAAAATAAAAAAATAACGATGTACAAATATATATATATATATATATATATATATATATATATATATATATATATATATTGAAGCACACTTCTAAGATTCTGAATAAAACAACGTTTCAGCATTCAGCAGCTTTAGTTAGCAGTTTATTTCCCATATACGATAATTTGCTATGAAGTATTAACCATATTTTCCATTTTAGTATTTATTGCTTTTCCAGTTTAATATGCATTAATTCTATGAACTGAGGGGTGCAGTCATAATAATAACACTGTGCATTATGATTTATATAAATTGCTCATAATTTACATTTATGAATGTTTGTTTACAGTTGTATTTTTTCCATAAATATGACTTAATAATATACACTTTCATCGCTTATTTTGTTATCTATAAAATAATATATCAATTTTTAAAAGTTTATATATTTTATTTTGTATTTTTTTTTTCACATGTATTGATTACAGAAATTCTCATATGAGGCAATGAATATTTTGAAAGTTTCGCAATATCCCGATTTTTATCCATTTTTTATTACCCTTTCACTGTCTCATAAAAACGATCTTATATATTTTATATTATCATATTTACATAAATATATAATTTTCAAAATATTGTTAATATGAAGTAAATTAATTTTTATTTTTAGTTTTAACCCTTAAATTAATTTGAAGACATTAAATAAAATTCATGATAATCTTTTTATTCTTTACAATAAAAAATAACTTGATATATATGATAAATGATGAAAATACTTGATCTTTTAATAATATTAACCCTAACAAGACCGTTCGCAATATGCTCGCACACTTTTTCCGCGATCATCTTTTTTCCACTCGCCCTTACGATCATAAAAATAAATAATTAATTAAAGTACACATTCCGAGAATATCAGATAACAGCACAGAGTGAGAGCTAGCAACAATAACATAATTTCATGCGGATATTAATTTCGAATCCAGAGCAGAGTCGCCGACAATAAAATAATCATAAAACGAGCATGACCAACGATAGGAACCCGCAAAATATACAATAATATAGCGTATGCAATATAATATAAACGCGATATTATATGTAATTTGCTTCGGTGGCATAAAACGTACACCAATGGCGAAAAACCTACTAGCAGCTTTTATTAACCAGACAACGCTGTGTCGTTGTTGTTGTTGTTGTTGGTGGTGTTGTTGTGTTGTGTCATTGTTGGCACTTAAACCGCTGACCCGACTAACGACGAAGCGGTCACGAACCGACAGACGGACATACAAAGGACTTCATAACCCATTTGCACCTGAAAATTACCGGTCGTTGTCGGGTTTAACGCCGTTAAATCGGAAGTGAAACTGCGAGACTCGCGCGGGGTAAAAAAGACCCCTCGGCTCGGATTAATTGCCGCGCTAATAACGCGCGACGTACGGGTTTAACGTGACGTCAACACGCACAACCTTCCTGATATTATACGAGTATCGCTTTTATATCTTGACATTTAAACCGGGTTAATGTGCAATATTTTCGGTCATTATTGAATTTAAATTAACAATAATTGCGCATTTCGCAATTTTATTATTAACACTGAACAACTGAATGTTAATGATGACGTGAATGCATTTCTAAATTAAATCTATATTTTTATATTTATATTATTCAAATATTCAATAGACTAGATACAGAAACTATATAGAAATAATTTAATATAAATATGGAAGCTTTTGAACAATTCACGCTGAATTAAAGAAAAAGTTACACTACGTTTTATGTACTAACCTTAACGCGAGAGTAGTAAACGTGAAATTATCAATTGACATGGCACTTTATCGCGTTTTTCCTCCACCGCTATTTTCATCTCCATCGGAAAAGTCACCGTAATGAGCATCCGACGACGTCTTTATATCGACGATAATAAATAAACCAACCGTCGTACGATGGAAAACCGGCGAAATCCAAATTGGATTCGTTTCACAAGGCGAGCTCATAACTAGACATATCCTTTTACGTTGCTTTTCTATGTGTACATATATTTTTTATTCGAGTTTTCCCGATTATTTTTGTTTTTATTGTCCGCGTTAGTCCATTTGGAATGGTATTTCCCCGGGGTTGATATCTGAACGTCTTACGAACATCTACAGCAAATACTAAGAATTTCAAAGAAACAAATATATTTGTATAATATACCAAATATACAAATATTTTGTAAAATATTCAATAATATGTAATATTAATTAAAAAGAAGTTTATGTGGTTCTAAATCGGTACTATTATTTCCATTAACAATATTCAAAAGCTAAGAAAAAAAATAAAATATTTTTTTACACATAGGACTTACTGTACAATTTTAATTAATTAATTATTCGATTAATTAATTCTTTCTTTGCCATCGATAATAAGCAAGAATGCAATATTTCAAGTCAATTGGGTATTTAAAAGTGGTCGAAATATCGATTATAAGATTTGTAACACAGAAACAAACAAACAGTGAAATGTTAATAAAAGTGTGATACAAACAATAACCGCTTAGTTTGTACTCCACTTATATTTTATGAGCGGAGAAATGCTTTTAATATATTTACATACATATACATCAAATGATGTTTACAAAAGAGATATACCATGTATATATTCTTAAGTGATATTCATTGTTACTTCACATGATCGCGAAACTTTTAACTACATGAAGAAATACAATCGTTTTTTTCTTTTGACATTCCGTTAGGATTCAACGCACGAAATGTGAGAATCCGCATCGCGAATGTGAAACCGCTCGAAAGAGAAAAAAGCCAAAAGAAAAGTCAAAAACAACAGCACGGAAAAAAAAGAAAAACAAGAGGAAGTGGAAAATTCAAAGGCATCTAAATGTGTAAATCCTGTCACACCCCATGCCACACAAACGCGTGTATATCGTACCGTATGTACAAAAGTGGAGGGCCGCAATCTGATTATTACTTATTCAGTACTTCGAAACACTATTTGCTAAAAAGAAAAACCGGCAAAGCCTACCGAAAGAAACTTTAAGGGACTTTATGTCTGTGCGTGATTCAGAATTAACTTTTTTTTTCTCTGTTTTAAAGAAAAAATATTCGTTTTAAAAGTACCATAATAGAAAAAAAAGCGAAAGCTAAAAGGATATATTTATTTATAAATGATACCAATAAAACCAAAAAAAAAAAAGACTTTATACACACTTTGATATTTTCATATATTATATAATATAATTTTTAATATCTAAAATATCGATATACACATAGTTAAAAATATATCAGAATATATACATTTTTCATACGATATTTCATTGAAATTACATACAGAAATATAAAATATGTATATATTAAATTCCTTTTCACTAAAAATATTTAAGATTAAAATTGAAATTCCGAATATTATTACATATTTGATAATAGCTTTCGTACTTCAAAGTCAAATTGAAGTCATTATATTTTCGCTGTCATTCATCGTGCTAATTAACGCGAATTATTTCTATCCTCGTGGTCAAAACTATAAAAGAACCACAAATTTAATTGAATTATCCAATTCGGGATCCAAATTTCTGCGTGTCCGTTTTTCAAATTTGATCATATATATTTTTAATATATCATTACATGTGTCTAAAATAAATCAATTGATTATTTTACGACATTTACGATTAAAAATTAACAATTTTTCAATTAATATTGTAATTATAATATCAAATAAAATATTTATTAAAAAAAAGATTATCATAATATTGGATATGAAATGTGTGATATATATATAATGATAGAATTTTGTATTGAATTGATTGTTTTGTATTTTTAATTATATATTATATATATATATATATATATATATATATATATATACAATAGTATAATTTTTACAATATACGATATGATAATAAAAGAAAATATATTTTTCAAATGAAAAGTCATCGAAAAGCGCGCAGAACTAAATGCTTGTAAACGTATCGCGGTCGCACACATTCGCAGGTTTTCCCGAAGTAAACGCCGGTAAAAGCCTCCGGGGAAATCTGTCGAATAGAAAGCCAAAGGGAAAAGCGAAAAAAAAGGGCAACTTTCGATCTGCACAATACATTTCGGACCCTTCTAATACCTACTAATCAAATCGTATCGCAAAATAATAGCGCTCCATATAATAAAACATCGCCGCGTTACGACCTACACTAGAAATAGCCCAGTGCGAAAACTTTTAACCCACCTACACATACACAATATATATAATATTATCTATATAACATTGTGTATATATTTATATATATAATTTTTAATTTTCTCTTATAAATAAAATAAAAAGAAGAATCCCAATTCGTTTTGCGTCGCTACTTTTTCAATTAGTCGCAAAAAAAGAACGCACTCAAACGATATCCAATTAATTAATCCTGACAAGTCTTTTGTTTTCTCCCTTACGTTTTCAGATTGAATGTTGGTTAGTTTCTTTCAATTTCTTCTTAAGCGTAGAATCTGAACGGTTATCGGTTGAAACTTGGCGATAGTTTAATTTATATTAACCCCAACAGGAAAATTGAACTCGAGTTTTCCTTGTATTCGAATAGCGCAAAAAATATTTTATATGTGAAAACAAGTTATCGTTATAATATATATATATATATATATATATATATATATATATATATATTTAACGATTTTTTTTAATAATTTAATAATAATATATTTGATTCATATTATGACTTCAAAATATTTTAAATAATATTTTTAACAAATATAATGAGATATTAAATTATTTATTAAATAATATAAAGATTATTATAAACGTGTAAATTTAATAAATAAATACGATATAAAATTAAAAATGTTATATTATTAAATAAATATTGTTTTACTTTTAATGATTTTGGAGAATCTGTAGTATTAAATTTACATGTGACTTTTTAAGCCTAAAAGTGCAACCTTTTTCCTATGTATTTTTTTGTATTTTATATTATATATAAAATGTATTTTTGTTTATAAAGTCAGTGTTTACATAGTAAACTTAACTAAGTTTAATTATCGACTTTTTAATAACTAAATTTTTGTTTAATGCTGCCTACATGATAAACCATGGCTAAAAAGTCGTCTTCGGAAACAAAAAGATTCCCTTTTCCTACATCAATTTATTTATACTTTTCATTAGATAATCTAAAAAGACTTCAATGATTATTCTTTAAAACAATTTCATACAATTATTAAATACTATAAATAGAAAAAAATCAATACTCTAATTTTTGATATAATATTTAAACATTTTTCTCGATAATAAATTTCGTTTCACAATATTACATCTTAAAAGCGTTTATTTATATTAATTATTTAAAACACGCTAATCAAGCATCGCTACTAATTGACGATTTATTTATTAAAACGTAACAGCGGAGTGCCTTTTGAAAATTTCACTTGAGCACTTTTTGATTAGGGCGTTTATAAAACGTGCTCGAATCAATCACACTTCAATAATACAATATATCGGTTAAAATTAACTGTTTCACGTCCTATACGTACTTTTTTCCGTATTAAATATTCTTTCCACAATACATTATTTTTTATATTATATATATATATATATATGTGTGTGTGTGTGTGTGTGTGTGTATTTTATATTTTATATATGCGGCATGGATATTAAAATTCAATAAAATACCAAGCCTTCGCACACACAAAAGGTTCGTTTGTTCTGTATATAAAAATCGATTTTTCTCTCCCCCTTTTCCGTTTATTGTTTATTCTAGTTAAATTCCTAGCAAATCGCTAACAATAAAGATAACCCGCTAGCGGCCGAACGCCGGCACTATGTTTGAACTCTTATCGTGTTTTATTGTCGGTAAGCGGTTGCAAATGGGTTAAACCGCGCCATAAACGATGATGAGATATTTGCAAAAAAAATTTTTTTCCTTTATTCTTCGACGCCCTTCGGTTTTAATCCGTAATAATCATAAAATTAAACGACCACAGTTCGTATTGTGTTTATCGCGATTTATAAATTTTGATATAATGTATTTTTTTTTTCGTATAAAAATATCAATTATAATCATATTATTATTATTATTTTAAATATATTATTTATTTATATTATCCAATATTATTTTATAATGTACTAAAAATGTATAATAAACAAGATACTGGTTTATCACATAAACTTAAAATATAGATTATCGTCATATTTCAAAACCCGACTAACCTCGACATTATTTTATAACCATTTTATTTAAATCGCTTTATGAGTTATTTTATGATCACATCACTTTTCCACATTTTGAAAATGTAAAAAAAAATATTTATTATATTTGACAATGTTAACGACTTTATATATATATATATATATATATATCAAAAATTATAATAGATGAAAATTTTCACGAATATTTTGAATACAATCGTATAAATTGTATTTTAACATTGATCTTTTATATTTGTGCGATAGTAATAAGCTTGCATTCGCCGCAGTCGTGTAAAGTATAACGGAATCCGGTGTTCGACCGTTAAAGACCGACGTTATAACGGCCGTTATAACGCCGTTATCGTTCGCCTTATGAGAGGAAACGGCCGATAGAGGATACCGAGACACATCTGTTAAGGCCGTTAAAGAACAACGAGTCACCTTTCTTTCGGCCTTCACGTTTGAGATATCGAATTACACCCTTACTCTCATCCCTTACTGAATAAAATAAAATAAAAATAATTATTTTTTTTATACATATTATATGATTTTTATTTATTTATTTATTTTATGTGGGAAATGTTAAGTAATACGGTGACCGCTTAAGTAAACCTTGAGAATTGACATATCCCCCGAGAATCGCTTATCTTTTAAAGTGTTTCCACTCACTCTGTGTCCCTTTCACTCTGAAAAGTTCAAGAGTTTCCGTGTTTCCTCTTATATATTATTAAAATGCCATGTAAAAACTATTACTAATTATCGATAATATTAATTATTTAAATATTAACGCTTTATTCTTCTTCTTCACATTGTCTCTTTAAGAAGATTGGCGATTCACTCGGCTAACGAAACTTTCGACAAAGCCATTCAAGAGAATTTTATTGACAAACAGTTGAACCAACGATGAAGATCTTTAAGTCATGAGTTTTGACGTCTTTCTATTGATCTTTTAAAAGAAATTATCCGGAGAAACATGTATCTATAATTTCTCAAGATGTGATCGAGGTATTGAATTTTTCTTAATTTTACCGTTTTCTGTAATTTTATGTTTTTCTAAATTTATCCAAGAACGGATCTCCTTCAAGTATTTTTAAAACGTTATTTGTTCAATCTGCTTGTCTTTTATGTATATATTTATTGGTTAATTTTATCAAAAATGTTTTGCACCATTGACAATAGATGATATTTCAGAAGTTCATCCATTTTATTTTCATAAAAATATAATTATTATTAAAAAATATATTACAATTTAAGTACTAATATATTTTTAGAAATAAACACGATCACTCTATGGTAATATATAATACATTATCCACAATGATTTATAAAAGAAACAAATTCAAAACAATATTTAAAAATGTATATAGATATCCGAAAATATAAAATAAAAGAGCAAAACCAAAAGTTTCCACGCAACGAAATTACTCAGAAAAACTTATTTCACTAATTGTATTTCTCTGTTTGAATGGTGGAGGAGAGGGCATTCGTAATATCAATAATTTATTTTTCCCTTATCCGACTTAAGAAGTACGCGTGGGAAATAAGGTGAAACGGGAGAGAGGAAAATTTCTTTCGTTTTAACTAAAAACTTTTCGATTCCGTCTCCGGAATAATTCAGCAGTCAAGTTCGCTTATTCGTCCGTTCTTTATGTTTTCAATCGATTGTGAAATTATTCATTTCGTCGAATAGCGAAGAATGAGTACATTTGGGGGACGTTTCGGGGGACGTTTTTCGTAAAGGCCAAAAAGGACATCGGACGCCTAATTTAATCGCGTTATCAACTATAAACCCCGCAGCCGAACGAAGTTTGCCGTCGGAAAATATTAAATATGTAGGCTTCGATTCTGAAACTTGAGGTTTCGCTTTGTGCCTTTATTTTATATAATAAAATCTCGCGGTATTTAAACGAAACGTCTCCATTGAGCGCGCGGCGGAGATTAAAGTATCTCAGTATCGAATAATTATACATCCCTTATTTCCAAAATAATAGACGGCCATTAAGTCCGAACGCCGGCCCTGCGTTCGATGTAATTTATTTTCAATTGTACCTTTACGACCCGAATATTGCGCCCTTGTATATGGGGAAAGTTAATTACGACCGAATTTCGGCTACATTTGATCGAATACGTGTCGGCTATTTATAAAAAAAATAATCTATGACCACCTTTAAAATTGTAATTAATGCTATATTTAGTATTAAGTGTCTTAAAAGTGTAATAAATTTGTTGAGTAATTTGTTACACTTTATTTATTTGAGTGCCGCTTGTTATGTTAATAATGCGTCAAACAGTATTTATAAATATAATATACTGAATATTTTTCTTTTAAATATAAATTGGTACATTTGCAATATATGTATTTTATTATTTTACTTTGGAAAAACTGCAAAAGAGGCAGCTATTTCAAAATTAGCAATAAAAAAAAGGACACAAAAATAGTAGACAGTTTCACCGAATAAGCGAGGCACTCAAAAAAGCTACGGAAAAGGGGCGACTGTTAAACGTAACGAAGGGAAAATTACGTTCGTTTTCCGCCCACCCTTCAAAGCTGCAGAAACAATGGCCTATAAACGAAAAGATAGGTAACCGTTACCTTAACAAATGTCTAATTTCCCATTCGAAACGTCGCGATATTGGCGCAAAAGGGGAAAAGCCGGGGGGGACGCGTTCAAGTGCCGGTGGAAAAACCCGGTATAAGAGCGGACGACGGAATTTTCGCAATTTTCATTCGGACGACGACAACGAAATTGACAATCCTTCAATTCGATAAATCTCTTTTATTTTTCAATTTGCTTGATTGATTCCGATTTCACCTCGCGGATATCAAATGCTACAGGCGCTTTCGAGTTATACTAGCTTAATAACCAAATTTTTCACCAGGAAAAATAGGAATATTTATCATTTTACACGAAAATATATCATAATGACTATATATATAAAAATATTAAAAATTTGAATATATATATATATATATATATATATATATATATATATATATATATATATATATATATATATATATATATATATATATATATATAATTTTGCCAGAGTTTGTTTATTAAAAATAGATAAATTTGAACAGCATAAAATATCAATTATTTTCCAATTAGTAAAATAAATGTAAAAATCTCGTAAACATTTATAAAGTAATAAATTATTTTTGACATGACATAAAAATGTATTGTAAAAATATTTATAAAATTAAAAAAAAATAAAATTTTAAACTAAATTTATTTATTTTAATAAAAAAAATGTTAATTAAATTTTAACCTTTAGACTGTTGATGATATAATTTATACAAAAATTAACAAATCATCAACATGAATAATCTCAATCCTTATTTATCAAAAAAATATTTTTAAACGAGAGCTTCGATTCATATATAATTTTTTTTCAGAAATATAACAATAATATAAACATCAAAAATCTTAAATTTTCATATAAAACATCAAAAAAAATATATTTTCACGCACTTTATATACAAAAAAAAAAAAGAAATATCTAAATTCGGTCGCGTCGATCGATAGGGGGATGAAATTTTACGCAAATTGCATTTTTTTTCTCGTTTTCATCGAAAGTGTGCGTCACTTTGTGCGCCTAGTATCATTTTCGCTCAAATACCTTCCGCGTAAGCCTCAATTATAACAGGATTTGAGCGAATCGCTTCAATTACGCTTTGTTCCTATTCCCACTTGGCCCCGGACTCCAACGAAGTATTACCGCAAAATAAAAGAAAAGTAACGATACACTTATTAAAATAAAAATATTTTTCTATATATATATATATATATATATTATTTCAAAATTATTTATAACGTATATAATATTTTTTTTGATTAAGATAAAAATATAATTGACTATATTTTCTTGAAAATGCCAATTAAATTGATTTTCACAAAAAAATATATTAATAATAATATAAAAAAATTCGAACTCATTACAATAATCTTATTTATATTATGATAAAAAATAGAAGTTAAATATATATAATACACACATTTATTTAACTTGCACTATTTGGTGGTTTGTTTATCGGTGTGAAATATTGTAATCAGTTTTTCAATCACTTTTCAATATCAAATTGAATTGAAATTTCGTACATTTGCTCATTCTCGGTGACAATACACAAATCAATTATTTTATTGAATACAGTGTATTGTTGTATATCGATGACGTCACAGAGATTGTCCACACCCTTTCGAAGTGAGGATACTTATTTTTTTTCTTTTCCTATTATTATTTCATACTAAAGAAATTATATCTTGCATTACGCGAGATTTAGCATCACAATAAACAATCATAATAAGCCGGAATTTTCTTTGAAGCTCCGTCGGCGAACGGGGGCGTTGAGGCGCTAGAGGGATGAAAACGTGGGGAGGGCCAGCCTTTTAACGTTGCCCTTTTATGGCGGCTCATTCATCTGCCTCTTTGTACGGACTCCTTTATTAGCCATTTCGCGAAATTCGCCAAGTTCTTACTTTATAATAATATAAAGAAAAGCTATTTAAAATTTTCGCGGCACCTCCCGCCTACCTCTTCCTACCCTCTCGCCTTCGTTGAAACCCCTAACGCATTTTCCGACACGTTTTCGACTCGCCCAAGACAATATCATGAAATAACGGTTACAAGAAAAAAAAATTGAACTATATTTCTCTAATCCTTTACGCCCTTCATAATGCCGGATGATTTTAAAATTTAAACTTTTTATGAGTGTAATTTCTTTTAATTATTTTATATATGCCTATGAAATATTATTATTTCAAAAGAGTTATATATATTACATTTCACATCAAACTGCAAATATAGTTCCAGGTGTCAGAAATGATCATTCTTAACTTGATCCTTTATCTATATCTCCATTTTATTATACTGTCTATATCTATTTATTTTTAATACTTATTTCAAACATAAAACTTTTTCTATCAAATATCTATAATTATAGTACAGTTGAGTCCGATTAATTTTACAATTAATCTGAATTTCATACTAACTAAAATTAAATAAAACATATATTATAAATTGAAAAAAGCTAGATATGTCATCTTATTCAGACCATCACACTTACTGAACTCGACTATATATATATATATATATATATATATATATATATATATATATATATATATATATATATATATGTATATGTATATATATATATATATATATATATCTTTAAAAAATACAATATTTGATAGAAAAGAAGATGGTGTATTTAATAATTAAAAAAAAAATTATACTAACATCTTAATTTATATATTTTTTTTAATTATTTATTATCTTTAAATATTTTCACGCAATCTTTCAACTTCCAAAACATAATGAAAATCTACAATATATATATATATATATATATATAAATATCACTCATTAATTTCATTAATGTCGATCATATTGTATTAAAATCACCGAATTCGCCTAATTTTTGACACCACAAAATGTGAACGAAACGCGACCGTTATTAATTTTTACCCCTGTCGAAAAAATCGCGCGAAATTAAAAAAAAATCAGAGAAAAAATGTATTTTTCATCGGTCAGTCTTAAATGAAAAAAAGGCACAAAAATATCAGCTATCGAAAAATAAAATAAAAGTAAAAAAAAAACATGTCAAAAGGGTGTTCTGCAGCAGGCGCTTTCGTACGCGGGTCACCGAAAGTTTTTAATTTTTCGAATTAACAAAACGAAAATTGTTTGCGGTCAAAAGTGCCGCCGGTGACTGCGGCGCGATGATTTATTAAAGCCGGCCCGTTTTAACCGAAAAAAAAATTTAAAAAAAAACCGACCGAAAGTAATTACGGATTTTTTCGCGTCGTACTCGCAAAAGGAAAATAAGGGCCGCATGCAATTATGACCGGTCATAATTCACAAGGAGCAACACATTTCGTTCGACCTTTTACACTGTCTACCTTCACTATGAAACGAGAAATAGCTAAAAATATAAAGGATGCGACCGGATATAATAAATGAGTGAGCCTTGTCCTTACTGGAAAAGCGACGCTGTTTTCTCGAAATCCTGCGTGTTTTCCTTTCTATTATATATATATATATATATATATAGTATATATATATATTTGTTTTTTGTTAATACACGCAAATGTTTCGTGAGATATTTTCTTGTGCCTAATTTTATCCAAGGTTGTGTGATGATTCATTTTATGGAATTGTTTTCTGCCGTTTTTATTAAGAAAAATAAAAGTAGTTTTTCTTTCATTATGATCATCATTCTAGAATAACGTTTCATAATTGATGAATTGCAGCCAACGAAATGGTCTTTTAAGTAGTTCCAAAAATATACAAAATTCTATATAATTAATATATTTTGTACTCGAAGCGTTTCATGGCATTATTAGTGATTTTTTTGTAATCCGAACTTAAAATTATTATACAAAAAAAATATATGCTTTTATATTTTAACATTTTATATACTTTTGCTATTTATTGGTTTTATATAGAATATATGGATTTATTAAACAAATTTCTAAACTCAAAAAAAAAAATATTTTTCGCCTTCATTTCAAAAAGTTTCTTAAAAAACAGTATATTAAGGTATACTTATCTGCACAATCGTTTTATAATTCCGTGTTTATAAGGATTAAAAATTTTAACTTTAATAATTCTTCTGCCAAAAATATCAAGTTTAAACCAAAAAAGTTTCAATGTTTCAATGCCGGAAATGCAGTTCGGTTTGTGGTTACGTGATTACAAATTAATTAAAGTAAGAAAATCTTTTTCTGTTTAAAAAAGTGTCATTTTAAACTTTATATTGTTATACATAAAGAGTGTGTAAATTCGTTACGAAGAAATAAATATAAATAGTAATTATCGCGTATCGAGTTTTCGTATTAATATAAATGGTGACCAAAAGACACCTCTCGAGTGCAAGGATTTATATATAATATTTTACGGTTGACTAAACATAGGAATTCTTCGCATGTAAATAAATAAACGTTTAAAAGCTTTTTTTTTCTTTTTAAATCAGTCGACGACATAAAGTCGAAAATTGAATCGTCAAAAACAGATTTCACCCTTTGTGACGAAAGGGGCGGTTAAGAAAAAGTTTTATTGAAAATTATTATCGTATTATGGGCGGCGGAATTGGGCGGCAAAAGGGGGGGGGAAGAGGGTAAAAACGGCGGTAACATCAAAGTAAATATTTGGCGGGTTTCGTTTCTTTGTAAAACTTCACGAAGGGCGGAAACGGATGAATGGGCGGTCGCTCGTGTAACGTTACACTATGAAAATATCATTAACCGTTGTCATTATTACAACTTTTCCGATATAATAAAACTTTTTAATGCGCCTCACAAAACTCAGGTGAATGAATAAGTATGAGATTATAAGAACTCGTGCGATATAAGTGGGCAAATTTTGGAAATAAAAACGATATGAATATATTTTAGGCGATATTATAATGTTGAATATTTTTTAAAATCTTATGATATACAAAAAAAAATATTTAAATATAAAAATGATTTTTATGATAAAAAAAATTATATTATTTTTAATTTTACATTGATAATAATATTAAAAAACGTAGACAAATAATATAATATAATGGTCTCTATAATAACAATTACTGAGCTCTTATTTAATTTATTAAATTGATACAATGATAGCTGCTTCATATTTTTTTTTTGTCAAATATTATTATATAATATGTGGAATTATAAATTTTATATTGATAATGAATAAAATTTCTAGAATAAATAATAAACGTCTAATATATTGTTTAATATTAAAAAAATCTTCTTAATTCCATACATTGTTTTTTAAGTCATAATATTTATAAAATATTATGATCATAATATATCCCAATAAAAAAAAAGAAAATAATATTATCGATTTCTTTGATATTTAATAATATTCTATTTATTGACATCTGATGATAAATTATTAAACGACAATGCAAAAATTATATTTTTGAATATTTATAACAGATGTCACTATAATGCAAAAATTTTTTTATATATAAAATCTAATTTAATTATATTTTAAAATATATTAATTTCTTTTCCTTTATATGTGTTAAAAATAATAGTTACAATAAAAATCACAAGAATTAAATATTTTTCTTTTTTTTTAGAAATGCAGTTCCAATATAAATGTATTAAATTATTAAAAATAATTATTAATTGTCTTTTAATATTTTATATAGCGTGAAAACATTGAAATAATCATTTTTGTTTTATAAAACGATTCAAAATTATTTTTTAAGAATTATGAAATATAATTCAATATGAATATATATATAAATAGATTCCAGAATATCCATCGTATATATTCCACTCTATTTCAAGTTAATATTTATTTAGGATTATAATTTGTAATTTTGTTTACATTTATATCAAAACTTGTAAGAAATATAATATAAATTAAAACATAATATATTTTAGTATTTTTTAAAAACTCTAAACTTTTAAAGAATTTATAACTATTCAATTAAAATCCTTATCCCGAAAAAATATTAAACTCGTATTTTCTATTATTTATAATTTTGTAAAAACACACGTTTTCCTTATTTACAAATAATTAAACAAAATAACGTTTATATATATATAATATTTCTTAGAAATTCGTAAACGGAATTTCCAAACGTGATCGAAATAAAAAAAAATGGTTATTTACAATACAAATAATCTCACAATGTCGAATAAAAAAAAAATATTAAACTACGAACAATATCGTTATTCGATGACCTCGATGACGATAATTTAATAATCAATTTTATTCAAATCAAATAGATTTTTATACTTAAACCAATATGCAAATATTACTAAAACAAATTACCCTCACCATATTCGTTTATAATGTCGAAGAAAAAAAACACGAATTTCTTCATTCATTTCAAGTTGAACTACTATAAAGAACGGTATACAACTGTTAGTCGTTAATAATAAACAAATATTTACTCACGTAAATAATACAAGATAAGTTATTATGTTTCGTATATATTCAACTTTAACATTATATTTGTTATCGATAGTGTTTTTTAAGAGTGTTTACGCTTGGGATAAAACAACTTTTAAACTGGATTCCATAGTAAATTATTATTAATTTCGTTTATTTTTATGAAACAATTCTAATCAATCGTCGAATCTTTATAGTTGCCCCGTGAATGCGGTCATTCGAATAATTTTTCACCTGAAAATCCTTACGAATATTGGGGATCTTGGCCATGGCTTGGTATGGCATTTTATGATGGTTTCGGTCGTGGAACCAGATGCAATGTTGTTCTAATACATACTCAAGTTGTGGTTTCAAGTAAGCTCTCAAATATTTTACATTTAAATCTTTTTCATTATTAATATAATATTTTTTTGGTTAATATTATATATATATAGGTTTACACTGTTTTAAAAAGATCGATGACATAGAATTAAAAGATCATTTATATGTTGCGTTTTCACTACCAGGATTGCCTTCGTTTCAAAATATATCAGTAAATATCTCGTTTTTTTTTCATTTTAATATTTATCTATTCACTAAATAATTCATAATGAAATATATTTTTGTTATTATATAATAAATAGGTAACGAATATTGATTTTACTGGTGGAACATATAATTCTGGACTATCTCTGGCTTTGCTAAAATTATCTAAACCTGTTATTGTAAGTTCTCGTGTTCAACCAATTTGTTTATGGGAGGAGAATCACGATTATGGAGCCCAATTAAAACGTCATCTTGCAATGGTACCCAAAAAAAGATATTTTTCAATAAAATTTAGTTTAAAGTATATTTGTAATTTAATCCATTTTCATTATTAATAATTAAATTCAGGTGATAGGTGCAGATTTGAACAAATTATATGAGTACAGTGACATGAGAGTATATCAAGCTCCAGTTCGTATCGTCCAAAAGAGCGATTGCGAAAGAATTGATGGAAATATTTTCAACACGACAAAAGAAAATCCCTTGTGCTACGCATATTATAGATGTAAAAATATTAAAAATATTTAGCAAATTATTGACAAATTCAATTTATTTACAAATTTGTTCTTTTTTTCAGCACCGATCACGTGTCACGGATTTGGATCTATGGTTATATTGCCAAGAGTATCAGAAACCGGAGCAATCGTATGGTATTTGAGAAGCATTATCACTTATAGAAAATGGCATTGTGATGAAAAAACTGTAGTTTCAGCATTTGATCTCGCAGACAGAAGACCTTGGATTGAATCTCACTTTAGAGTATAAATATTAATATTCACTATTTAGATATTCTTCAAATGGCATATTACTGAAATATATATATTTTTTAATTTGTAGCCATCTACTGAATTAAGGTGTGGACGTAGAATTAATAGACACACATCCTTAGTATGGTTAGGTGAAAGTACAAATAGAGGTGATTGGCCATGGCATGTAGCAATCTTCTATGAAAACAATGAAAATGAAAGAAAATATCGTTGTGGTGGAAGTTTAATATCTAATCAATACGTTTTGACCGGTAATTTTTATTCATATTATAATCTTTAAATAAGTATAAGCAGTTCAATTATTACGTTCTCGCTCGCATAAATAAAAAATATAACTATAAAAATATATTACAATTAATTGTCACTAATTGGTTGATTATTTTATAAATCTGTTAATTAATTCTTACATTATCAGCTCAAAAAATCGATTGCAAAATTCCACTCAGACAAACAGACAAGCAAAACTTCTATAACAGTTTTTTTTTTCGAAAAAAAATATATATAAAACATTTAAGTTTAATCAACATATTAAAAGTTACTTTAAAAACAATTTATGCGTCACGTTTAAAAAAAAGTAAACCATGGTTGGAGCATATTTGATCTATAGAAAAAAATACTTGACTTTAAAGTTTTTTATTTATTTATGTTATCTTCCTTTGAAGTAAAAAAAATCGATATTTTTAAAAATTGCGTCGTATAATAAAAAAAAATACTGTGCTGAACCACAGTCAATATAAAAATAGAAAGAATAAAATAATATTTTATAAAATAAAAAGTTTAATTTAAAATATTAATCTTTTTTTTATAGCCGGACATTGCGTCGTGTCAGGTACCAAAATTTTGGATAATAAACTATCAGTCAAACTTGGCAAATCTGATTTAGGTTCATTCGAAGAAGGCTCTGACGATATAAAGGTGAGCAAACATTACAATTAATTATATTACATCTAAACCATGATAATAAAAAATAATTTTATATTTATTTAAGGTTGAAGAAATAATTCTTCATGATGAATATAATGCAGATACGCTCAGAAATGATATCGCATTGCTTTTATTGGAAAGAAATGTAACATATAATCAGTACATCCAACCAATATGTTTATGGTATGGTAAAGATTTGAGCAAGAAACAAGTATACGATATAGTTGGAAGGGTAATTATAATACGCTTTATATAATGAATAATATAATATTTCACATATAATCAAATAATAATAATAATAACACAAATTTAAAAAAAAAAACAATCTACAATCATAGTTTTTGACCGCAAAAAGATAAGCGAAATTATTTTCAATGGTTAATAAATTATTAAAATGAAACATTCAACGTGGTTCCGAAATCACGTAGTTAAATAGTTATAAATGACCGCATTACAATTTATATTTTTGCGGTTTTGGTTAATAAGTTTAAATTTTGATAATTCTTATGTTAATTCGGACTAATAATATTTTTTTTCTCATAAATTTCATTAAAAAATTAAGAAATTTTGCATAAACTTATTTCAAATGCTTTACCCATACTCATAAGAAGAAAATACTATTTTCAAGATTTATAAATGTAAAAATGCATGATCGATAGTTTAAAAAGACTAAGCTATTTTATTTTGAAATTTGTAATAAAATTCTGATAAATAAATTTTACTAAAAATGCTAATTAATTGGAATCGTTAAATAATTACATAATAATTTTTTATAATAAATAAAAAATATCTCTTTCTATTGAAAAACTACATTATTGATATTCAAAGGAAAAAATATACTAATTCTTCCATAAAAAAAAACGTGTTAAAAATCATTATTATAAATTATTAAATTTAAAATTATAGACGTAAAAATTATTTGCTTATTTAACATTAATATATAACATGCAATATTTATCATAAGACCATAAATATTCCGATATATATATATATATATATATATATATATATATATATATATATATGTGTGTGTGTGTGTGTGTGTGTGTGTGTGTACATAAAGTATATATAAAGAACTGTTTATTTTATATCACTAATTTATTAGCTATATTTTTACAAATATATATATATATATATATATATATATATATATATATATATATATATATATATATATATATATATATATATACAATAATAATAACTTCAAAGTTCGTTGCTCTCATTATGTGAATAACTTGTTCGACTGTTGTTTTATTGGTTGTCCATCCTTTCAGGTGCCTGGTTGGGGAATAAATGAAAACAGTCGTTATCCTGATTTTTTGTATGTATCAACGATTCCTATAGTCAATGACCTCTACTGTTTGCAAAGTCATGCAACCTTTTATGAAAACTTCTTGACCGACCTGACATTCTGCGCTGGATATCCCAGAGGAAACGGTACCAATGCAATAAAATATACAGATATTTCCTTTTTTTTATTCAATCAAAGCTTTTATCATTTCCAAAACAAGTTAACGAATATGGAAAATATTTATATTATATATATGCTAATCTTATAATATATTCAAGGTGCCTACGATGGGTCTTTGGCATTTTCAATCTCATAAACATATCAATAAAATTCTACAAAACATATATACAAACACTCTTGAAATCATATATCACTATAATAAATTTTGTTTTTCTTCTTAAATTTATCATAATTTTATATCATTTTATAAAAATTATATTTATAAATAGAATTATTTTACAAAAAATACAATTATAAAAACATATTGAAAAATAAATATATATTCATGATTTTTTTATAAATCATTGAAATTATTATTCAATAATTTTTCATAGGATCTGGAGTATGCAATGGTGACAGTGGCGGTGGACTCGTATTACCTGTTAATCAAGATGACAATGAACCCACCTGGTATCTGAGAGGAATCGTTTCGGTTACCGTAAGAAAAAGTGATAAAAACATCTGCGATCCAGACTATTATGCCATATATACAGATGTGGCGCAATACTTGGACTGGATCAAATTTCAAATGACTTCTTTTGGTGATCTGTTATTGGATTTGAACAATTCAGGAATTGCTAATAATGAACTGCAACTCGTGCAGTTACCGATGTTTGCTGAAATACCTGAAGATATCAAAAAATCGACAACAGAAACATCTACAGCTGTCGAAACACCAACGACAACAGAAACATCTAAAGCTACAGAAACATCAACTACAGAAACATCAACGACAGAAACATCAACAACGGAAACATCTAAAACTACTGAAACTTCAACGATAACAGAAACACCCAAAATTACTGAACCCTTACCATCGTTAGTAAATGATCAATAATATTCTTAATACTCATATCTTAATAATAAAAGATATCGGAATTTTTATCATTTGTTATGGATGATTATTTTACTGTTTTTTTTATGTGTGATCGAACATAATATTCTTCTACCGATGTTTTTACAGACTTTCATCTATCCAGACTACTGTCTATCCAGTCAATTTAGAAAAAACTACTGATGTAGTTCGCCCATCCAACAGTTCTTATGTTAAGTCATTATCAATTATAAACATATTATTTTCGTGGTTTTCATACTTGATAGTTATAAATTAATAATTATTTATAATGAGTTTTTAAAATAAGGTAAATATTTCGCTTTACATGTTGTATTATTATTTCAACTAAGGTTGTGTAAAATTGTAAGCAGGACACTGAAATATCTCATAGCACTTTCTATTGCATTAGAATTGTTTTTAACAAATTCCGATATTTTTTTCAATATATTTAGTTTTTATTTAAGAATAAAACGATCTCATTTAGTTCGAAAAAAATAAGTCATAAACAGTTTGTAGTAGTGTTATTAAATAATTAGTTTTACCACCAATAAATTAGAATAATATTATTTTCAATATATTTTCTAAAATATTTATTGTCACAAATTTAAGTTCATATTTTGATAAAAAGTTATAAACAAATAAATAATTTAAAAAAACTCAGATTTGTTTCAATTATACCCTTTAATCTTTGCTGTTTATGGTATATTATGATAAATTACCAAAAAAATGGCGAATAATTAATCAGTACAACCACTGAACTTTTCAGCTTTATAATCAGACCAATTCAAAAATAAACAGTCAAACGTCTGACATTGAATCGCATGGTTGTCTCTAAATATTTCAACAAAACTTGATACAAATATATTAACCAAAATGTGTCATAAATTAATTTTTACCACATTTTTTCTGTTAATATTTATAACATGCGGTTTTGCATGGCATAAATCAAATTTTAATTTTGATTCAAAGGTGAGAAATATATATATATATATATATGTGTGTGTGTGTGTGTGTGTGTGTGTGTGAAAATGTTACATTTTTTTCCATGAAAATTTCATGATAGCTTTTCAATTTTGATAGCTACCAAAAGAATGTGGTCGTATTAAAATTTATTCACCGGAAAATTATTATGAATCATGGGGATTTTGGCCGTGGCTTGGTATGATGACATTTTATTATTGGGAAATATCGACGAGATGCAATGTGGTACTTATACATCCACAAGCTGTTATCACCAGTAAGATAATTTTTATATTATAATATTAACACAATTATAAATTTAAAATTAATATTTTCATAGGTTTAATGTGTATCAGACATATACCAGAAATTAAACTGGAAGAATCACTATTCATAACATTTTCACTGCCCGGTTTACCATCCTTTCAAAATATATCGGTAAAATACATATATGAAAATTATTTTTTTTTCATCAAATATATACGATCTGTACATAATAGGTGACGAATATTGATTTCACTGGAACAAGCTATAACACTGGAGATAGTTTAGCAATATTAAGATTATCAAAACCTGTAATTATAAGTGCACGGGTGCAACCGATTTGTTTGTGGGAACAAAATCATGACTATAGTGCTCAACTTACTTCGCACATTGGAATGGTATCGATTTTATTAATTAAAAAAAAAAAAATATATATATATATATATATATATATATATATATATATATATATATGATTTCTATTGTTATCTAGTATTAATTATTTTGTCATAAATCAGGTAATCGGAGCTGATTTTAATAATTTATATGCATTGGCTGAATTAAGGGTGTATCAAGCACCGGTACGCATTATAAGTAAACAAAAATGTATAATTACAGAATCAAACATATTTAATGTAACCGAAGAAAATCCTTTATGCTTTACATATTATAGAGGTTTTTTAATATTTTTCTAATATTTTTTAAAAATGTTATTTTTATTATTTTTTATATCAAAAAATAAAATGTTTTCGTTCTAGAACCGGTAACGTGTCATGGATTTGGATCGACGTTAATTTTTCCACGATTATCCGAATCTGGCGAAGTTGTATGGTATTTAAGAAGTATTATAACACTTAGAAGATGGTTTTGTGATAACGATCATTTATATACGACAACATTTGATATTGCAGATCGAAGAGAATGGATCGAATCGCATTTTAAAGTATAAAGTCGAAATTGACTCAAATTTTACTTTATGAAATATTATTAAATTAATATTCTAGCCATCCACTGAAAACACGTGCGGAAGAAGAGCCTCAATTCATACACCCTTGATAATTTCCGGAAACCAAACTAACAGGGGTGATTGGCCATGGCATGCTGCTATCTATGTCGACCCTTCTGTGAAAGGTCAAAATAGAGTTTATCATTGTGGAGGAAGTCTCATATCACCTCAATTCGTTTTAACCGGTAAAAAATAAATATATATATATATATATATATATATATATATATCTTTTTTAATTGCTAAACATAATCGTAATGAAAAAAATCATTCTAGCTGGACATTGTGTAGTTTCAAGTTCAGGTGTTATGGATGGAAAATTATCAGTTAAACTAGGAAAACACGATTTAACCAAATATGAAAGAAATTCTTTCGATATAAGAGTATATAAATTTTAAATAAAAAACAATATATTTCTTTTATTACTTTATATAAAATTTTAAATGTTAAAATAGGTATCAGAAATTATATTACACGATCAATACAATGCAGAAAATCTTCGCAATGATATTGCTTTGCTGATGTTGGAAAGGAAAGTCGCTTATAACAGTTATATACGACCGGTCTGTTTATGGCATAATGAAGACATCGATAAGAGAAATGTATATAATCATAATGGAAAAGTATGATTAATTCTTAAAACACAACATTTTAGTATTTATAACATATATTAAAGAAATAGTATTCGATTTTTAATTTCAGGTACCCGGTTGGGGTTTGAATGAAAGAAATTATTATCCAGACACTATGTATGTGGCAAATATTCCCATTATGGATGATATTTATTGTTATCAAACTCATGCCACTTTTTACGATACATTCTTAACAAATTATACACTTTGCGCCGGAAATCCCAGAAGCAATGGTAAATTATCATTTTATTTTATTTGTAAAAACATATCACTTTTAATTATATTTATTTTTATTTATAAGATTCGTCTGTATGCAATGGTGACAGCGGTGGTGGTCTAGTTTTACCTATAAATCAAGACGATCAAGAGATTACTTGGTATTTGAGAGGAATAGTTTCTTTAACTGTTAGAAAACCAAATCAGAATACTTGTGATCCTGATTATTATGGAATATATACAGATGTCGCTCAATATTTAAATTGGATTTCATTTCAAATGAATTTAATTTAAATATATGTATTATTTTAATATATTTAAAAATTTTACTATATTTATAAAAATATTATATAATACATTAAACTGTAAATATTTTTTCAATTACTGCATAGTTACACAATGGTATAAAATAATTACTAAATCTAACATTTCTTTATTAGATTTTATTAATAGAATGAATTATTTATTACAAATATGTTTATATATATATATATATATATATATATATATATATATATATATAATTTAAATATTTTATAAATTAATAAAAAATAAAACTTTAAATATACATATTTCATTAATTATATCTGAAAATGTTTAGTTTATATATGAGAATAGAATAATGTAATCATATATAGCATATATTAATTTAATGAAATAAATATGGCAGAGCATTTTTTTTTTCAATTTTATAATATTAAAATAATTTATAAAACATTCACAATCAAAAATTAACGAAAGTCTTTTCAATTAATATTTCATTATGTCGATAAGTAATTTCACATACCTTCTATAATATTACACAAATCAACAATGAATTACAAACCACTTTTATGCACAATCAGTACTCATTTAGAATATTAATTTATATAATAATTAAAAAAAAATAAACTTATCTACGCATTAAAAATATCGCATTATTTTTTTTTATAATTGAAATTAAATATAAGCATGATTTTATTAACGTTATTTTCCTGCATTATTTTTTAAGCATTACTTCTGATTAACATAATATGCAGAAATTGAAATATCCATAAGAAAAAAAACCCAATACGTTAATACTGACCATATTGAAAATATGCTACAACTGGTTTTCGAAACAATATCAAATGACTGTTATGATGATATTTCACAGTTGATACTCGTTTGTTGTCAGGGAAACACGCGTTCTCCTTACATGTAATATTATAATATAACATTAAATTCGTATAACTGATGATTGTTTTACGGTAATTTTCGAGTTGTTTAAGCAAAATCAGCACGTATGAATGCGAAAAAGTGTCCTGATATACATTCAAAATGTCCTGGAATGTACAAATATTTTTCTTCACGATCGTCATATCGTATTTTTCATTTATTAATGCCACTTGGACTAATGGAAACTTTTTCGTCAACACTCGGGTGATTATTGTTGAATTTGTCTGTTCTAATGACAAATAATTTAATATTTTATATTGTGTATTGTTTTCAATTTATAGTTACCTCAAAATTGTGGTCGTTTAAGAAATTATATACCGGAATCAAAATTTGCTGCTTGGGGCAATTGGCCATGGCTCGGTTTGATGTCCATCGATGGTTTTGGAAATAGTCGTTGCATTTGCATTCTCATTCATCCTCAAGTTGTTTTGTCAAGTAAAGTATATTACAAAATTTATAATTTAAAAAGACATGGAATTTTTACCTCTAGATATCTTTGTGATATATATTTTCCTAAATATTTATTCAATTAATATTTTTTTTTATATTATTCTGTTGCTTTAAAAAATCACAGTCCTTGTTATAAATAAATAAATATATATATCGATAACTTTCCTGTTTACAATATGTTTCGAAAGTTATATTTCAAATATGTGTCATTACAGATAACCCTGGTTCTAAATATGATGAAACGTCCATCCATTTGTACTAAAAATATTGTAATAAATTATCGTTAAATTTCTCATTAATAAAAACTTGTATATATAGAAAAAACAATTTGAAAATATAACACGAAATATTTTAGTAAAATATTTCTTAGTTATTCTTTTTTTAATAAGAAGTGATATAAAATTATTTATGTTTTGTAGAAATTGATCACTCTTTTGAAATTATCAGCATATAAAAATTATATATTCATTCAATTTTATAAAATAAATTATTACATTTTCAGGTGCACTTTGCATTAGAGAATCAGACAGTAACATAAATGATATTATCACTGTATCATTTTCAATACCAGGTCTGCCATCTTTTCAGAACATATCTGTATGTTGCACATTAATATTTAAATGTAAAATTTCATTGAATACATATTATACATTGATCATTTGTAATTTAAGGTTTCACACGTCCATTTTTCAAGCAGCAATCACAATAGTGGAAATAGTATAGCACTTATGAAGCTAAGAAAGCCGTTAATCCTCAGTGCTGCAGTACAACCGATTTGTCTTTGGGAGGAAAACAACGATTATAGTGCTCAATTGAATTTACAAATTGGAATGGTAATCATAATATTTTTTCATAAATAAATTAGTTTCATTAGAATTTATCAACTTATGTATTTAAAAATTTAAGAACAGATAACCTTATATTTTTCAGATGATCGGCACAGATATTTCAAATATAAACGATATAAGCGGCTTGAATATTCTTCAAATACCTATCAGGATAATCGGTAAAACTCAATGTCAGTTAAATGATAAGACTGCTTTCAATGGATTTTTGAAGGATAAAATGTGTTTCACTTATACCAAAGGCAAGGAACTATTATTAAAAAATTAAAATTAATATCATATATAAGAATAATTGAAACGATAATAAAAATATTTTATTTTGAATCGTGATTATCGAAATATTTATTATATTACAAGAAGCTATTTCCATAAAATGATTTTAGAACAGCGATTTTCAAACTAACTAAACAATAACAGATCAAGTATTTGATATATAAATTAAAAGTTAGTCTGAAAATCCTTTATGTATAATAAATTCATTTTTCCGCAAAAAATATTACACTTATCTATTTTTTTTATATTATACTAATCAATATTCAAACTTATTCATTTAATTATTCATAAGAATTCATCCAATGATATAACATGCATATATTTAAACATATATTTTCCAAACTTCTTGTTACAAATGTTATATTAAATTACAACATATAATATGTATTATGCATTAAAATATTTAGAATTTACTAATATCAAGAAATAATCATACAAATAAAATTTTATTTATTGAAACACTCACATTAACCTTTCTTGTCATTTCCACCTACAAAAAACACTTAAAACGAAATATTTATTATAATATTGAATAAATCGTTTTCGGATGCATAATTTTGTGTATGCTAATATTGAAGTTTTAAAGAAACTGCATTTTTAAATAACGATTATATTATGTTGTTTTTTTGAAAAATAATATTAATTATAACAAATATATTGATTTACATATTATATACATTTTTTCCTCTATCTAAATAAAAACTAAAACAGCGATTTTCATAAATATACATTTTTATTTTCCAGCAATTAACAATTGTCACTATATTGGCTCTTCTGCGATATTTCCAAGACTTGATGAAAATGGAGCTTTTATATTTTATTTAAGAGGATTATTAACTCAAAGGGTAATCAACTGTCAAACTGGAAAAATGAACGGACTCTTAGATGTAGCTGGTCTGAAATCATGGATTGATTCTCATTTCAGAGTACTTATAATTCTAATATGAAATATCATTTAACTATTATGAATGTTCTAACATAGATTACTATTTATTATTGTTATCGATTACCTATAATCAACTTTAAATAACCATAAATATCAATTTATTACTATTCGCAATATTTCAATTTTTTTCTACAATTTAAAACCATAATTCTAAAAAAATGAACCATATTTTGAATTAACATATCGAATGAAATCTTTATATATTTTATACATTTATAGACATCATTAGATTCAAATTGTGGTCGACGACAAGTACAACACGTTGCATTAGTAACACTTGGTAATCAAGCTGAAAGAGGTGATTTTCCATGGCACGTTGGATTATATTTATATTCTCAGAACAAAAATAACGTGGCCTACAGATGTGGAGGATCATTAATTTCAAGTTCATTCGTAGTCACGGGTTAACATTAATTTCAAATTCATTATATTCACATAATAATGAAATTAGATTACATATTAAAATTAGTGTAAATTATTGTATATTTTTAGCTGGTCATTGCGTGGCGACAACCGATAACACCATTTATGCAGCAGACAGATTTCGTCTTGTTTTTGGTAAACATAATTTATATGTCAGAGAAGAAGGAGCAACGACAGCTTCGGTATGAAATTGATGAACCACTTTTATAATGTCAATTGAGCTTTTGATTTTAATACGTTTACATTTTTATTAGCCGTCATCAATCATTCTTCATGAAAATTACGGATATACTTCGCTCCAAAATGACATAGCATTGATGAAACTTAACACCGAAATTATGTTCAGCGAATATATTCAACCTGTTTGTATGTGGGATGAAAATGATATAAGAAAACAATCCATATTTAATATGATTGGCAAAGTTAGTTCGCATATTATTTGTTTATTTCAATTTTAGTGGACATGAAAGATTATGTTTGAAAAAAAATAAACCTAATTTATATATATATGTACCCAATTTTTATATCATTTAATAGAATATTCTTGATTCAGGTACCAGGATGGGGCGCAGATGAAAATGATAAATTTCCTCCATTTCTAAATGTTGCTACAGTGCCTATCGTGAATGACTTATATTGTCTTCAAAGTCATGATTCGTTTTATTCTAAATATTTAACCAACACTACCATATGTGGCGGATATCCAAGAGGAAACGGTAATTATAATTAATATTTTATTGATATAAATAAAAAAAAATATTTACAAATAATGCACGTTTACAGTACTTTCCATAATTGAAGAATTATAATTAAATTGATATATATATATATATATATATATATATATATATATATATATATATATATATATATATATATATATAATTGATTGCAGGTACGAATGTTTGTAATGGAGATAGCGGCGGAGGATTAGTACTTCCAATAACACAAAATGATCAGCAAATTTCTTGGTATTTACGTGGAATAGTTTCAGTAACAATTCCAAAACTTAATACCAGAAAATGCGATCCAGATTACTATGCCATATATACAGATGTAGCCCAATATATAAAATGGATTAATCAAAAAATGAAACAATTTGCTTAAAAAACATAAATAAATTTAGAAATATAATATTGTCATATTCAAAAGAAAAATATAATTCCTCAGACAGTTTTATATAATTAACGTGCCAAAAAAATATATTGAATAACTTTGATTTTTATATCAATCTTTAAATAACAATATAAATTATATTATATATATTTTGATGTTATAAACTTATAATGTAATAAATTTTCATAATAATTTTAAAAAAATATACTATTAATTTATTATAATTTGAAAATCTTATGTATATTTAAATAAACTGAATATTAAAAACTGAGACAAACTAGTTTCGAAAAAAAAAACAATAATCAATTTATATATTATTTTGAAACGAACTTAATATGATGACAAGAAAATTCCTATTTATACAAAAAATACAATATATAATGATAATTTCAGGAAAATGTTAAAAATAAATAAATTGTGACTTCCCAGAATATGTAATTATCAGTTTTGTGAAATAATTATTACGAAATATATTCACAAAAACATGCAAATTGGAAATCTTATTATATATTGAGAATGTTACTGCTAAAGTTTGGAAACCGTTTGTATTCACACTATTTATATAACTTGCAAATCTACTATTTGATCACGATAAAGTAGAAAGATGAATATATTTAATACTTTAGCTAGTCAATTTTAAGATTTCATCTTTATGATTAAAAATATGTAAAGAATTGTACGAGGATTATATTATAACATTCTTTTGATCATTCTAAATATAATGTATCACGTTTTTCATGAAAATAAATGTATACACAAATTGAAATATATAAACAATTTATATTATATATTATCTGAATTGATATTGATGAGCTTCTAACTCTCTTATTTATTTATAAATTTGGTAGGTAATATGAAAAAGATAAATAAAATTTTAACAATAACTGGTATATGACAGTTGTTCGCACATTATCTTGCATATACCAGATTTCAAACTTTATACACGTACATTGACTTGTACAATATTTGAAAAATGTTAAAAGATTTTCACATTATTATGGTATCTGAATCGATTAGTAATTCTATAAATTGTTTTGTTAATACAGAGATAAAATAAAATAAAACAATTTTTGAAATTATAAATATTTATAACGTTATTAAACAAGTTTTTTTCCTTTCGATATCGATTTAGAACCATTCCAACGATTGACGCCGTATTGAACGGTTGTTTTTCATATTGAAAAAAAAAATAATTACAATTCATTATATATTTCTAGGTAATATGATTAATAAATTTATTTTTACTATATTATTTCTATTGATTTTTGCAAAATGCGGTTCTGCATGGTATAAATCGGAGTTCCAATTAGATACCAAGGTATACTATTTGACTATATCTCAAATTTTCATGTCGTAATCATATTAATTTCATTGTTTTTTTTAAGCTTCCTAAAGAATGTGGTCGTGTTAAATCGTATTCACCAGAAAATTATTATGAATCGTGGGGTTTTTGGCCATGGATAGGAATGATGACATATTATGGTTGGGGAACGGGAACAAGATGCAATGCAATCCTTATACATCCACAAGCCGTTATTACGAGTGAGTGACATTTTTAAAATAAATATAATTTAAAACATATTTATTCTTATTATAAAATAAAAACAATACTCTTATAGGTTTATTATGCATCAAATACATACCAGAAGTTAAAATAGAAGAAACTCTCTTTGTAGCATTTTCACTACCGGGTTTACCATCTTTTCAAAATATATCGGTAATATTATAATTTAATTTTTAAATATACTATTTCTATAATATTATATAATTGTCATTGATCAGGTTACGGATATTGATTTTATTGGAAATCATTACAATTCAATAAGATTGGCGTTGTTAAAATTATCAAAACCTGTCATAATTAGTTCACGAGTTCAACCAATTTGTTTATGGGAAGAAAACGATAGTTGTAACAATCCATTAATTTCACACATTGGAATGGTACTGATATTTCTTAATATAAAATTTATTATTCGTTTATTGTTTACTAATTCGGTTTTAATTTAGGTAGTTGGAGCAGATTTCGATAATTTATATGCATTGGCTGAATTAAGAGTTTATCAAGCACCGGTTCGTATGGTTAATAAACAAAAATGTGCCAACGAACATAATCGTAATTCTAATGAAACTGATAATCGTTTATGCTTTACATATTATCGAGGTTTCATATAAATATTAACTATTCGCATTATTTATCCTCGGTTGCTTATTAATTTACATCGATTACAGAACCTGTGACATGTCATGGATTTGGTTCTACATTAATTTTTCCAAGATTGTCTGACGCTGGAGAAGTGACGTGGTATTTGAGAAGTATTATAACGGCTCGAAGATGGTTTTGTGATAATGAACATTTATATACAAACGTTGATGATTTGGCATATCAAAGACAATGGATCGAATCACATTTCAGAGTAAATCAATTCATTACAATGACAAACACTAGTAATAGATAATGCAATATTTAAATCTGAAAAAAATAGTCATTTATTGTATTAATTAATTTTTAAATTAGCACCAAAATAGATGTGTTTAAAACCAATATCTATTTTTAAAGTCTCAATTTTGAAATATTATTCCTTAATAGAAAAAAATAATTAATAGTATGCTATTTTTAAAACTTTAAATATGCAAAAGTTTTATATTAATTAAACAATTCAATGGTATAAATATTACCAAATAATATTAAAAAAAAACAGTACTTTATTATTACTTATGAATCATCATTATTGAATATTGTGTGTCGATTTTTAGAGAAAGTCAACATAATTAAACACATTTAATTAATAATATTACAAAATAGTATTAAATTTAATTAATATAATGTTTTAGCCATCTACTGAAAATACTTGCGGAAGAAGGGCATCTATTCATACACCATTAATAATTTCTGGAATAGAAACGAAAAGAGGTGATTGGCCATGGCATGCCGCTATCTACATAGATCCTACAAAAAAAAGTCAAAATAGAGTTTATCATTGCGGAGGAAGTCTTATATCACCTCGATATGTTTTAACCGGTATAAATAAATAATTTTCAACACACTTATCAGTTTTACTAATAACAATATTTATATACATTTTTAGCGGGACATTGTGTGGTATCCAATAATGAAGTGTTGAATGGAAAACTATCGGTTAAACTTGGAAAACACAATTTAACGGCTGATGAAAATGATTCCGTTGACGTTAGGGTATTCAATTTTTTTTTTCATATGAAATATATGATTTACTGTCATTTTCTTACATCGTCGACAGGTTTCAGAAATAATACTGCACGATCAATTCAATACGGAAACTCTTCGCAACGACATTGCTCTCTTGATGTTGGAAAAAAATATCACATATAATAATTACATACGACCAATTTGTATTTGGCATAATGAAGATATCGATAAGAAAAACGTATATAATCGTAATGGAAAGGTATGATCGATTCATGAAATGTGATCATGTATTTTAACAATATTTATTAGATAATATTTAAACTTTCAGGTACCAGGATGGGGTTTGAACGAAATGAATTATTATCCAGATACTATGTATGTTGCAAATATTCCCATTGTAGACGATATATATTGCTATCAAACTCATGCTTCGTTTTACGATTCGTTCTTGACAAATTATACGTTTTGCGCTGGAAATCCAAGGAATAATGGTAATTGATTATTATGGTATTTAATGTTTAATTGAAAATCGCTTTTAATCATATCCTTTTTTTCTTAATTTTTCAGGTTCGTCTGTTTGTAATGGTGATAGTGGCGGAGGTTTGGTTTTGCCAATAAATCAAGACGATCAAGAGATTACATGGTACTTGAGAGGAATAGTTTCGTTGACTGTAAGAAGACCAAATCGCAATACTTGCGATCCTGATTATTATGGAATATATACAGATGTTGCTCAATATTTAAATTGGATATCGTTCCAAATGAATCTAATTTAACTGTATAGCTGTAGAAAGAAATAAATATTTAATTAAATTAAAAACGGGTTATTTTATATAAACATTTATATTTCATTTTATTTTATATTCTGTGTGATTGAAAATTTTTTTTCCCGTTATATAATCGTAGTTTTAGAATATAATTTGCATGTTAGATTGAATCAATGTCAAATTATACAGTTTTACCAGAATTCGACTCTTCTTCCAAACTAATCAGGTCATATTTTAAAATATAATTCGAATATATAGTCTTTATATAATATAAAATATATAGTTTATATAATCTTAAACAAGATATGAAAATTTCCAGTACATAAAAATATAAACTACGCATATTTTTAAATTGTTTTGTATTTTTGTTTATTATAGTCGATAATAATAAATAATTATAGTCAACAATAATCATAATAATATAAAAGAACTTATGTCATAGATTTCATCATATTTTCTGAAATCAATCCATGTTTCGATTATATTTACATTGATTTGTTTTCCATGTTTGTGGTGTAACACTTTTTAAAACACCTTGAATACATGACTCATTAAACTTATCACTATATCCGTTGTAAAGTATAGCAATTTATTATATTTATATGATTTCAACTAATTAAGTCTATTTCATTTTTTTACACATTACAATAAATTCGATACTGAATGATAACTGAAATAAAAAAAATATTTAATATAGAATAATAACAAAAAAAAAATCCTGTTTTCTAACAAAAATAAAATCAATTCTATGGTCATTCGCCTATCTGACACGGAATCAAGAAGTTGTTTTTCACATTGCAACATTCAACTATTATACATTTTATATTTTTATATCATGTTTAATAAATTGATTTTCACTGTATTATCACTATTATCATTTACAACATGCGGTTATGCCTGGTATAAATCTGAGTTCCAATTAGATACAAAGGTATATATGATTGTATATTAAATATGACTATTTCTATTATATTTTTTAATATTTTTTTATATTATTAATTTTTGAAGCTGCCTAAAGAATGCGGTCATTTCAAATCGTATTCACCAATAAATGATAATGAATTTTGGCCATGGATTGGAACATTGACATATTCAGCATGGGGAAGAGGTTCAAAATGTAACGCAATACTTATACATCAACAAGCCGTTATTACAAGTTAGTTTTGTTTGTGTTAAAAATATATTTTAAAATATATATTTTTATTTTTAGTGCTTGAATTGAAAATGAATATTTTTATAGGTTTAATGTGTATCAAATATATACCGGAAGATAAAATAAAAAAAACTCTATTCGTAGCATTTTCACAACGAGGTTCACCATCCTTTCAAAATATATCGGTATAATTATTTTAATTTATAATTTTTCCAACGCATTATTGATTTTGTGAAAAATCTTTCTAACATAAATATTGGAAAGCGTTTTGTTTTATTTAAGTATGATTTCTAATTCAAAATAATCTAAAATTCCATGAATATAAACATCATCTAGTTATACATATATAAACGAATCAATAAATCTATTATAAATATTTTGAATGTATTTAAATAATATTTTAATAAACATTTCTATTCACTATTATACTATAATTATCAAACTATATGCATTGCTAGATACTTAACGAACAATTAACGATCAATATTCTTTATTAATCAGGTGACAGATGTTGATTTCGTTGGAAAAGAGTACAATTCGGCAAAATTGGCAATATTAAAATTATCAAAACCTGTCGTAATTAGTTCACGTGTACATCCTGTTTGTTTGTGGAAGGAAAACCGCAATTGTAACGATCCTTTAGTTTCACACATTGGAATGGTTTTTATATTTCATTCTATATAATATATAATTTATATAATCAATTATCATTTAGAAATTTGTTTTAAATTTTAGATGGTCGGAGCAGATATAAACAATTTGTATTCATCGGCTGAATTTAAAGTATATCAAACAACAGTTCGTATGGTAAATAAACAAAAATGTGACATCGAAGTAAACGGAACATCTAATAAAACTGACGCAAATCATTTATGTTTTACTTATGATAAAAGTATTTTTATTATTATTATTATTTTATTTTTTTATTAATCATAAATATATGTTAATTTTATTTATATGAATTTTTAGAGCAGGTCACGTGTCATGGATTCGGATCTACGTTAATTTTTCCGAGATTATCTAAGACCGGTGATATAATATGGTATTTAAGAAGTATTATAACATCTCGAAGATGGTTTTGTGATAAGGAGCATTCATATATAAATGTGGACGATATTTCACATCAAAGAAAATGGATCGAATCACATTTTAAAGCAAATCGATCTAACACAAAAACTGATTAATATTACAGATTATAAATATTTGAAAAATAACTGATCTATTATTAATTTATAATATAAAATCTACCATTAAGCCACCAAATATTACTACAGTTCTTTTCAGTTACAATAATTATATTAATTTAAATAAAACCCAACATTCAACTCACAAATAATTCTAATGTTCAAAGAAATTACAATTTTTCATTTAGAAATATTTCCCGTATTTAACTTATCTAGATAAGTAAATTTAAATTAAATATTATAAAATAATATTACATTATAAAATTAATATTATAAATTTCTTTACAAAAAAAAATATATTTCTTTTTCGATTAAATTATTTTAATAAAAATATATATCCTATAATAAATATACAATAATATCTTTAAATAGTCTGAGAAGATTGAGTATATGATTTTATATTTATTATATAAGAAAAAACTATAATCGTGATAAAATAAATTTATTTTTGATGAAATTGAAAAAAAAACTTCTATTATGTAAACATTTTTTTTTATTTCAACAAAAATCTTCTAACAATTAATTAATGTTATTTTTCCTTCTATATTTTTTTCCTTTTTGATAATTTGAATTCCCAAAAAAAAAGATTTTTTTTCCTATAGTATTCTTATAATTGAATATTATTTAAAAATTTCAGAATGAATTATTTTAAAATTACATACATATTATGTGATACGTATATTTTAAGTGAAATTAACAATTTTATTAAAAAAAAAATATAAGAAAACTAAGTCGCAATACTTGTAATTCTAATTATTATAGAATAAACACAGATGTCGATCAGTTATAAAATGTACTTCATTTCAAATGAATCTGTTTTAATTAAATAAATTAATACAGATTTGTATGAATAATTATGATATTGATACTGCCAAGATAATTTTCATACAGATAACTCACGTTAGCATGACGTCTATCAATATTATATACATACATATATAATAATAATTGATCAATAATTACTTCTATGGAAATTTCGCTATACTTATTATTAATTATATATTATATTTTCCTTGTTAAAAAAATATAATTACACGCTCTGATATTTTAAAGAACAACGTTATATATAATATAATATAATATTTTTTTTTCATAATCAATTCAAGATGCAGTTGATAAATATGAACACTCATTATTAACACAAACTTAGTACAATGAAAATTATTTTATTACATTTCCACGTATTTTTCCGATTCGAACGTAACTAACGGTGAATTATTCAGGATTACAAGGATAAAATTTCGAAAATAAAAAAAAACACACACACACATACACACATCTCGATCGGGTTTTAACTACTCCGACCTGTTTTTATAACAATAACCGATGATGATGTATATTGAATATTATTTTAGTAACCGTATCGTTAAAAATATGCAGTGATCGCTGATCTTGTGCGAACGTTGGACGTATTATTATTTTTATTTTTATTTTTTCACTTAATCGAATTAATTACATGTCATTTATGGGTTAAATAGGAAAAATCCGCACAAATGACATAAACTTGACAACATCTGCATAATTTTATAATGCGTTCGTGTGCTCGCATATTTTGTCTGACGATCTGTATTATTATATTAACATTATTCGTTTCGTCGACGAATACGACATGGATAAGTGGAAATTTCACCGTTAATTCCAGGGTAATCGTTTCGTTTGTTTATCTACAGTACATTACATATGTTTATTGAATTAATTAATTAATTTATTGATTTATTAAAAAAAAATAAAACGTTTTACAGCTGCCGCAAAATTGTGGTCGTTTAAAAAATTATATGCCTAGAAATAGTTTTGTCGCTTGGGGAAATTGGCCGTGGCTCGGTTTGATGTCTGTCGATGGTTTTGTAAATAGTCGCTGTATTTGCACTCTAATTCATCCTCAAGTTGTTATATCAAGTAAAAAATATATATATATATTCAGTATTAAAATATATTATTTTATTTAATGAAATGAAAAATTATTTTTTTGCAAATTCTAAAACAAATATATATTTAAGTTGTGAGTGTGTGTGTGTGTGTGTGTGTGTTCGGTTGAAATTTAAAATATGTCTTACGTTAGATAACTAATAAATAAATAAATAGAAATGATAATGTAAAATATTTATGAACGATATGTGAATTTCTTAATATTGTTTTAGTATGAATATCTAAATTTAAAAAAAATCCATGATTTATGACCTTGTTTTTTTATTTGTTTGCGCAGATAATAATAGAATATATATATATATATATATATATATATATATATATATATATATATATATATATATATATGAAATTCTAATTATAATATAAATGATTTATTTGACAAATGTAAATATAAATATGTGTATCAAAATGTGTTAATCTTAAATTAATATCCTAAACTAATAAAAATCGTAAATTTATACGCAAATGATAGATTTTAAAAATAATACTATATATTTTCTATTAATTTTTAATATCAAAAAAATTTTGAAATTATTTTCTAATGCTAAACGATAATCACTATTTTTATTTATTTCAGGTGCTCTTTGCATAAGAGAATCAAATACCAAATTAAATGACGTAATAACTGTGTCATTTTCAATATCCGGTTTACCGTCATTTCAAAGTATTACTGTAAGTTTTAACACTTAGAATGTATGTATTTTTTTTTACTTTTTTTTTTGATATCAGACAAAAAAATATTTTTAAGGTCTCGCACGTTCATTTTTCGAGCGATAATCATTATGATGGAAAAACTATAGCGCTTTTAAAATTGAAAAAACCTTTCATACTGAATTCCGCAATACAACCGATATGTCTTTGGGATGATAATTACGGTTACAATTCGAATTTAAACTCTCAAATCGGAATGGTAATTTTGATAATTATAAAAATAAATAAATCGTACGTGACTTAAAATTGTTTAATATGTATAATTTGTTAAATTATAGATGATCGGAACTGATAATTCGATTATAAGCGATGGAAATTCTTTGAGTATTTTACAGATTCCTGTTACGATCATCGGCGAAGATGAATGTAAAATTAGCGAAGGAAATATTTTCAATATATTATTAAAAGGTGCAATGTGTTTCTCGTATAATAAAGGTATTGTATTTTTTAATCGAACGCAAATTTTAATTTAAAAATATCAATTTAATATACGATTATGCAGAAATTATTCAGAAAACTTGCATATTTGTAAAAGTATATATTTTGAAATTTATTTAAACTATTTTTTTTAGAAATTAGCAATTGCCACTATATTGGTTCTTCGGTGATTTTTCCAAGATTCGATGCTACTGGAGAAATAATCTTTTATTTAAGAGGTTTATTAGCTCAAAGAGTGATCAATTGCAATAGTGGTAAAACAAATGGTGCGCTGGACTTGGATAGTATCAAACCATGGATCGAATCCCATTTCAGAGTAAGCAAATATTTCATAAAATATTAACCTTTTATTGACATTGCCTTCTATTAATTTGACCTTTACATATATGGTATTTTTAATATTCATCTTCGATCTTTTAACAATGATGTCATTCAAAAGGAACGTATATAATAACTATACTCTTTTTGTTTTACTACTACTTTACAAAACGAATTTATTTTATTTTTTTATCATAGTTTATTGTAAAATAATATATTTTTTTTTAATATATTTATAGCCGTCTATAGATTCCACGTGCGGTCGAAGACAGATTGATCATGTGGCTTTAGTTACTTTAGGTGACCAAACTGAAAGAGGAGATTTTCCTTGGCATATTGGAATATATCTATATTCTGAAAATAAAACTGAATTGAGCTATAGATGTGGTGGATCTTTAATTTCAAACTCTATCGTAATCACCGGTAATAATAAATCTTATTTTTATACAAATTTTATAATAATTACTTTGAATACAAAAAAAAAATGATATAAATGAAATCTTTTTTATTTATTTAAAAAATAATATCTTTTTTCTTTTTCAACTTGAACTTCAGTTTGATCATATATAAATGAAAAGTACTTTATTCTTTTTATTTCAGTTCGTATTAAAAGCGATTTGGATTTATGTTGAAAATAATTTTATTAAATTTCTAGCTGGTCATTGCGTTGCAACATCTGATAATAGTGTTTATGCAAAGGATAGATTTAAAATAGCTATTGGCAAATATAATTTATATGTCAAAGAAGAAGGAGCAACAACTAGATTGGTATAAAATCAATAAACTATTAAAATTATTTTATGTGTAAACATATTTTGATATATTAATTTTCATTCTATTATTTATAATATCATAATTTTAATAATATTTTTTAAATTTATATAAACGATATCTCTAATTATTTTTCTTTTACAGTTATCTAGAATAATTCTTCATGAAAAATTCGGACTTACATCGCTAGTAAACGACATTGCAATATTAAAACTCGATTCCGATGTAGAATTCAACGAATACATTCAACCCGTTTGTTTATGGGACGAGAACAATAATAAAAAAGATCAAGTGTTCAATATGGTTGGTAAGGTCAGTTCTCGCATATTATATTATTTTTCTAAAAAAAAAAAAAAAACTATACGTAAATACACTTAAAATATCATTAAAAAAATTTTTTTTCAGGTACCCGGATGGGGAGCCGATGAAAATAATAAATATCCCCCACATTTAAGAGTAGCCAATGCTCCCATTATTGAGGATTTGTATTGTTATCAAAGAGAAAGTACATTTTATAATACATATTTAACAAATACTACGTTCTGTGCCGGATATCCGAGAGGAAACGGTAATTAAAATCGATTTTTAATTATAGAATCGAGGTTAACGTCGATTTAGTACGTTTAAAAAGCCTTAGAAATTTAAGGGTTCTGATTAATTCAAAATATTTTTCATATCTTTAGAATAAAATAAAAATATACATATGTAAAGATTAGTTAGTGCGACATCAGTGGAAATAAAGTGTTATATCATATTAATCGAAGTTAATACTAACTAAACTTAAGTTAGAAATAAATAAGACATCTAATACTAATTTATACATACTGTCACACTAATAGGATTTGATCGCAAACGTTTAGAACAATGTTTCTCAACCAATTTTATATCATGGCGCACTTAAACCTTTTTAAATTTTTTATATCTTTAATGATGTATTTTCGATTATATTGATTTATATTTTAAATCACCAAATTGTATTATGTTACTCATATTGAAAGATACTGATTTTTATTAGATAACTTAGTATTTGATATAACAAAATTATTTCAATTAATGCTAAGACAGTTTGAAAGTAAAAAATAAAAAAAACATTCAGATTAATATATATATATATATATATATATATATATATATATATATATATATATATACATCTAATGCAGATTCTTAGAAACTTGTTGACATTGAAATTTAAGTATATATATTAGTTTCCAATGATATTATAACATATATGTATAATATATTATAAAACTAATTTAAAACTTAAAATAAAACATCTATTTTTAATTTGAAATGTAACAAAATATATTTGAAGATATGTTAAATCATTTAAAATAAAGATAATGTCTAAAGGTCAGACATAGAGCTCATGACTTAACCTCAAACTAAAAATTAATATTTTTTTTTCTTCATATCAACATCAATTTTTCGGCGATTAAATAATTTTTATTAATAAACAATACATATATATTAAGATATTCAATATATACATATTTTTTTATTAACTTATGAAAAAAAAGTTCAAGAATTTCTTTAACAAATTTCAGGTACAAACGTTTGTAATGGAGATAGCGGTGGAGGCCTAGTACTTCCGATAAGGCAGAGCGATCAACGTTTATCTTGGTATTTACGAGGATTAGTATCAGTCACAATATCAAAACTAAATCAGAGAATATGCGATCCAGATTATTATACTGTATACACTGACGTGGCTCAATATATCAAATGGATTAATTCAAAAATAATGCAATTATCCTGAAAAAAAAATCGTACTTATTTAATATGAAATTTTTATATATTCTTATGACCTTTATTTATAATCGATTTTATTATTTAGATTGTAAATAATTGAAAAAAAAAAGTTTTCAACTCCTGTAATCGAGCTGACACATGCAGCGTAGTCATGCAAATTCCTTAAAAGCCTGTTGATCGTTGCAAATATCCTCAATATTTTTATATTATTAATATTTATATTCAAATGCAATATTATATTATATTATATAAGTAGATAATCAATTTAAATTATAATATTTATATTAAAACACAATTCAAATATATTTATTATAAAACTAGTATTAGTGTAAATATATATATATTTTTTAAAATATCCATTTTGACTTTTTTATTTAATGTTTTATATCAATAAATACCAAGATATGTTGATATATCGTGAGATGTCGCCAAATTTTCGACTTAAAAGTCATTATATATATATATATATATATATATATATATATATATATATATATATATATATATATATATATATATATATATATATACATTTCAAAAATATCAATTTATCGTTTATCCTACTTTTCACATATAAAATATTGTTTAAAATAAATAAATCAAGTCGATAGTTGATAAATATTTTATTACGTAAAATTCAATATAAATGATCGACAATATGGTCAATCGCATATAACGATCGATCGATTAACCATTTGAGAATCGCGGTAATAAATTGAATTCTATGAAATATAAATGTTTATATATATATATATATATATATATAATTTAAAACACGAAGAAGCGAACATCGAAGTATTTCAAGCATGCGCCGTGAATTATATCGAGTAACAGTCGTCGGCGCGTTTTTCACAACAAAACAGGTTCAAAACGCGCGACATATCGCGAACTTTTCACGCTTTCCCGCCGGAAAATTCGATCGGAAAAAAACGATGAAAATATAATAATAATTGTATACGTTAAAAAGGATCCGCGTGCCAAACATTGCCGATTATTATTTACGTTTAGACGAAAAAAAAAAAAGAAATAGAAACGCGAACGGCAATGGCCGAAGAAATTCGACTGTTTTGGGAGTTCGTCAAAAAGTATGTGATTTTAAAAATGATCGTTTTATTGCACTTTGCACTTGTCGATTATTTGCAATGTTTTCTTTTAGCAAGATATGAAAATATTTTTTTTTACAATATATACACGTGCTAAACATGTGCGTTACGTATTGACTTTTTAGGTCAGTAATTTTTTTTCTGAGATATTGTCTTCAGCTTGCATATGCTTTAAAGCATTAAAATACGATATACCGTTTAAAATTGAATATAGAACTAGCGACTCGATCTTTAATATAAAATAGCATTAAAAACCTCAAAATAAAACTTCTTAAAATTTCATTGAAATTAATTATTCAACATCATAATTGATTAAAATAACAGTAAAAGTTTATTTTTGATATTTGACAATTTTTTTTTATAAATTAAGATTTTTTTGATAGATATTTCAAATACCTTACAAAATAAGAAATATTTAAAAGCTTGTTAAAAATTAAGAATTGTGGCTGACAAAAATTTTAACGCATACATTTTATATCTCACTGTATTAATATTTTTGTTATTTTATTTTAATATTAAAATTAACATATATTATATACAAATTTTACATTAAATTCCACAATATGTGTAATATCTTAACTTTCACTTTTCTAAAAATCACTTTATTTTATTTAAGAAATTCACACACAATATTTTTTTTTCTTCAATAATATGTAAAAGTTTAATAAATAATTCGTCTTAATCAAAAATCATAATTAATCTATATATAAAAATAATTATATTAAAAATATCAAATGATATTATGATAAATTACTTTTTTTTTCTTATTAAAACATTAAAAAAATGATAATTGTGAAATTTAATATCAGAATTTAATCTACGTTTTTTATTATAATTTATGTAGTATTTTATTAAATAACATCAACTCTTAATAATAAATGACTCGAGTAAAATATGTTATATATATATATATATATATATATATATATATATATATATATATATATATATATATATATATTATATTTATTGTATAATGCAAAAAAAAAGATGAACAATATTATACAAGGTCGATCTTTAATATATTTAACGAATCGCACTTCAGCGTAAACGATGTCATAATTCAAAAAAACAGTTAAATTATTACCGTAATTTAATCGATAACCGTGTCAAGTTTTAACCTTGCATTTTAACTTATATCTAAATTAATATTCTTCAATCGATTTCTACTCTATACTTTCAATTTATCATCAATTTGAAAAATATAATTTTAATATGATATTAATATTAGATATAATTATCAATAATTATATTTTATGTTTTTAATATATATAATATAAAATAAAAATATGAAAAAATACGAATATTAATTGTAATATATTTGTTTTTTAATTATTTAGATTGTGAATTAGAGCGCGTATTTTATATTTGACGCGTCAATTATATTGGAAAAACGTCGTTCGCGATCTAGAAAATTTTTCATCAATTTTCCGAGCGGCTGAAAAATTTTCATTTTCTTTCGTGAAAAACTTCGGCACGCGCGTCAATAATTAATGCACGATATTTTCCTTCGAAGCGTTCTCGATCGATATTCATATTTGTATTGTAACCAAGCAGTTATAGTGAACCTTTTACGATTGTGTAATCGTGTCGTACGTCGAAACGCGACGCTCTTTCAAAATGTCGTAGTGTGTAATTTGAACTATCATGTCGTATCAACTGGTCTATAATTTACATGTCTATTATAATTTTACGGTACACATATATATAATAAACTTATATTTACTACTTGTACACGTATACGGAGCCTACCTTATTATTATTACTTTGCTGTGTATTATAAATGAAATTGTTCTAAATGGAAAATATAGACGATTACGTGGCCATTAATTTTATATATATTTACATTTGATCATTCCTTATCGATTTTTAATAATGAAAGCTTTTGTTTGCTATGCTATTAAAAACATATGTTGCTTTTCCAGACGAGGCTGAAAGTATTGCGTATAAATAAATTGTTAATTAAAGTAATTTTGCATTTTTGTTTTATCGATTACAAATAATTAATATGAACGGAATAATTTAAGATGTAAAGCAAATGTTTGAAATATTATGATAATACGGAGTTGAAGCAAAATTTATTACTACTATATATTTTCAATTTTATTTCATTGATATACAAAAATAACCTTAATATAAAATTTATCAAATATTAAATAATTTAAATTCTACTATCTAAATGATCTACTATCATCTCTTCATACTTTGTGTACGAATATTTTTATTAGATTTTTCTTAAGTTAAAGTTTTCTGAGAAAGTCGTTTATTTCCTTTTACTAAAATTATATATAAAATTGAAAACTAAGAATTTTATGATTACATAAGAATAATTAAATTTTTATACATGATTAATAACTTTTCAACAACCAAAATACGCACTACAAATAATATATAGTAACTACGATATATAAATTTCTCAATTAATTAATTTCAATAAATTTATATACAAAGGTCATATATTCAAATGTAATACAAAATCTTAATAAATTTATTCGGAATCCTAATATATATAACACAAAATGTATATAAAATAAAATTAATATCACAAAAATATGATGTTATCTGAAACAACATATTTTTTTTATACTTTTTATATTCTAAAAGTGACATTTTTTTAAATTATTTTTACGATGAACCCTTGAATAAAAAATATAAAATTGCAGTAAATAACAACATTTATAACTCATATAAAAAAATAATAATAATAATCGTCAACGACGACAGCTTTATAATATGGATTGATAATAAAGACATTAAAGCGAACAATTTGCAAGAGAAATAGTTGTACATTTAAATTCATAAACTGGGTTCAATGATGCAAATTATCTTGTTAGATAAAGGTAAATTCCGTTGTCGTTTACCATTCTCTCAGGTATATTCATCTCAGAGAATACACGAATCCTTATCATTCTAAGTGAATATTCTAAGAATATTTATTTATAAATAACTAAAAGTCTAGACTTTTCGGTATCTGAAACGGAGACCGTTTTTCATTGATTCATTATCGGGCGACAATACTTCAATAATTCAGCATAGAAAAAAATAGAGTCATTATCAATAACATCTACATTCAGTATTTCATGTGAAACAATTCACATTAAACGATCGTTTTTCAATCTTTTCCGATTTATAAATAAACGATTTTTATCATATTTCATAAAATTATTTCGATAATTAAATTGGAATTATTATATATATGATATATATTCGAGAAATGGTTGAGATATTCTTAAACTTTAAAAAATTGCTACATTATATCTAATAAAAAAAATTCACATCACTATTTACTGTCCTATTGAAAAAATAGTTTCCTTTATAGATAAATTCTAGATAAAAAAAAAAATCCTCTCCACTTCGATATAATTTCATTACCAGTAAAAAGTAAAAAAAATCTTTTCATTATCAATATTATATAAAACGAAATATATGCATAATATCGAAATATATTAATTTAAAATCATTTATTCAACTGATATAGTACATATATACGGATAAAACCGGATATAATTAAATTGAATAATAATGTGTTTTTAAAACTTTAAATAAAAAAATATTGATTATATATAATTTTTAAACTGTCATTGGAAGATAATACACAATTAGTATTTTAAATATATAAATTTTCTACATGTTTTTCTTTTCTAAATTGACCGATATATATATATATATATATATATATATATATATATATATATATATATATATATATATATATATATATATATATATATATATATATATATATATATATATATATATATATATATATATATATATATAACAGACATTGTACTGTTTATCTATTTTGTATCATTATTAAAAAAAACATATATTTTTTTCTTCAGACGTAATCTGACAAGTTCATCGATGGATGTTAATGATTAATTGATATATATCAAATATTTTCATTTCAATATCAATTGTTTAACAATGTTTTAATAATATAAAGATTATACCGTGTCAAGTCACCGTTTAATACTTTCATTATTTTTTTTTTCAAATTTAAAATCCTTATTTAATAAATATGTATAATTATAATTTTATACACGCAAGTGTTTCAATATGCTATGATAGTTTACAAAACTTAAATATAAACAAAAAAAAATGTTGTTCATTACACAATAATAATAATAATAGTCGAATATTTGTTAGATGGATACGGAAATAAGTGCAGGTATACGATTTACGACGATGACAAATCGAGATATCACTCGAACTTATTTCAAAACATCAATACTATTCAAATACTTTCTTTCTACTACACAATCGCAAAAATTTTTCCGAAAAATTTCTTCGCAACGCCTATATAAGAACAGAATTTCTTAGTGATCAGGTCATTTCTTGAATGTCAGTGTTGCATTTGGGTCCTTTGGCCTAAATCAAGTGTGTTTTTAAATTAACAAATAAAAAAAAAAACCGAAAAGAGCATATATATATATATAAAAGGTAAGCTTCTTGCATTTATTAATAATTTTATTTATCGTATAATTAATTAGCGCTGAATTATTACGGTTAAATTTTATAGTTTCAAATATGAAGGTGTTAGTTTTCACATTGACCACATTGGTATGCTTATCGTTGGGTGCTCCCGAAGGCAATCCGTCACCAATTTATAAAGCACCTGAAAACAGTGGATATGTCTCCGATCAACCTATTTATACACCGGTAAATTTTAAGTTTTATTTTTTTTACTATAAATAAATAATAGTTTATTAAGTTTTCTTTTTTTTTTTTAATTTTCATTAGGAAACATCGGTAGCTATTCCACCGTCGAATTCAGGTCAAAATTTAGCAACGGCAAACACTGGAGTATCTGTGGACAATTCACATCTTTACAATCCTGAAGGGTATGTAGATGGTTATAATGGTTATGCCGCTTACGATCCCGGCTACGGTTTACAAACGGGGTAATTATACATTTAAAACGATTCAATTCAAATGATCAAAATATTGGTAACCGCATTATTTTTATTTTTTTTATATTTTAATTTAGATACGAAGGCTACTTAGTGCCAACTGGTGGTTATTATTCACCATTATCGGTGGCTGAAAATGGGGTAGTTAACTACGCTTGGAGTTTACTCCCTCAGGCAACGGTCAGTACTTTAATATAAATTATCCAAAAAAAAAAATCTGTATTAAAATTATTGTTTTTAATATATATGATGTGATAAATTTCAGACTGTTTTATCCATTATTGGTAAAGTGATCATTTATGGTTCAATAGCAGCCGCAGTAGTTCTTGTTGGAGCCGCAGTTGTTTTCGGAATCTGCACTTTTACACCTCTATGTCATATAAAATTGAATGGAATCAATCCATTGACCATTAAGGAAGAAGTCAGATCTTACATAACACCTGACAATATTTCAGCTGCATTGAACTTTTTCAGAGAAGCCGTAAATAAATATCAAAAAATGCAAAAGCTTCAATAGAAATAAATATGTAAAATTTATTATTTGAACACTTTTAACTTTCACCAGTTTTCACAATTTAATTTTTTTTTTGTCATACTCTTCTAATTATATCGATGTATATTTAAATATAATTAATTTATTTAATACGAATATCTTTTTTTATTTATTTACGTTTTATTTTTTATCGTACAATCGTAAAAAAATAATGTAATAATAATTTATAATACGAGCGCTAATTAAATATTTTAAATTAAAAATAATTTTATATATATATATATATATATATATATATATATATATATATATATATATATATATATATATATATCAACGATATAATCTTTTAATTATTGAACATTGATCTCAAATAGCTCAAAGATTAAAATCGAAACTCTCATATGAAAAATTGATATGTAATTATTTACATATGACCAAAACAAGGATTGATTAGATTATTGTTTCTCAAATAGTTTTAGACTTTTCATATCATTAATAATTAAGTATTAAAAATATATATTAAATTATTAGTTTTCTTTAAAACTCCATCATTCCCATTATTAACTATTTCATCATTTTAATTTAATATTAAAGATTTATGTTAAAAAATCTTTAATATTTGTATTTGACTTATCACAAAAAAAAATATTAAAAAATTCTCAGAAATAAATAAGTATTGCATACAAGTGCGATTTAGTAAGAATGCAATGACTCACTTCTCAATAATAATATGACTAAAATCGTATAAAAATATTATAGTTATACATTTTTCCTATTTTTAATTAAATATTTTTTCTATTTCATAAAACAGTTTTAAGTTTTCCATTTTCTCTAATTTTATGTCATAAAATACTTATAAATAATAAAATAAACTATCAGAAAACTGAAACTTAACTTAATATTATTATAATGAACCAAAATCTAACTTGCATTTAATATTTAAAGCTTTTCTTTGTAGAATTTCAAATTTTGAATATAATATAGAATTCTTTCAAAGAGAAATTTATATAATTTATGAGTAATAAATAATAACTCTTTTTCATTTAACTCCGGAATTAGCGATATTTCCATAAAATATGAAATTGTTTACATAAATTGCTCCAATCTCTTAATGTCTGTAGATTACTAATTTTATATTTTTATTCTGATTTCATAGAATGTTGTTCCATTTTCAATTTTTATCAATAACTCAAACAGTTTCGATTCCAGTTATATATAACATAATTTAATGAACAATATTTATAAACGTTATTATTTTCCTTATCTTATCGTCATCCAAACTGCTGCGTTATAATATTAAACGCCACATATTGTTTTCAGGTCGACTTTTTTTTTAATGCCAATGATAAAAAAAAACTACTATTATTATATAAAAAAAATACATACCTTCGTGATTTTTATTTCAAATAAAATATAAATTTTCAACGATTATAAAAAGAAAATGTTCGTGACAGACACCCTATAATTGGAAATGATTCGCATAATTCGCACATATTAAACGAAAACGATTGAAGTTTATGATTTATTTCTCGAGTTATTTTTATACAATGAGAATCATCATCTGATTATAAATCGTGACTGATTCTTATAATTCTCCGCGACGTTATCTTCGAAATGTTTGAGGTGTTAAAACGGCTACATATACAACGTTATAATCGCATTTATCTAATCAGATAATTAACCGTTTTAATTTATAGACATTTTAGAAATAGTATAATCCATCCAATCACATCTGAACAATAAGAACGGTTCGAATCAAGTACAGATAAAGCTGATCGGCCGACTGAGCAACACCTGTAACGCACTAACAGCACAGTAACAATGGGTAATTCTGGATCTTCAAAAAAGAAACTGGATACGTCCAATACTCCAGCTAATGAAGGTAGAAAGAAGAAACCGGTTCAGCAACCACCAATTCAATCGTTACAAAAATCACAAGAGGATCCAGAACCGGAAACATCTATAGAAGCACCTCCAACGATAGACCAATATACAACTGAAGATGAATCTAAACCTACTGAAACCGAAAAAAAGGATGTGAAAAATGTGGATACAGAGACGTCGGATCTTGCTAGAAGTGCTATAACCAGTGAAAATAATGATGTGAAAGTGGAAGATGATAAAACGGAAGACAATCAAAGGTACTGAAATCGTGATCGAATACCTATTATAATAAATACTAATTTTTTTTAATACATTATATAATTTTATGACTCAATAAAATTTAATTAAAAATACACGAAACCTATTTAATTTTTGCACTTGTACTAAATTAAAAAAATATATATATATATATATATGTGGTGTTGCATTTCAGGTGTATTAATTTACAGGTGTAACGTTTCATTCGCTAGCATATATAATATATCACTTAATATTTTTGTATTAATCAAATCCATATGTTTTATCGTGACGTAATATTAACATGCAATATTTGAAATAGTCTCTCGTTTCTAATAATCGACTAATAGTAAATAATGACGCATATTATCTGAAAAATTTTTCAGCGACATTTCATCTTAAAATCTTTTTATTATATGTCGTATACGTTTTCCTGCAATAAAATGACGTTTAACTATTGTAAAGTTTAATTTTATATGATGAACTAATGATGTTAAATACCATTCGCATACAAAAATTAATGAATATGTATGCATTGTTTGTTTTGCAATATTTGCATATTCGTTCGTTTCAGACTTGTATCTCTTATCGTCCAAAAATATGATGTAATTTTCATTTTCAGCACACGCTTTTTTTCAGTTTGAAAAGTCATTATTTAATTTGCAAATTTTCATTATTGAAATTTGCATTGAAATCATATTTATAATATTTTTCATGAAAAATATATTACTAAATAATATTTTTTTATTGATCAGTAATATATAAATATTTTTTATTCAAACTATTCATATATAAGATTTCACTTTTTATATATAATATTATTTTTTTTTAAAAAAAAAAGGATAAATTTAATAATAGATCGAAAGTTGGACTCGGTCTATAAAAAAATATATTTTTATATGAAAAATTTATTTCAATATTTCTTTGTAATTATTTAATATATATGAATTAGTGTATATTTTTATAAGAAATTATATACATAACTAAAATTAATTCAATTTTACAATATAGTAATATTAATCAATATATTTTCAAGAACATAAAGCATATCGTTGTTTATTTCTTTTTTTAATACATTATTTTATGAATTAAATTTTTCCATTTTAACATTATAAAGATGATTTATACTTTTTTTAAAAAATCTTTTTCCGATTTAAATCTTCAAATAAGTTAATTTTCATATTATTCATAATTTAATAATAAAATTAATTTACATTATAATCATGAAAACTCATTTTGTTAAATATATCAAATTAAAATTACTCTTTTTTTACAATTATACTCTGTAAAATATAATATATCAAATTTATTGTATTATTATAATCAAATTAAACTTCCATACGAAAATGAAAACTGGAATATTATTTATAAATTAACCATTCTAATTATCGCTTATTATTATTAACTAGCGAAGGTCGAACAATTTTAAATATTAGATAAGAATATTCGATTTGCTAACAATAGCAATTTATTTCGTATTAAAATCAATATTTTCATAAAAATCAACTCCGATAGATAAATTTCAGAATTAATATTTCGATCGAATTCATTTTTTAAAAATATCAAAATTTTCAGGAAAATATCAAAAAAGAAAAACTATTGAGTTTTATAATTATATTTCATATTTATATTCATAAAGAAATATCTTTTATTAAATGACAGCGTTTATGAAAATATATCAACTTTCTTTTCTCTAAATATTTTGATAATATATTACAACACTGACATTTGGTAGACATGCTTTTAATATGATTAAAATTACAAATTATATTCCAAAGCTTCTCAAAACACATTGTCGAAATATTTTTTTATATGTTAACTTAATCCATAATATTTTAACCACATAATATATACATAGAAAAAAATATTTTAATGTAAAAAATAATTTTCATTTTATATAATAATAAATGGAATTGTAACTCTATATCAAAATACTATTTCAATCATTCCAAATATATTAAAAGACATTCAAAAATATAAAGTAATCTTACATAAATAATTATTTATACTTTTTTTAATTTAAAACGTGTTGCATTTCATACATTTATTATCAGTATCATAATCAAAAATACTATATATAACCCAATAAAATTAGTTGTAAATTTCTTTTATATTTTTTTTTATCAAACAATTACAAGAAATAATATCAATAAATGATTTTATAACGCAAACAAAGCTATTTCTATGTAACGAAATTTAAACATTTTGTTAAAAAGTCTTATCAAAGAATTTGAAATATTTTTTTTCTTAATAAGGCTCTCTAATTCAATTCTATATATTTTTTTTTAATATAATAAAAATTAAAACATTTATTAATATTTAATCCGTTATTTAAAATATTTTTTAATACACAAAAAAATATGATGCAAGTATATTTTCACAATTATTTATGAATTGTAGATAAACAAACAGGCGTAATAAAATGTGCCCTCTCTTTTATTTTAAATATAAATTTTAAAATTATACTTTATTATTATATCCAAAGATGTCTATACTCTTCTGAAAGATAATTTTTAAGAAATATAAAGATTGTTATTATATATATATATATATATATATATATATATATATATATATATTATTAAATTTATTTTGAATTCATAAAATGTTACTTCCATTAATATAAAATTTAGTATAATATAATTAAAAAAATATCAAATAATTTAATTCTAAAATGTATTATTATAAAATTGATAAAATATAATTTTTATCACATTTACAAAAAAAATATATATGAAAATTGTCAATTTTTTTAATCATACTCTTATTTCAAATTAAGTCAGATCGTGTATATAAAATTAAAATTCATTAAAAAACATTATAAAATCACAATGAATTTTTAATATCGTACACCTTTAGGGGGGGGGGTGGCAATCATTGAATCGATATCTATTTTACTAAATAATGCATGTACATTAACGCAGACGATCGCATATTTCACGTATATTTTATACACATTAATATCGAATATATTCGATTGTGAGCATGAAATATTCGCATTAGTTTGTATTGAAAAGGCTTTCGTGTACAAACAGCTGAAGCGAAAGTCATTTGCTGAAAACACTTTCGTCATATCGGATGTCACATAACGGTAGCGGAGCTTTGTTTGAAGGAAGCTTTAAAAATCATCCCCCATTATTAAAAATTCACTGATTTTCTCTACTATTTTTTTCATATTGAATAAATCTCAAATATTTTTTATGTGAACAAATGCGATATATTTTTGCACAATTGTCTTTGTGTTTTATAATTTATTATGAGCAGCATATCATATAACACTATGCACTAATATTATCATTGAATATCATATTTTTCATTGATTTTTTTTTTGGGGTGCTTTATTTTATTAAAATTTGTGGAGAATTAAAAAAAATAGTCAAGCTGGGTCAGTGTATGGATACTGTGGCTGTTGCTAAACAGCATATTCTCAATTTGAAGTAAGTATTTCCAGGATTATAATAGTGAGTACTTCACATTTTTTACTAATTATATATTAAAATTAATTATATTTAAGAATAATAGTTATAGTTGATGTATAATCAATTTTACTATATTAAATTTAAATATTAAAAATATGTAATATTTAAGTTATATATTAATTTTAATTATATTTTAATAGTCACGCTGCAGCAAAAGTATCAGCCGTGAAGATGCCGATAGATTTTTACTATTTACAACCTTCGGCTCCATGCAGAGCAGCAATGATGACAGCAAGAGCTGTTGGAGTAGATTTAAATTTGATTATCTGTAATATCATGGAAGGCGATCATATGAAAGAAGATTATATGAAGGTAAAAATAATGTATAATTAATGATAGATAGTATAAATAATCTTCACATTTCAGTATTATAAATGAAAAAAAAAAAAAAAAAAAAATATATATATATATATATATATATATATATATATATATATATATATATATATATATATATAGTTCAATAATATGTATAATCCCTTATAAAGCTGATTCTTCAATAATATGAATTAAAAAAATAAATATTTAATATTTTTTTAATAATTAAATTGAGAAAGTTTTTTAAAGTAAAAAAAAAACTATAATAAATATGAAATGAAAAATTATATATGTTATCATGAAACTTATTGGTTTTAAATTGTAAAAATGTTAAAAAAAAAGATTAAAATATCATTTTAATTTTAATCTTTTCATTTATATTATAACATAAATTAAAAAAAAAAACGTAATATTGATACTATTGTGTTATACAATGGAGATTAACTGCAATCCTAAAATAATAATGCATGCAATAAATTTTCATATAAAAGTGTAATATGCAATGAAACTAATATTTTTATAGATATCACTTTCAATTAACACATAATATTATATTATATTATATATATATATATATATATATATATATATTAATATTATTAATATTTCAGTTGAATCCACAAAGCACCATTCCAACAATAAACGATAATGGCTTTATTATATGGGAGAGGTATTTTATTTAATAGTATATATTTATCTACATAATACTAAATAAATTTTGTGATAAATTATTCTGACATATCATTTACAGTCGTCCAATAATGGCATATCTGGTAAATCAATATGGTAAAGACGATTCGTTATATCCAAAAAATGCAAAAGACAGAGCATTGGTAGATCATCGTCTTTATTTCGATATGGGTTCTTTATATCAAAGTCAACTCGAATACTACGTTAGACGAATATTTATCATTTAAAAAATATTTCATTTTATATATATATATTTACTTCTGATTTATTTATTTATTTGCTATTTTAGTTTCCAACTATATTAGCAGGTGCACCATTAGATCCGGAAAAATTTAAAAAAGTGGAAAAGAACTTTAATGTTTTCAATATAATCCTGGAAGGAAAACAGTTTGCAGCTGGAGATCATTTGACCATCGCTGATATATCACTGGCTGTTACGATGTCTAATTTTGAAGTAAATATATATATATATATATATGTTACATAATAATGAATATTAACATATTTTTATACATTAAAATAACATTGTTTTCAGGCGTTCGATTTCGATTTCACACCATATCCTAATATAAAAAGCTGGTTTTTGAAAGTAAAAGAAGCACTGGCTCCGTTTGGATATGATGAAATAAATCAAACGGGGGCTGATATGATTGGAGCTGGTTTCAAAAATAATCTGAAATGAACACTTTTACATTTAATCATAAATTATGCAAGTAAAAATTTAAATTTATTTTAAGGAGTCAAATATTAAAAATATTATAAGTTTTTTTTTTTTTTTTTTGTTCACCATTGTTGTAAGAGATTTTAAAAAATCAATAAAATATCTATTACGATGTACGTTATCTGATTAATGCGAGTTTATTTATCCACAATAAATATAATATAATCTAAAATGTAAATCTCATACTTGTATGCAAGTAATATTACGTTAATGTTCTACAAAAAAATAGTATTAGCTAACTTATATTAGCATACTCACATATTGCTTTTTTTTTATTATATAACCTAATGACCAAATCAATAAATTTATATAAAACTAAAATAATTACACTTATATATGTAAATAAAAAATATATTTTTCTTTTACTTTAATTGTGACTGGAATTTAAGGACATCACTCATATTTTAATTATTAATTTACAAGGAATAATCTCTTTTTGAATAACTATATATATATATATATATATATATATATATATATATATATATATATATATATATATATATATATATATATATATATATATATATATATATATATATATATATATATATATTATGCTCTATAAGTAATAATTATAATAATAATATGAATATGGAGATCAATATTATTTAAAATTTTAATATATAATAATGATAATCAGCTAAATAAAATATATTACTTGTGTACGTTGATAGAATAATATCTATAAGTACATTATAATTTAATAGTAAATAAATTTTATTTTATTCAACATTATTTTTATAGTAAATTATTATTCTTTATATAAATTGGTTATTTTAAAGATATTGAGAGTGATATCTAATTTAAAAAGCAAATATAAAAGTTTTCCATATATATATATAAAAAAAAAATAAACGGATGTGTTAATTAAATTTGAGTTACAACTATTTTATGACGTAACTCTCCATAAAATGTTTCAATAAATAAATAATATTGTTTATTAAGAAAAAAATTGAAGCATTTGAAGTATCCTAAGTTAAAAATTGCAATTGTATCTTTAAAATTTAATCGTTGATTTATTTTAAGAATTAAATATAATTGAAAAATTAATAAAAAAAAACATTTTTTTACTGACTGTCATATATTTGCAAGTCATATATCCTTTCACTTATTTCATATAAAATGTATACTAATATACATCTTATTCGTATGCAAAAAAAAACATATATAATAAATATAGACAATATTTTTATTAATTATTGAAGTATTGTTGAAATATTACATATTTTTTTTAATTCATAAGTTGATTTTTTTTAAGATGAATTATCTATAAATATATATTATGGGTCAACAACATTTATCTTATATGTATTATGTAACAAGCTGCCATTATATTGTACATTTTATAATTAATAATAACATTTAATTTTATAGAATTAAATAATATTAAAATAAAAAAGTTACATACAAACAATAAATATTGGTTTAAAAACATTTTTACTGAAATTTTCCTAATTTTAAAATAAAATATGGTTTTTCCAATATTGTGATTCATCGATTCCAACAAGTGTTTTGGAATATGATAATCACAATGACTTGCAAAATAGTATTAAATATTATCATATCCTATATATTGAAAACAATATTAACAAATGGTTATCACATTAGTTTGATTAATTATAGTAGAAAATCATTATTTATCGTTTACAGTTTTCAAAATATAGTTTTTCATCCAAAAATTATATATATATATAACTACTAATAACATTTTAGAATATCAATGCTTTCAAAAAAAAAAACAGTAAGATTTATATTAAAAACTACATCAATTATAATTCTAATTAGCAAATAAGCTTAATGAAATTGCAATAGGATTCAAGTTCGAATTACAGAATATAAATTTTATACATTTTTCGATATTAAAGAACATTTTTATATCATATTTAAATTTACATTTACATATCAAATCTAAAAAAATATAGATTTGAAAACAAATGTATAGATTTTATACATTGCTATAAATTTATATAATATAATTATTAAATATGTATTTAAAAAAAAAAAAAGAAGAATATCTCTTAAGGTTAATCGTAGAGCTAACGACTCAATTACATTTAAAATAAATCGGTGTCTTGGCATTCAAGAAGGAGGTTTGATTAATTTATATATAATATTTTATTTTAAAAACCATATATATTAATGTGTATTAGATTTACTCAAAAAATATTTGATTTAAATCTCATCAAAATATTTCTATCTTCAAATTTATACATTAGCAGTTCAAAATGAAGTAAATATAAAAATCGACTACAATTACAATTTTCTCTCTTTTTTTTTTTGTTGAAATATCTGACTAATATATCCTTGACACACAGCGTAATAAAAACGTAACTGTCAAAGTTACACCAATTAAATAACAATTGTTAGTTTTGAAATTTGTGCTATTGTTAAAACGATGTTGTTGTTGTTTTTTTTTTTCATTATCTCGGTTTCTGTGGCAAATTTTACACTGCATAACTTCGACTTGTTAACGGAATGTTGTACAGGAAAATTAGAAAAACAGATTTCATTTTAATTATCTGACTAAAATTAAAAACGCACATACGTATCCTATGTGGGTTTATGATAGAAAAAAAAAATGTAATTATTTAATATGAGCAATGATATTTTTGTAGTGGAAAAATTCAAGGTAGTCCATAACCGTTTTTGAAAATTAAATTATGAAGTGTTTTTTTTTTATAATATCAAAATTAATATGTGTAATAAAAATTATAATACTATTCGCATTCGCCTAGCCAATTATATTTTGTGATAAAATATTTAGCATTATATTTATAATGTTTATATATGTTTGTTTGAAATTAATATTATAATAATAAGATGTTTTTTCGTAATGAAATATTTTCTTTAATAATTTATTTTAACTTTTAATTAAAAATATTTATATCTATTATACTTACGAATATATTTTTAAAATTAATTTAAATATAATCATAAATATGTATGTACAAAAAATGTTGAAAATATGAAGTATTATTATTTTATTATATATATTGAGATATTAGTAATATTTTTTTTTAATTATTTTATTTCGAATTAATTCATATTTTATATGAAAAGTATTAAAATATTACATATATTGGTAAAAATGAGAAAAAAAATGCGACTGTTTAATTAGAACAATACAAATACGATTTTTTTTAAATATTGTATTTTAGTAATGATTGAAAAAGGGAACGGATGCCAACAGTTTCGAATGGATGGATTCAATGAACGCTCAAAGAACACGATATAAGTACTGTACGAGTCGAACGCTTGATTCAGTTGCGCAAAAGTACCAGTGGTGTTCGTTTGTTGTAACTAACTTTACCGGTAAGTTATAAATATTATAACTTTTATTATTTATACTATAATACATGTACAAAATATAACTTAGATAAGAATCTATTTGGAGAGTGAAAAATATCAAAAAAAAAAATTAAGATCTACAGCTTTCTTGTATCTGTTGTTTGCACTAATAGATATTTATCTCTTTTCTTTTCATATCTTAAAAATAGATTCTACACGAAACTGTTTAATTTATTACTTTTACTGTGTTTATATATATATATATATATATATATATATATATATATATATCTTTTTTTTATCTTAATATTTTTAAGATAAAAAAAAAGTACTACATCATTATTTATATAAAAAAGTGATTTATATGTGTTATAAAATATTTACGATTCTTAGTAAAGATCTTAACTTTTAGACTATTTTTATGCAAATTTTCAAATTAGATGAAAAAAATGAATTGTGAATGTTATAATATAAATTCTAACTAGATTCAACTTTTTTCTAATATACATTTAAATATTCTTTAAAAGATTTCTGGTTAAATCAGTTATATAAAATTCATTATTATAATTAAATACCAATAATATATAATATAAGAAAAATGCAGAACTTATAATATAAAATCGATGTCCAAACCTAAATAAAACCGTAATAGCACTAATTTTTTTCTAGAAAAATATATATTTTTTTTATGTACAAAAAAAGTATAATAATAATTAAATGACTATATATTATTATTATTATTATTATTATTTTACATACTCATTATGTTATAATGTAATCATAAAATAATATCAGCTTCTCAAAGAATTCACCTGGGAATCTAGATTTTAAAAACCGGATCCCTACATTGAAACCATTTTCGACTAATAAATTCGAATCAACGAATAAAAACGGCGGCACCGTAGAAAAAAAAAGTAATAATAGTAATAAATGAATGGACTACATTCTTTATTTATTTGTGTGTGTGTGTGTGTGTGTGTGAAAGAACTTGAGGTCGATTTTCGAGTTTCGCAAGTTGCATGTGCGTCCGTTTTACAGTCGTTTGTGCAAGTTCGACTTTTATGGAAGTTAAACGCGTGTTTTGAACATTTAACCGTACGGTTAAAAGTAAAAACAACTAAACCCGTAGTGCACAGTTAAACATATATACAACATAACAACAACAAAAAAAAACAAATAATTATCTATTATGGGCTGCGCCGCTTGTATGTAAAACCTCTGGATATTTTACACTCTGACAAGATATACATTATAACTTATAGTTTTCTCTACATATATATATATATATATTTTTTTTTGTCTTATACAATTGTGTGTCAGAGTTATTTGTGTTATTATGAAATCGTTGTAATTTGTTTTTATTACTGTCTGCACTCATCTCCATCTCTGTCAAGGTCAATCCAAAAATATTATATCAAAAAGACCGCTTATATATGTTGATATATGTATTATTGATAGACCAAAATACAAATATATTATTAATTATTTTGTTTGGTTAATATTTTTTCAAGATATAATATAAAAAATTCAATTCATTCAAGATGCTTGAAAATAAATTATTAAATGAAATTTAACAATCATAAATTATTTTAACATAATTTAAAAATATTACTGTTTTTATTGTTAAAATTCTTGATAAATGTTGAATCAGTTGGTAAACATACAATTATTTCAATTAAATTATTTGCAGACTACCCTCTTCATGATTATGTAAAACATTGTGTATATAAATAATTATATCACTTTTATTAATAATATGTTTTAATTATCAATTATATTGTAATTAATATATAGAAAATTTAATTTATTATCATTATCGTTTTCATCAACACTGATTAGATAAATCCTATTATATAGTAAATTTTTGGTATCTTACATTCTAACTATCAAAATCATTATCCCAACATAGAAAATCCAACTATGACTATGAAATTTTTAGTTTAAACCGCAAATACCTGTCTCCATTAACCTTCATTCTTTTTTTTATATCAAATAAAAAAATGTATACCTGATAGATTTCGTATAATTTTAATCGAAAAAATATTCGTGAACGTTCGTGGATTATTTATTTTACCATAGCAACTTCTAAATAATGGCCAATTTTACACGTTTTCTTTGTTATACACTTTTACAAAAAAAAAAACCTTCGCATGCTCGATATTAAAATAAGGGTTTCATTTTAATATGTATGTAGGTCATTCGCTTTTTCCAAAATAACTTGTGTTAAAATGTTATACATATAGTGTAAGACAAAATCGATATTTTTATAGAAACTTCAGACCAAAAATTCGCACGCATATATATATATATATATATATATATATATATATATATATATATATATATATATATATATTGCATAACAAAAAAAATACAGGAAGTTGTAATTAAACGTACATCCTGTTCTTCCATGTGAAAATGTTTGCGAAATAACATGAAGATCTTTATCGTCAACTATGAAATATGTGCAACCTATTTTTTTTTTAACTTTTTCACAATATGTTATGAATTTCATGATATATTGACTTTTCGTATTTTAATTTATTAAATGACATGCACTAAAAATATTTTTTTATAATCAATATTATACGGACCTAGTGTTTTTACTCAGTTTATATTCATAATTCTATCTATTTATTTCACACCATATAATAATTTGATACTAATTTATTTGTAATGAAACAAAAAGACTAATGATCTTTTGTATATCCAATTAACGATTACATGCTCATGTTGTAATTTTTTATTAAATATTATATTGATTATATATTTTTTTACAGCCAAACCTCAAAAAATGGGTATCGACTTTTATTACATTCCTGGTTCTGCACCATGCCGTGCTGTACAATTGACAGCGAAAGCCGTTGGAGTCGATCTTAATCTTAAACTTACTGACCTGATGAAGGGAGAGCACTTGACACCAGAATTTTTAAAGGTATAAATAACAAATATGTACATTTCCACATTCCCGCAATACCATAGAATACTAGAATCCAACTGCATTCTTGCATAGCATTTTACAGTGCAATGGACTTTTGCTATTACATATAAATATAACGGTCTATGTCGTGCTTATAAAACAACCATAGCTGGTTATAGTTACACCCACATTCCTCAAAAAAAAAACCTGTATTTACTGACAACCTTGATATCGAAAACGTTGTTATGTCGATTACTTTCTCTGCACAAGTTCCGTGGGTGTTACACCATTTATGACTCACAATGTGGGGGTTATTACTGACCAAATTATCGTGTAATTCTATTTTTTTTATATGCAATATTCGAATGCATCATTAGCCTTTTCGCTTTTCAACAGCTTCGATAATAAACGTTCACGTTTAAAAAAAAAAAAATATATATATATATATATATATATATAAATTACTCTGAATCGCGTGATCGGCCAACCGAACAACAACCAGCAAAAAAAAGTAGCCAAGGACAAGTCTCAGTACCAATTTAACAATTTCAATCAATGGAATATTGTAGAAGGGGAAACTGTTCTACAGCCATGTCAGCAATTTATAATAAAAGCTAATTCAATAGTCATGCAAGCATTTAAAGTCGTATGCAAAAATATCGTGTGAAACTTATAAATGCAACTTATGTTAAAACTTAGAATGTTTTATATTTAAAAATAAACAATAATAGATATTAAAAATAAAAATCATTTTTCTTCACAATTTTTAGTTGAATCCTCAACATTGCGTTCCTACAATGAACGACAACGGTTTTTGTTTGTGGGAATCTCGTGCCATTTGCGGTTATTTGGTTCAACAATATGCTAAAAATGATTCCTTGTATCCAAAAGAACCTAAAGCTAGAGGATTAGTAGACCAAAGATTATACTTCGATATTGGCACACTCTATGCACGTTTTGGAGATTATTTCGTAAGTTAAAATCCAATTTTAAAAATCATATATTTTTATGTCATGTTTCATTTATTAACTCATTTTTTTGTGTAATATATAGTATCCTATAATATTCGGTGGTGCTCCAGCTGATGATGCCAAGAAAGCCAAACTTCTCGATGCTCTTGAATTTTTGGATAAATTCTTAGAAGGCCAAGAATGGACAGCTGGAAACAATATGACCATTGCTGATCTTAGTTTAGTAGCGTCAATTTCCACCATTGAAATTGCTGGATTTGATTTATCTGGCTATTCCAATATTTCAAGGTTTCTATTTATACATAATATTTTTTTAATAATTTACATATAAATAAAAATATTTATATTTTGATTTGTTTTGTAAAGATGGTATGCAAAGATGAAATCTTCAGCTCCTGGCTATGAAGAAGCCAATGGCAAAGGCACTCTTGCCTTCAAAGAATTGATTGACAATCTCACAAAGAAATGAATATTGCATCTCTAATATTACCACAATGATAATATTCACATATTCAACAATAAATCATAGATTTTTTATATGATAATTTAAAATATTTTTTTAAGCTGTTAATTATAGGACCAATTGTATTAAATATTTCATCACTGGTGCTTTTTATCTAATAAAATAAAATGAAATAGTACAAAATTATAGTTTTTTCTTTACCTTTTTATTTTATTTTTATACATAATATATCTTATCAAATATTCATATAAACCTAGTCTCCTATGTAGAAAGAAAAAAAATACTATCAGTCTGCATTATTTACTTGTAACGAAACTTTATTTTTGTTTGTCAAAGTTGTTTTTTTCAACTACTTTTATTATTAAATATTATTCTTATAGTTTGCTATTTTAAGATAATATACACACAATTAAAAATATGGGCAAACTATCAATCAATCAATTATACATAAAAAATATCGCACAGATATCAATTTAAAGCTAAATTAAAAACAAAAAAAATCTTTATAATTTACTATTTTCATTAGATAACAATGTGTGACAAAATTATTATATTTAATCTCTTTTCTTTACTAATATTAATGTTTATTTATTAAAGCAACATCTGTTGAATTTCATTATTATCAATTAATTTCGACAATTACTATTGAAAGCAAAAAAATGTCTACTTATAATATTTTATACATATAAAAAAAAAATTAAACATTAGTAAGTTTAAAATTAACTTCTGACCTCTAAGTAAATTGTAGGAAATAACTATGAATAAAAAATTCAAGTTAGGATGACTTGCTTTTTTTATTTTACAATTCAAGGTTACTTGTTATGCAATAAAATAGAGGAGTTGTAAACCATTTATTCAAAACGAAGAAACATACGATTTTTCGTATATTTCCTAATACGATTATATCTTAAAATCAAAATTGAAGAAAATTTGTAGTTATATGAAATACACAGGTATAAATATAATTAAAAAAAATTAGTATAAATTTAATTTAGCATAGAATTTCAATACATTTCAAAGTTATAAATTGAAAACTGTACTAAATGTTTCATATATTATTTAAATTTTAAATTATATAAAATTTTATATCACTTCTATATATAATTATTTACAAACACGGTGAAATCTTTTATTATATTTAATGTATTGCATTTAAATTTGTTAAAATCGATCGAAAACCAATTGTTTAAATCACATATCTCAGTGTTTACAATTCAGTATAAATATCAAATAATTTCAATATTTCCTTTAGTTACTTGTTATCTCAGTTGGAGTTTGTCGCATATATCTGTATAATCTGAGGTAAAAAACAACATGTTAAATAATAAAAAATATTATATCAAATAAAAAAAAAATATTTCCACTATACTATTATTTTATATATAATATATTTTTTTAAGTATATCATTAATAAAATAAATATTAAAATAGGCAAACAATAAAAATGACCATTGATTTCTACTATCATCCCGTTTCACCGCCATGTTGTTCAGTTTTATTGACAGCAAAAGCTATTGGACTTGATTTAAATCTTAAATTTATAGACCTGTTAAAAGGTGAACATTTAACACCCGAATATCGAATGGTATTTATCTATTTTTTTTTCTCTATTATTTACATGTTTAATATATATATATATATATATATATATATATATATATATATATATATATATATATATATATATATATTTGTTTCAATTGATAATCAATACATTATATTTTTAGATAAATCCTCAACATTCTGTTCCTACGATAAATGATAACGGTTTTCATCTATGGGAATCTCGTGCTATTTGCGCTTATTTGATTCAAAAATATGCAAAAAATGATTCTTTATATCCAAAAGAACCAAAAGCTAGAGCATTAGTAGATCAAAGATTATATTTTGATGTCGGTTCGCTTTATGGACGTTTTGCTGATTATTTCGTATGTGCTATTATATCATTTTAATTATTTACTATTTTTTATATATATATTTATTTATATATTTAAACATTCAGTATCCTATGGTATTAGCCAAGGCTCCAAATGATGAATCTAAAAAAACAAAATTCATGGAATCATTACAATTTTTGGATACATTTTTACAAGGTCAAAACTGGGTCGCCGGTAACAACATGACAATTGCTGATATCAGTATTTTTGCATCAATCAGTACTTTTGATGCTGCCGGATTCAATATTAATGCATATCCTAACATTTCAAGGTGATGTTTGTTATTATGATTTTTACAACCGATGATTTCTAATCATACTATAAATAATTTTTATATACATAATCTAAAAATACTTAAATTCGAATTAGTTAGATTATTATGTGTGGTAATAGTATTTTAATCATTAATTGATATAAATACAGCGTTTGTAATTTTACGACATTATGAACTTTATAAAAGGTATTATTAAATATTGAGAATATTATTATTTTTTTTTTTTACTTCAGATGGTATGCAAAAATGAAGAGTTCCGTTTCTGGTTATGATGAAATTATTGGAAAAATGATACCGGCACTTAAGGAATGGGCTAAAGATGTTAAAATAGATTGAATAATCGAATTGTAAAATTATTAGATGCTTTATGATTATCTTATATGTCATTTGTAATGCAAAATAAATAAATAAATGAGTTCTGATTTCTTTTTAATGTTTTATTCTAAAAATTGTTGAAATTTTAAAACGTTACACTTGAAAAATAATGTTTTCGAATACACTTCTATTAGTACTGATATTTATAAAACGACTATTTATTTCCAAAACACGAATATTTTAAATATATAGAATATAATGTTAAAGCTTATATGGAATCAAAAAAAAATTATGGAGTCAAAACATCACTTACATCAAAGTGTATCATAAAAAAAATATTTTTTTATCCTATAAATATAGTTAATGTATGTGTTTTGAATTTCAAATAAAAACAGGTGGAAATTCTTATAATAAAATAATAACAATTTTCAAGTATCCCAGTGTTTTTATAATAAAAAACGATATTTCAACGAATAGATTACGGAGTAAATACTTGGTTGTTGATAGATATTGCTAGATTTCAGTGATTTTTTTACTTGAAACATTGTAAAAAAAACGTTTGCAATTAATTATTTTATAATTTAGCATATTATAAGATATATGATATGATAGCATTGTGAAATTAATTTATTCTAAATATATTTGACTTCGAACTTTGTTAAGTTGATATAAGTATTTTTTATTCCATTTTACTATCAATAGCTTTTCATTATCTAATCTCAAAACATATAATAAATTTAATTTTTAATTATTAGTGTAGTCTTATAACTTTTGTATCTTTTATTATAAAATATAAATATTCAATATTTATTAAAAAAAATAATATGAATTTATTATTTTTATGCCATATAAATAAAAATAAATGTAATCAAAGTTAAATTAAAATTTACTATAATAAATAACAATTATACATTTAAGATATTTGAATGCTTTAGAAGCATCAATTGAATTTCGTCATAAAATATCTAAGCAAATCATTCAAAATGATTATGAATAAATATTAAAGACAGGATATTTTTTTTTTTTAATCTTACAAGACAGCGTTACTGGTTATATAATAGAATGAAGAAGTTACAAACCATTTCTTAAATGTGGTTTTGTTTAATAAATTTTTTATTATAATTTTATCTAAAAAGCAAAATAAAAGAAAATTCTGAATTGTATTATCAATACTCTTGTTAATTATAATGTTTTTGATTTTATTTATTATATTAAATATTCTGAAAATAGGTAAATCAACTGAAATATCTATTGACATATATTATAGATAATTTTGATGGTTCTTGCTGATTCATCATTATATTAATATTTTTTAAACGATAAAAAAAAAATTCAATATGTTGTATAAACAATTTATGTTTAAAATTTATGAAAAACTAAGATATTATATTAAAAATCGAATTTATATTTCAATTAACACTTTTTTAATGTTTTGATGTTTCATTAGAGACTAAGCAATTTCATGAAAATCTTTTGTTAATTTAATTTCATCCTTTTAAAAAAAATATTTATATTTAGAAAATATTTATACATGTTCTAAATAGCTAAAAGATTAGAGATTTCTGATTTATTATCGTTTTTTTTTTATATAGCTTTAATTATATCAAACATTATAATTATTGTTTTTTTTTATCACCGTGCAATTTAAAATTTAATTCGCTTAAGCGATAACACAAGTCAGTAGAAAAAAAGTACACGAGTATTGAAATTTATTCTGTGTCCATTAATTAATTATATTTTTCAATTAATTTGTAATTATTTATTTTGATTTATGTACCAGTAAAATTTTTGTACGTGCCGTCTCTGGCACCCGTGCCACAGGTTCGCCATCAGGGACATAGTTTTATTTAAATAATAATAAAACATATTTTCAAGGACACAGATGTATTATTAGAAATAATTTAATAGAAATGTTGACACTGTATGAACTCTTCTAAAAGTTAAATAATGACACAACTTGAGAAGTAATTTCAAATGACCGATCCAATGAGAGATGACAAAAAATTCGTTAAAAATTCCGAATGAGAATATTTCAATTATATTTTAATTTTGTGGATATTTTTACATTGACAAATATGGCGTTATACTTTTATCTTTATTATTTAATATTAGAGTATTTTCACAAAGCAACAATATAATTATGTAACATTCTGATAATATGAATATATTTCAAAACATTATCTATCAAAAAAAAAAAAAAAAAAATCTAAAAAAATATTTTTTTATCCTTTTATCATAATATTGAATAAAAAACCTTTTTTAATTTTATTTATAATTATTTATAAAATATATTAAAATTTAGATATATATTTGTTTAAAATTTTCTCTTTTAATATTAAATTTTGTTTACATACATATTGTATGTTTGTATAATCAAAAATGAAATTTTTAATATTTTCATAATGATTATTATGTTTATATAATATGAAAACATTTGGATGTTCTTATCATTTAACTGATAATAAAAGTGTTTAGTTGTATAATTGTTTTAATGAAATAGATACGAATATAAAGATATAAAACATTTTATACATTTATTATTATCATTTGTATTCGAAATTTTTTATGAATAAAAATGCAATATTCAGATAACGTATTTCTATTTTATGATTAGTAAAATGATTTGGCCAAATTAAAAAGTAATCATTTTCATATTAAATTTGATTTTTTTTCTATGCAAAATATTGATTAGAAGAATGAAAAAAAGAAAGTCAAAATTATATTTTAAGTTCATTTCTTCTAAATTAAAGATATATTCATATGAAAACTAGTAATAGCTAAATAATTTAATTCAATAAAAAAAATTCACTCAATTGATGATGTTTAATGAAAATCAGATATACTATTTAAACATTTTAATATAAAATTTGTTTAATGTTAAAATTAATTAGTTATCTTCATATTTAACATCACATTTTTTTTCAATAATAATAAATTGAGTATTATTATGTTCAGCTCGTACACCAATTGTTCATATAGAATGATACAAAAAAAAAATGACTGTAATATAGCTATAAATAGAGTATTTCAATTTTTTTTAATTCAGTTGTGCAATATTGCAATTGAAATCAGTCGTAATTCAGCATCACAACGGTAAAAAGTTAATTATATAAATTTTTAATAGTCATTTCCTATTCAAATATTTATATTAAGTGATTTTTTTCAAGTGATCATTCAATATCAATATTGAAATTAAGACGTAATTACAACAATAACAACATTTTATCAAATTTGTAAAGATGGGTATGGATTTTTATTATCATCCTGGATCAGCACCATGTTGTGCCGTTTTATTAACAGCAAAAGCTGTTGGCGTCAATCTGAATCTGAAAGCGTTAGATTTAATGAAAAATGAACACATGACTTCCGAATTCATTAAAGTATTGATTAAAATTTAATGTAATAAAATACACTTAATCGATATAGAAGAAAAAAATGTTACCATTTCCAGATAAATCCTCAACATGTTATTCCAACGTTAGACGATAATGGATATCATATATGGGAATCGCGTGCAATTTGTGGATATTTGGTACAACAATATGCTAAAAATGATTCTTTGTATCCGAAAGAAGCGAAAGCTAGAGGTTTGGTAGATCAGCGACTTTATTTCGATATCGGTACACTTTATGGACGATTTGCTGAATATTTCGTAATTAAATAAAATTACTTGTTACGGACATGATATTTTTAATATTAATTTTTATTAAAGATACGCTTTTGATATTTAGTATCCAATGATTTTACACAAAGCTGCATCCGATGAAGCCAAAAAGACTAAATTCTTGGAAGCGTTGGAGTTCTTGAATAAATTTTTAGATGGTAAAGATTGGGTAGCTGGTAATCGCATGACAATTGCTGATCTAAGCATATTTGCATCAACAACTGTATTTCAAACAACAGGTTTTGATTTATCTACCTATACGAATATTTCAAGGTTAGTATACATTTATCATATTTTATTGTAGATATAAAAATCAAAATATAAAATTATAACGTTGAGTGATACAAATAACTTATTAAAATTAACTGTTAATATAATTTATATATTTATATTACAATTAATACTTATAAATTTTAATTTTAGATGGTATGCAAAAATGAAAAGCACAGTTTCTGGTTATGAAGAAATAATTGGGAAATGCATTAACGAATACCAAAAATGGTTAAAAGATAGCGGAATAAAAGTGTGAATTCTTAAAATTATTCAAAAATCAGAAATTTTAAATTATATTGAACAAAAACTGTTATTTTTTACAATAAAATATAAAATTATTATTTTTATATATACCTGCATAAATAAAATATATCAAATATTAATTTGTATGCATATATTATATTCTTTAAGCTAATGTTAACATATTTTTATCAATTTTATTATGATTACAAATTATAATAAAATAAAAGCTTATTGATATCATGAATTTATTTTATTTTATCTTTAATTACTTAGCTATCAAATATATAAATATTCTTCATAAAAAATTACTTTATATACCGTTTTATAGTAAATTATATTTTTTTTTAATAGAAAAATGTATTAAATAATTTTCAAAAAACAAAAAATATTTTGAAGTCTTATTGAAAATTTTAATGCACTCATGTTGTTAAATTTAAGAAAATAATAATTTTAAATGATTACTTTTATTGTCACATTAATTTTTGCACCATTGTACATTGGTTCTGATAAATAATAATATATATTATTGTTTTTTAGTCTTTTATATTTATTTTACACAAATATTTATATTAAGAAAGCTTTTACAATCAATTTAAATTATAAGATTGTGAATCTTTTGCAGATGGAACAATTATCCTCAGAATTATTTTATGAACTTATTTATAACATTTATATTAAATTCAAATATTCATTATTCTGTTAAAAATGTAATAAATAATATAAACTTTTTTTCTGTTAAATTTATATAAGTACAGTACATATAATTAGAATATTCTTTTCGTTGATTATATTGAAATTAATTATTTGACAGATAGATGACAATGGTTTTTATCTATGGGAATCTCGAGTTATATGTGTATATTTAGTTCAACAATATTCAAAAAAATCAAAAGCCAGAGCAGAGATCAAAGATTGCACTTTGATCTGGATGTACTTGATATATAAATGTATTTTTTTTTTTTTTTGATATATAAATGTATATAAAAAATAAGATTTTTATTATTTAGATAGTTTTCTAATATGAAAATTCACGCTAATGACTAATCAAGAAATCGTCGGTCAAGCTGTAGTCGGTATGAAAAAATGGACTTATAAAAAAGATAAATAAAATAAATAATAAATTATTCATAATCGATACTATATATTTAATGAAATATATTTTATATTATTAGGTCGTCGTCTTATTTGTAATATAAAAAAATAAACGCATGTCGATTTATAAATATTTTATTTTTAGGTAACAATAGTTTTTCATACAGTTTTAAAACACGAAAGCTAATCATGATTATGATTAAAACAAAAAACTAATACAAAACACAATATTATAAAATATTCTACAAAATAATATATATATATATATATATATATATATATATATATATATATATATATATATATATATCGTAAAAAAGCTGTATTTTCATAAATATAATACTAGAAATTAATACTTTCTATCATATTTATGTAATGCATGTCATGAATTTAAAATGAATCACCGTTAATGACTTACTAACGACAATTTAAAAGTTTTTCTTTTTATAAATAGTATTACATATGTAAAATACATCATCTATTATTATTAATGCGAATTACAAAAATATAACTTTCATTTCAAGGAACAACATTTAAATATATGATTGTATTATAAGGAAATTAATCATATAATAATGTATGAAATATAAATGAAATGGGAATTAACGCTAGTAAATAATTAACTATCACACAATTATACACCAGTAATATGAAATAAATAGTTATTAATTATAATATTGTTAAATAATATATATATATATATATATATATATATATATATATATATATATATATATATATATATATATATATATATATATATATATATATATTAATATTGAAAAAGAGAGCTTCATCATTGATATATCAGAAATGATTATATTTAACTATGTCACTAGAAAATGAATTGAAGATAATTAAGAAAAAAAATAAATGATTAAATATCAATTTCTGTATTTAATAATAGTCGTAATAAGAACGTCGTTAATTTTCAGCTCTTTGTATTTTTTCAGTATGATATTCATGATTATGCGTGTGACGCATTTCAACGACATCACTGTCAACGGTTATCAGTGTTACTTTACATTTAATATCAGAATAATAATCTATACAACGCCAATGTACCATGCTTTTGTTAACTGAATATTTTGTATGTATACAGTTCAAATGTACCAACTGACGATTGCCCTTGTGACTGATAATGAAACGTGTGTCGTTGCCGCTCTGATTTCCTAAAAGCAACATGCATTAAAAATTAACATATTATTATTATTATAATTAAGCTTCTTATTGGGAAGACATGCAAAACTTAGGAATCACATCTTTAAATTTATATTGTAAAAAAGAAAGATAAAAGATAATATAGAACAGGATATAGCTAATAAGTTTAAGTTTTCAATATATCAATATATAATCATCCCTCAATTTATACGATTTCACTATATATATATATATATATATATATATATATATATATATATATATATATATATATATATATATATATATATATATATATTTATATATATATATATATATATATATATATATTTTTATATATATATATATATATATATATATTTTTTTTTTTTTGAGAATGAATAAATTTTAGTTTTTTTATTTATGATTACACGTTGTTTAATTGAAATACATACATACATATATATATATATATATATATATATATATATATATATATATATATATTAAAAGTACTTTTGTAATTTTTTGTATCTTCAAATATAATGTAAAAATCAATGTTTCAATTTACGCGGTACTTGTATATTCAAAATATGAATTTGTATTTTTTTTACACGATATTAATGAAGAACATATCCATTGCATAAATTGGGGGATGATCGTATTTTATATCAAATTGGACATCTTCAATATAGAAATCTTAGATATAAAATATATAATATAATGTACAAAAATATATCGAAACAAAATAAATAAGATTACATATATATATAATTAAATCTTAAAATATACAACATGCAAATTAATTCACAATAAAGGAACAGCGGTACTTTTTAATATACATATTATGTATAAATTCAAGACCACAATATCTACTAGTAAATAAAAAGAATTTTCATAAATAATAATGAATATTGGTTGAGAAAAATATTTAAATAATATTAATCACAATATATATATATATATATATATATATATATATATATATATATATATATATATAAACAAATCAACAGAATTCTAAACTAATACATAATAAATTACACTTCATATGACTAGATATACAAATTTAGCAGTAAATAATAAAATATAAAGCTGTGTTTGCATTGAGAAATCACTTCATATCGTCACAGTCCTCTCTATCTTGCATTTCGTACACAATGTTCTTAACAATTTTATCGTACAGATCCTCGTGATTGTGATGATGATTAACCGCATATAGAGTTGAACCGTACGTTTCTACGGTGGCCGGACATCTGTTTAGCGAAAAATATTGAACACAACGCCATGAAGTCTTCCCGTGGCTCGTTGAATGCTTCGTGTATACAAAGTTCATGTGAACGAGCTGCTTATGACCCTTGCGACTGTAGATATATCGATACCGGGTTGGAAAATGATGCTGCGTGTCGGAAGTCGACGGAAATGTGCCTGCCGATCACAACAGGTTTAAAGCCCAAATTCATAAAATTATATTTAAAATTTGGAATATTTATTTTTGTTAATATTTATAAAAAAAATATACATAATCATCATTATATAGCAAAAATTATATAACGATTATATTTAAACGTTCGTTTAAATATAATGGTTAATTCAATTATAGATATTCATATTGTATAAATATAAAAAAATGATGTAAATTAAAATACACTTGAAATGAGTGTCAAATAATAATCAATGGTAAAAGTAATTAATATTTAAATTAATATGTTAGCTAAATGATTTTTTTATGTGAATCACATCGAATTTAAACGTAAAATATTAAAATGAAATAAGACATATTTGAAAAAAAAAAAGAATGCGAAAAGAATAAAGAAAATTTTGATAAATATACATATGCTGTAAAAAAGGTGATGAATAATACCATAAAGAAAGCGAAAATACAAATTTAATTGTATATTAAAAATACAAAGTAATACCAATAAGAGCAATACAAATAAAATACAGCACAACACACAATAATAATAAAAATAATAATAAAATGACTGACAAAATAATCTTACATACAACGCATCAAAATAATTATGGCCACTAAAATTGAATGAGGACCATCTTTCATGATTAATGTATTTGAAATATAATACAAAAAAAAATACTAAATGGTCAATAATAATATCATAAAATAAATAAAAAAAATCACACACAAGACAAATGGTTTACTTAAAATTTAGGTCCATTTTTTTTAAAAACGCAAAAATATATATGAGATCAATGTAAAATAATAAATATAAATACAATACATATTTGATATGTAATAAAAATTTTTGGCACTTGAAAATAAGAATTTTTGTCTTCCAAATTTTTTGTGAAAAAAAAGTTTTGCATAACACACAAAACAGTAAACAAAATCACTAAAACATTAACATAAAAGGTAAAATATGACTAGTATTAAATTTTTTAGAACATTTCAATAATTATGCATCAGAAACGTATTTCTAATATGCAAAAAATATACTTTTTATTTTATTTTTTGCAATACATATTAAAATCGACGCTTAAATCTATTATACTTAGAAAAAAAATATAGCAATAATAAACACACACAACAAAACGAAATGGAAATAGAAAAGAATAAATATGTAATAAATATCTAAAATAATATCAATTATTGAGAAAACAGAATATAATACTAAAACTTCAAAATAATGGAGACAAAACTATCTTTTATAGTGTGTTCTTTTCAGAAATTGGCAAAAATTACACACACGCACGCACACACAAAATATTGAGATTCGAAAAAAAAAATATTAAAAAAATATTTGATGCGTTTAGAACATGTTTAATTTATCAGATAATGTGTCATCTATTAAATTTATGTATATATACATATATAGTATATAAATTGAGCATTTTTAAGTCTCTCGTTTGAGTATTTAAGAGTTTTAATATAAGTTAAATTTTTTCGTAATAATTAGAGTTTAAATTAAGGCTTGTCCAGATGTAATATTTTGTCAATAGCGTTTTCTTATAATAATAAAATGACAAACATTTTTGTAAAATTTTACCTGTATGCTACTTTATTTTACCTGTATGTACTTTATTCTATATGCAAAGAGATTTTTAATAGTTACAAAATATTATACGACTGAAAGTAACTTTAGATATAAAATGCAATAAGACTAATAAATATACAATAAAAACTTTTCATTCAAAACTAATATTAATTTATATATTGTATTTGTAATTTATTTATAATCCAGTTTGCTTTTTTTTTGAATTTACAGTAGAACCTAAATATTTTTTTCTTTGATTATCAATTCTTCATCAAATCACAAAGTTTGCCATTATTAATTTGTTTTTAAATATAGCAAATTTTAAAAATAAACATATGTAATGTTTAATTATTAATACGAAGGTGTTATAAATAATTTTTACCCAAAAAATATGATATTTAACTTCATTTTCTGCTAGATCCGTAAAACAGTTAATAAACAAAGTTCTACTGTATAATTAAAATTTCAAAAATATATAAACTCGATACAAACATTGGAATAAAAAAATATATATGTTAGTCGTTTCATAAAAGCTTACAAAAATATAAATATTATAATTTGATGCCCAAAATACTTTCAGTATTAATATAAAAATACATTTTATTTTTATATATAGATATGCTTGTTTTCTTTTATAAAAGTACTTTTTTTAATGTACTTTTAAGTTATTGCAAATACATATAGACAAGCACAAATGCATTTTAAAATTGAATAACTTTAACATTTTCCATTAATATTGGTTTTCGTTGACAAACATACCTGAATTTTAATATGGCATTTACAAAATATTAATTTGACAAACATACATTAAATTTTATATCATACAACAATTATTTCATACTCATTATTACTTAATATAAAAAATTTGAGCATTGGACCTTAATAGTAAAAAAAGGTTTGTATTTTTAAAGTTGGAGTGTTCAAAGACAAAGCGAATTAGAATTTGTATATATTATCGAATATTTTGTTGGACAGCCTCTTTTTCACTTTTATATAAAAATAGAAAATGTAACCACTTAACAATAAATTCTATAATTACTAAATGCATCTCCAAAAATTAATGCAATTACATACTAAGTAAGTTATTAAGTTGTCGTTTGAAAAGTAAAACGTATATTTTTATGAGGTAATTTTAATAGAATATATATCATTTCATTGAAAAACATTGGGAGTTCAAAAAAAAAAATATTCAAAAAAAGAAAATAAGCTATTCAATTTTCAGTATTTCGTTTAAAAAGAAATACAGTAAAATGTCGATCTTTAATAATTCCGTAATTTGTTTTTAGATTCAACAGAAAACAATTCAAATTTACATTTGATTTTCCATTTTATAAAAAAAATCATTATTGTAAACTGAAATTTAATGTATAAAATAAATATACGTTTTGAATATAAAGTTAAAATATATAAAACACATATTTTAGAAAGAAATATATGAATCGCCGATATTAAGATAAAAAGAAGACCAAAATTCGTCACTTACTATTTATATGGATATTTTGTGCTTATGATTCGTGACAAAGAATGAATGTTCTTTGGCCTATATTGATCTCAAAGTTTTTTTTAATAACGCGCTGATTTTTTTCTACATAACGAATTTGCAAGTTCTACTTTTTTAAAGACTTTGAAAACTTCTGGTACTTTAACCAACAATTAAAGTAGAATTAAAAATCTAGATCAAGTGTTTACAGGCTTAGTGAATAATAACGTTTTCATATACAATTGTGTACAGATAGTCTATTACATTACACAATTTCAATATACGAGGGTATGCAAAAAAATATGATGAAGTCAACAAAAAAAAAAAAAAAAATTAAAATAATTCAAACTTTTAATCATCATTATTTTCAAACAGAAGTGTTTACTAATTATATATGAGATATATTAAAAGCTACAATAAATGTAGGATATGAATAATATATTTTTATAAATGACATAAAAAGAAATTGTATATTATTTTCTAATATTCATTCGCCGTAACGTAATAATCTGTTTACAAGAACTATCTGTATCACATATTGTCATTTAAGTATTAAAAAAATACCTTACATTTACACGTTGTTTTGACCATGTGAATGTAATTATAATAATAAAATCTGCCAAACAATATTAATTATGAATTGAGGCATTTCCTTCGTTTTTTAACAGAAATGATTCTGCAGACAACTGATGTTGTTCAAAACATGTTAGTTTACATAGTGGAACACAACATTGTTCACACATGAATCTAGTATCACGTCTTCTTCCGGCACGCCAGCAATATCTACAAGATTTCTGAGGATATTTTTTCTTTCCATCTTCTTTCTGAGGTATTGTTACGATCTTGTGTTCAGAAAAAGGCAGAAAACTTTTGACACTTTGCGGAGAAGTGGGCCACGGGGCCAATCGAGTAGATGATCGTTCAGGTTTCGCAATAAGTACACCATCTGAAACCATGGTAGGCATTTTCAACAATAACTCATTAAATTTGTTAAGTGATATTTACTATTTTCATTTTAATAAATCATCAATTTATATGTAACTTTACTTATTAATCAACAAATCAAATTACATGCTAATTAAGATTGTGAAATCTTCAAATATATGCGAAATATCCAGATGCGATTTGAGATAAAATAATTAAGAAAAACATGCATAAAATGATTCATTTCATCAATATAATAATAGTAATAATAACATACTTATCTTTAAGTAAATATATAATTTAAAAAACAGTATTTCAATGATATAACAATTAAAAACCCAATTAAAAATATTACTATTTTTATTACAAAAGTCAGATATATAAAATTACACTTATAACTTGATTTAAGTTGTTGCTACATTTTATTTCTACTGAAAAGTAGTTCTGCAAATATTTTTAAAACTAAAATATAAATAATAGCACAAAAATTCTAATTATAAATACCAGGATAAATCGGAATTTACTTATATTAGTGATTCCCTTTTATATAATTATTATATTATGAAATGCTTTTGGTTTATAGTACTGAAATACATCTAACTTATAATAAATTAACACTCAATCTCATATACACATCATATGCTTAAAAAACTCATTTTATTGAAAATGCCATAACATGTTTCATCAGGTGGATAAACGTTTTGAAAAGGCAAAACATTGAATACATAATATAATTGAGCATAAAATACTATAAATTAGAAAAATAAAATAAAATACAGAACAAAATTGAAATAATAAAATTTGGGAATCACTCTTCTAAATATTAAGAAAACATGAATAAATCACTACACATGAGAATAAATAAATTAATACATAGAAATGAAAAAAATCTTCAAAATTTATTTTGAATCATTTCTATTACTTATAAAAAAATAATCCCATTAACGACAGAAACCGTTCAAATTTTATAAATATTTCTTATATATATATATAGGTAATAATAAATTAAGAGTGAAAGTATTTATAAGACAGATAACCTTTATATCTAATAATAAAATGAATAAAAAATCAATTTTTTCAATTAGAAATGATTCCATAAAATTTATTGAAAATTTATATGCAAAGATTTTAAAAATAAAATATAAATATAATAACTAAATAAAGGGAAAATTCATGCATTACAAGAAAAAATAAAATAAAATTTAAAAATATCAAAACACAAAAGTAAAAATAATTTAATGCCCACCTTGTTGATCGATTTTAGTTGGAGATAAATGTGGTACTCGGTTTTCTGTTAAGTCATTCCTAACCGATATAGTCTCAGTTCTTACGGGTGATTCTCTAGTAGCATAGTCACTTTCATCGTCACTCTTTTCCTTTTTTATAGAAACTATATCCTTGTCGTGATTGACGTCATCATTTTCATGACCGCTCAAAGATTCTTGAGAGTTAATGCTTATTCTTAGGTCTTGTTCTTCGTTGCATGATTTTGATTCGTTGGAATTGTGTTCGTTTAAAATTTCCTTGGTAAGATTTGTAGCAATGTTGACATTATCGTCTGCATGTATATCATTTTGTTTATCAAATATCGATATGGAAGACAAAGTTTTCTGGTGATTATGCATTATTTTGTGCCTGTTTAATATTTGTTTCTCCCTCAGTTTTGTTCTTTTTTCTGCATGTTCTACATTGTTTGTTTCGCTGTTACAATTGTTTTGTAAAAGACTGTCACATTTTCGTTTCAAAGAAGTTAATTTATTTAACTGACTTAACATTTCCATTTGTCTGTTGATAGATGTATTCATATTTTCCACGTCATTATTTAGTACGTCGCTCGTACGATCGTTAAAATTATTATTCATTATATTTGTTTGTACATTATTAGTCTTATTGGATTCCACATCATTATTACTCTGAAAATGCATTTTTAAAATGTAAATTTCTTAAAAGAAAATAGAATTTAGAACGAAAAACATCTAATGACTTTTAAACGACATGTTATAAAATAATTTTAAACGTCTCATTTAATTTAATTCATATTGATATATTTTATAGATACTTTATAAGTTTTATATAAAAATATTTTTAGGTATATGAAGATTGGCAAAGAAAAAGTTGAATTAAAAAAAGCTGTTTTTACAATCAAATTTTACTTACAATTTTTGTCGTCAAGCCTTTAATTTCCAGCGTCTCAGCGGTGCTAATAAAAGTAGTAAGATCTTCTTGTCTAACGCTAACTTCACCATTGTACATGAATTGTAAAAGGCTTTTCATGGCACGATATGATATGTCTTTTAAAACAACTAGATAAACATACAATAATATAGTCCGTGTACAAAACTTAATTAAAATAAAAATTAACATATGAACACTTTTTTACCTATCGGGTGTTGACATGGATTTGCAAGGAATATTCTTTGGAAATACGGTGAACATATCGAAAGCACGAGTCGGTGAGCTTGTAAAAGTTGACCCTCAGTAGCTAGCGTGACGTCTGCAAATTCTCCACTTCCAAGGAGACGTGCGCAACCTAATGATAAATTACCTTGAAATTCTCTCCAGGACAAAGAAAAGTGCTGTTCCAGGGACATTTTTATACTTTATTTTATCAATCACATCGAATATAAATTCCTGAAAACAAAGATATAAAAAGAAATCATCAAAATACTCGATAAATGTTTATATTATGATTCAAAATTAAAAGTTAAACTTTATCAAACGAGAAAAAAATCAATAGTTAACAGGTAATAAACAACGCATAATTTATACGAAACTACCGAATTTAAATACAATAGACGATGAAACTCCAAAATGCGTCAAACGAAGAACCAATTAAAGCGAAGCAATGAAAGGTTATGAACCTTTAATAAAATCGGAAACGCGCTTTTACACTTTAAAATCTAGAAATAGAATATCGCACAATGTTGACGAAAAGTGATCAGTATTGCACAATAATGCGACTGAAATTTCAACAAAAATTGACAAATTTATCGATTTGTGTACGAAAATAAATCGATTTATTTTCGGTATTCGCAGTATTTTAGTCGTTATTAAATAGTATCATAAGGTATAAAATCGCACGATAATATAGCTGGAGCGTCAGCTGTCAACTAGTAAAACGCCTTTTCGGCGTCGGTTGCGAAACCGTTCATTGAAAAGAGTAAATCAAAAACTGAGTTTCAGTAATATTTACAAATTAATATGCATAATGAGTAACTTAATATCAAATGTTTAAATAAGATATTTGCGTGTAAAAAATAATAATAATGAACACCAACTTACCGGTACAACGCGACCATGGCGAAGCGTCACTCAGTGCTGCCAATTATCAAAACTAAACGCTACGACAGTGAGTCCAATATTACAAATAATGGCTGTGTTCATTTTTTTTTTTATATTAAAGTTTTTATTATCGTATAACTTAATTTTTAATAATTAACAATATCGAGAATATTTAAAAATAGATGGAAAAATGAAAGTCATTAGATTATTTTATATTTTATTTACATCTTAGTAAAAAATGTTATTATAAATAAAACATTTTATAAATATTTTCTATATTATTTTTTCTATATACAATTCTTGTTAACATAATCATAAGATAAACTAAATTAAATACATAAAACTAATACAATTTGTAATCCAGACAATGATTACCGACCAGTAATTTAAATTCAAAACTATTTGATATTTTTATATAAAAATGTATTATAATTATAAATAAAAAGTTAAAATTGTAAATGAAAAAGTTAATCAATATAGAATATTTATATTACTTTTACAACAAAAATAATTAAAAAATATATATATATATTTTACTACTATTTAAAAATTGTTTCATTTTTTTAACATATAAATTGTCAGTCAAACTAAAATATTATAAAAGATTTCAACATAAATAAAGAAATATTAATGATTATATTAGATTCAAGTTAATTATAATAAAAATAATGGATTTTGTAATTTTAAGATTTAATTTGTATATTAATAAATAATAATAAATAAATAACTACAGATTTGTATCATTTTTATTTCCTGAATATTTTTTGCATATAAGAGTATAATAAAATCCATAATTAAAATATATAAAAACGTTTAACTATAAATCACAGAATATACAAATATATACATATATAAATAAAACAAAATTTGAGGTAACTGACTGTTTTATGAATATCATAAATCATAAAAATTGTAATATGATTTTTATAACTAAATTCAAACAGTTTGTCATGTGTTTTGAGTATTAGAATTTCGATTAGGATTAATATTTTCTGATTTTTTTGTAAAATTTTACAAAATTAGATAATGTCAAATCTTTAATGAAAACTTTTATAAAATATTTTAATATTAATAATATTGTTTTACATATAAGTAGCAAAGTAAATTTATTAAGTAATACTAAATTAAATTATTGAACAATATTTAAAATACTATTTAACTTTTTAACTGTTACAAATATGGACGTTTATCTTTATCAAAAGAAGCAAAATGACTTCTATAAGGCTTCTTTTAATTAACCAACATTATCACACAAATAACAACATGTCTTTAAAATAATAATAAAAAAAATTTTAAAGCTAATATAGCACCATTGTCATAAGAAGTTGAATAGCTATCAGCACAGTACTCACTCTGAAACAAATTTAAAAAAGAAAATAAATATTTTTACACATTTTTGAAAAATATTTAATATGTAATTACCATTAAATATAAGTGTTTCAAATAAATCTTCATAAATTATCGAAATCAAATTAATCAGTGTATATAATGAAAATAAATCATATTTAGTGCTTTACCATGAGAAAAATAAAATATAAAAGAAGCATGCATGCAGTTATTACATATAAATCGTTATTATAAATGAAATATATGTTTAATTAAATAAAACAAATTTGAATTTTATTTATTTATTTGTTCATCATTTAATAAAAATCTAATTATAAATATATACATATTTGTTCATTATCTTACATATTTTCATATTTCTGAATATCGTAAAACTTATTAAATCAGAAAGAATAAACAAAAATTTATTGAAATTATTAGTAATTTATTATGTATATATAAATTAAATTAAGCGCATCATGCATAAAAATTAACTAATAAAAAATACGTCAAATAAAATAAAACATTAAAGCTTTAGAATGACTATTGATGTAAAACTTATAAATAAATACAAAGCTGAAGTAATATATTAATGAATTATACAATATGCAGAAAAATAAATGTATAAAAGTTAATAATTAGTTTACATCTAGAAAAAAAATCAAGTAAAGTAAACCATCACCAAAATAATTGTTTATTTACCCATATGTCCATCCATATGATACTGGTTTTCTAGTTGTGGCAGTGTTTCTACCAGATTGACTTTGACCATAATTTTTAGCATAATATCCACTTTGTAATCCACCTTGTGGTTGATTTTGTGTGTTTGATGGTTGATTATATGATGGGTAATAATTTCCTTGTCCTTGATATTGATTATTATAACCTGGATTTGAATATCCTGGATAACCTGAATAGGGATTTGATGGATTTGGATTCGAATTTCTGTTCTCTATTAATCCTGGCCTAGTCAATGATGGATTTAATGATGGGAAACCAGTACGTGTAAAGTTACTTAAAATATTCGAAAGTATAGATGTTAATGGATTTGTATTTCCATCTTTATTTTTGTTTCCAAATCCGAATGCACTTCCGAAGGATCCAAGAGAATCGAGTAAGCCACCGCCAGATGAACTACCGCCTCCAGAAGAACCTCCATAACGATCACCACCACTGGATGAACCTCCTCCAAAGTATGTACCGCCACCGCCAGAAGATCCTCCATAATGAGAACCGCCTCCAGATGAACCTCCATATCTAGAACCTCCTCCTCCGGGTGATCCACCAAAGTAAGTACTACCACCATTACTATCACCGCCATAACCACCTCTAGGCGGAGGTGGTGGAGGATAGTTTGGTATATCATCGGTTTTTGGAGGTACATAAGGTGCTGCAGGTTTAAAATCGACTGGTTTTACTGGAGGCTGTGGTGCAGGTTCGTTGTGTGTTTCTGAAAATTTTTATTTAATTTATAATTATGTGAATATGTTTAAAATAATAATAAATAATATACCTGTATCAGAGGCAGTCTTTTTCTTACATGTTGGATAAAAACCACATTCTTTGGATCTGCCAATTGAACAAGGATCTTCAGCCAAAACACAAACCTCACTATTGAGGCATCCTATATCTTTACATGTTCTACCGTATTCTATATAAAAAAAAACGAAATACAACGTTAAGATGGTGTTTTTAAGTAAAGAAAACTTTTAAAACTGAAAATTATAGTAAATACTAACTAGAATATCCATTTACACATATTGCTAAAAGCAGACAAATACCGATGTGTGACCACATTTTGAAAGCTGAAAATGAAAAATAACATTTTAAAATATATTTTATTTATATTTTTCAATTATATATAATAATTTCCTTTCAGATGACATACACAGATGATGGTTGAATGTGACAATTGACAACACACGATCACAATACAAATTGTATGTTTATCACGTACAACGTATTCATTGAGGTGTAATATTCCATAGCAAACATTTACTATTCAAAAGCGCGGTTAAATTGATTAATACAAGGTGTTTATGAACAATGAACGTATGAATAATAGTATAAAACTGATATTTTTAATATAAATTCATATTTTTAGCAAATATGATGAAAATATTCTAATATGTAAATATTATGAAATGCGTATTTAGCTATTTTCAAGATGTTATTTTGTAAAAAATGTATACGAAATCAAAATGAATTTAATATTACTAAGTAAAATATATCAAATATACATTAAATTCAAAAACTGCCTTAGAAAGCTTTCAAGAAATTGAGAATAATTTCTTCTACAGCTTAGTGACATTATTATTTGTCAAAAAGTAAAATCATTAGTTTAAATAATTGTGCTATTATAATTTGTTAAGAAACATGATTTTATTTAAATTTAAAATGTTAAAGGCAAAATGCATTAATAAAATTAATTCTTTATTTAGTACAAACAACAATTGTAATTCTGGAGTAGATTTGATACAAGCAAATCAGTACTTCAAAACTAAAAGAATTGTTTTACCTTTAAATTGTTATTGTTTTAATTTTTTTCTTTAAAAAAAATATATTTCTCAAAAAAATACATATATATAATAGATAAATATTGACCTTTATAGTTCAAGTATTTCAAATATGATAAATTATTTCATATTTGCTTTAAAAAATTCCTATTCAATAGGGAAATTATTAGATTTTTCGTTAGAATGACCGAGTGCCAAAAATAATAATATAAAATAGAGTTGGGTTGGGCCTCATTTTCTATTTCGTTTCGTTAATATAATTAAAAGTCACGATTTCTAGATTGTTTTTTCAGATATAATAATTAAAAGCATGCTTTGATCTTTTCAACGAATGTCATTTAGTGGTTAAATAAATTTTATTATATTAATAAAATTGTTTTAAAGTGGTTATTTACAATTATATATATATATATATAAGAGCTGAGTTCCAATATTAAATCTTATTGTATTTAATATCTTGGTATTTTTTTTAATTGTGAGATTTTTTAAACATCATTTAATTTCTTTATATGTCAAAGTTGAATAACTACGTTCTGTTTTTACCAAATGAAAAATCAATACAACGTAACACATCAAAGAAACACGGACTTAATGGATAAAGAAAATGAATTTGCTGCACGCTATTGATAATAATACATAAGAATGGAAATTAAGCACGTGTTCTTAATGTGATAAATGATACATTTTTTTTTTGAAAATATTGTTCAGTATTTAGCACTTTTGTCACGAATCAATATTTTTAATAGAGAACTATTGTTATAGGTCATGTGATAATGGGGTTATCACGATTTTCTCGATCGAAAACTTCGACTTTTATAAATATAACGTAGTAAGAATTATATAGTAATACGGTGATATTTTAATTAAACGTACATTTTTCTACTGCTACGTGTGTCGTTTATATTAAAAAAAAAATGCATCTGTAATTCAGTTTAATTACTATGAAGAATGATTTAACATTTTATAACCGGATGTTTTAGTATTGAACATATACGATTGTATAGAGTGGAGATTTCGAGGTTACAGTTTGGTTCACGGTCGAAATTTGAGAATTTGTTGTTTAATTCTATTTCTTTACATTCACAATTGAAACAAAATTGATAATTTTCTTCCTTAAAAATTATAATAAATGCATTATTAAAAAAATAATATTAATTGGGCGCGTTAAAGTATATAAAAACCGTTTGTGGCACATAATTTTTATTACTAATCTAATCTTAACTCAATTATAAAAATAAAATATAATATAATAATATATATATTTAATAAAAACAATCGTCGAATATTTTCTAATATAATAGTATATGTTAAATATTGTCGAGTAAATATTTTTCTAACATAATCATCAGTTATATAAATTTTACTAATTTCCATATGTTTTAATTTGATGATATTCAAATAAAATAAATGGATAAAATGAAATTATTTATGAGTGTAAAAGGTTAAATCAAATAAAATTTAATTAATACAAATTGAAAATAAATATAAACGAACGGCACAACGTAAACAACTTTATATAAATAATAGTCTAAAAATTTTGATTATCACATATGGATCAAAGCTTCGACTGTTCTTACGTCGAATTTCCATGGTCATGTCTAGAAATAGAATCTTCAGTTTTTAATATGAAATCGTATATATTTAACATGGCGACCATAACATATAACAAAAAAATATTTGAATTCATGTAAAATTGTTAGGTCAAATTTTATATATAGTTTTCAGAGTAGATAAACTATATTTTTATGCTAGAAATTATTTAATAAAAATATGAAATATTTCTTGTTTATAAATTATTTAAATATTGTAAATGGATGTCGAAGTTGTATGACATAAAATAAATATTGATTTAGTAAATTTCATTTTTTTCTTTTGAGAACTACACATCTAAATTTCGATAATACTTTTTGTAAACATATTAAATAAATATCTTAGTCTGTATTGAAATTAATCTAAAAATTATAATTTATTTATTATAAACGATAAATATTGTTTGATTGTATATTAAATACTATGATTTGTAACTAGGAAATTCTTGAATATTTCATATAATTTATAAAAAATGAATAGTTTTATTATAATTTGATTGAATATGTTACAGTTAAAGCAAATTCATAGTGATGAGGATCAGATCACCTTCACGATTGAACAAGGTCTTGCAGATTTTACGAAACCGGTTGACTATAAATACTACGAGATAGTAAAACATAATAAATGTTAGTAAAAAAAAAACTCGCTTTGTAACTATAACCTACTATTATATAAAGTATATTTTGTGAATTTATTATGCAAACTCTGAGCAGTTTTTGTTCCGCATAATTAGAAATATTAGGAACAGGAGTGAATTTACTTTTTACTATAATACAATTTTTTTTGAATATTTCTTTTAAATGTAATTATGTAATATCAAAATGTTTGTCGAGGATATGAAATGATGTAAGAAATATTTTTTTTATAGAATAAATACAAGAACACGTACGACGTTTGATTTGTGATTCACGAAATTGTTACAAATATTCGTCAAATATAGAAATGATCAATATTCTGTGAGTAATGCGATTTTATTTAAGATTTCCAAATATGTCAATAATGCATATATTTTTAATATTATATAAAATTTGTTGATCAACCTTTATTTGTATAACTAAAAAAAATAGAGAAAGTTCTATTCGATTTTTTGAATCGTTTATAAATAAATATTAAAAAAAAATCGCCATGAATAATATTAAAATATTGTCTTGAGGAGTTAAAATGTGAAATAAAATGATAATAATATAATATATAGTAAGTAAATTTTAATGTTTTATTATGAATTTTTAAGTCGTTGGAAACCACGATTTAGTGGAATTTGATGATTTAATACAATAAAATAATTAATTGAAATTTCTTTATTGTTTGAAAAAAATATAACGATAATATTATGAAATAAATTAAATAATATCAAAATAATCATTGATGTTATCATATGTGATTTGAATTTTTTTTTATATAGAAAATGACTATTTTTTCTAGTAAAGGTCACGACTTTAGTTGTAAATATAGGAAATATAAATAAATTAAATATATAAGTATGAAATAAATCGTTGCCAATTTTCAACGAAAACAATGTTATAAATAAAAGCATATTAATATAAAGTGCATAAAAACTTTCACTTTTGATCTATACGATTGCGTTCGTTAAAGGTAACACATATATAATTTGTTGTCGAAGATAATAATAATGCATTTTAAATTGTATAATAAGTGAATTTTAATTCCAAGATTTATATTCGTTTTCTATAAATGGGACACTCATAATAATGGGAAAAATCGTCGATCCGTGAAAATTCAATTATTGTTCATCGTCGAAATTCATATTTTTCATTTTTATTAGCGTCTGTTCGTGAATAATTTGAGAAACTCTGATCGTTTTGTGAAAGACATGCAAATGGTACCGTAAGACAAGAAGGTGAATACTGCGATAAAACGATAATATTAATTAGAAAATTATGGAAAAATGGGTGTTGAAAGTACCTGATCAGAGACTATGCGACACTGCTGGTCTTCAGCATCAGATCACCTTCGCGAAATTGAAGAAAATAACACAATTGCGATGGAAAAATAAACAATTCTATGGTGAAATCGACACAAACACTTCTGGCACAGAATGGAAACTGATGACCACATTCGTTGTACGTCGTCTATGTAGCGAACGGATCACGTGACCGTAACAGCGCTATTAAATCTGCAGTTCGCGGTCGCTTATCGGCACCGGGCAAACTGTATTAATTGCAGGTAATTGGTCGTTGAAACTTTATATTAATTAATAATGGTCGGTCGTTTCCGACCGCAAAATTTACGATAAACAACCGCGATTTGATTATTTCGAATTAATACATTTTTTTTAAATTTTGAACTATATTTATTAACATGCAATATAAACATTGTTGTTTCAGTCTCAATTTTAATATAGTATTACTTTATAATATATTTATAATGTATCAAATGATTTTTTTACGCTATCGAACGACAAATTTATAAATAATAATTATGTTAAAAGCATAGTAATGTACAAAAGCATATATATTTTATTTATATATAATTATGAATACCAATTTTATTATTGTATACATATATGATAATTATTAACACAATTAATTATTAATATTTATTCTATCGATTTAACGATAATTTAAATATTTTTAATTATTTTTAAGATGAACAAATTTTAATGATATAATAATACTTTATTAACATTATCTAAATTGAATAAAATTTATTTAAAATTATATAAATAAGAACGATTTATATGTTTTTTTTTTCTTAAAAGTACATTTATATAGTTACATTGTGATTAATATAAAAATACTTAATCGTTTTATCACCAACCAATTTCCTTTTCTAAAATTTATGTGGTTCTTGTGGTTTTGCGGTTACAGCGCATTACTTGACTACTCCTGACTTATGTTTCATAGTTAGTCAACTCTTTCTGTGACCTCACGCGTTGATTTTGCGCGGGCGATTTTTACGGTTTAATATCGACTTCTAATTTAAAAAAATAAATATAATGGAAAAAAATATTTCTAAAATATACGAACCAAAATATATCTTTCAGTTGGCATTCGAAATCAGTTCGAATTATTATCATATTTTATACATTAGTATATCTTTATGTTTTCATTATTAAAAAAAAATATTAAAACTTTGAATAAATATTTAATTTCATTTTAAATTATTTTTAATAAAATATAAACATCTTATTTGAGAATATATCTATAATTCATTAAAATCATTATTAAAATATTATATATTATTAAAAAATAAATATATCAATAGAGATAATTTATTTTTACTATTATGTATTTAACTGTATATAAAATTAATCTACAATACCTGTTTTAGATATTAAATAAAATATTAATATTTAAATAAATTTTAATCATATATTCACCGTACAACTGTTTAAATAATTTGTTACATGTGTCAATTAAACGTCTTTTTTACAACGAATAAAATTTAATTTTCACCGTGAAAAATTAATTTTTCCAAAAAACATTCATCTGACGTACTTAAAAAAATATTCTTATAATTGATTTAATTCGTCAAAAACCGGTATTTTTTTCCAATCAGAAAACGATATCTTTCTTTTTGGAATATTTTTATAAAAGAAGTTTTTATGGAAAAAATCTTTATTTTTTTTCATTGATTACTTTTTTTTATATTATAAGGTAGTTTCTTCTTAATCGATATTTAATTACTTTAGTTTTTACTATCATTAAGGGTTGCGCAATTTATTCATAGGCTAACAATTGTCGTTTTATTTTTATAGGTTTTATTCAGTCGTTTAATTGTAATTTTAAAAAAATTTATATATTACAACTATTTTTAAATTAATATTTTTTTACTTTTAAGAAAATACGAAAATTTTTTAGAATTTGAAACAGATGTCGCTACTAAGAGTTGAAAAGAATTTTATTTAAATCTATAGATTTCGTATGAAATATTTTTTAAACGACACATTTAAAATATTTTATAAAATATGTATGTATATTTATATTAAACCAATTTTTTTTAAATAATAGATTTTAATAGAATTTTACATATTTATATTGAAATTATAATATTATTTTATGAATATTGCGTAATTAGGAAACAATGATTAACGTGTTTGTATGTTTGGTTTTAAGCAATGTAATTAGCCACAGCTAATTAAATATTGGTTCCGGAATCTATTTACAGAAGCTTTTAGCTTTGTGCATGTAATACTGAAACCGATTATTGGAAAAGCTTTTAGTTCCAACAATTCGATTTAAGTGATTTTTCTATTCAATGTTGAAATCACAAAATCGATAATGTTTGAAACTATCATTTATCCTATATATTCATAATGTTTATTTGAATTTTGTACAGATTTTATAAAATTATATCATAATACTAATTCGGATAAGTTAGATTGTTTTAATTATTTTGTATATCATAGAGTCAATTATTATGCATCCAAACAGCACTTATTGAAATAATTGATACTTCATATATAATATTTTGTTATATATGAAGTATCAATGTTATTATAAAATTTCAATATTGATCTTAATGATTTTATATTGAATAAATATAATATAATATATTGAAATCTTTCTTTTTAATATTTTGAAATATAAGTATTTCGATTTATAATATTTATTATAATTTTTTATTTTCTATCACAAAACAAACTTTGTGCACTTACATTGTTTGGATCTGTAACCTCTTTTTGTGACTTACGAACCCAGTATATTATAAGGATAAATAAATAGCCATAGCAGGCAGTTCTTTGTTGTTGCGATGAAGATGTGGGTAAACGTTAAGCCGTTAAAATATTACGGTTCATTTTCAGCGTAAACTCTTAATATTTTTCTCGTATATATCCTTTTTACTGTGCCGCTTTATATCCTGGCACATCCTCATAATCTAGACCGAGGAATGAAACGTGAAAGTAATTTGATTTCTACAATATCATTTCTCTAAGTTATTGTTATTTTTTATTTTATTTTATTTTATTTTTTTTTTTGTGAAAAAAAGTAATGTGTTAATATTGTTATTATATATGTGCGGTTGAATCGTTAACAGAGCTTAACACAATGAAACTTGTAAGGAGACACTCTAGACGTTGAGATTTAAAAAAAAAAATAAAATAGAAAAGTGGACGTGATGAAGCGTTTCGGTACACGTCGTAAAATCCACTTGGTGCCTTTGTGAATTGTGTATTGTGCCGTGGAAACTACTCATAATGCACGTGTATTATGAGAAAATTGCTGCGAAATAACTTTCTTCATAAAATTTTCCAGATTGAAATACTCAAGTTGTCGACGACTACTCGAAGATTACATACTTGTATCGTGATATATATATACATATATATATATATATATATATATGTGTGTGTGTGTGTGTGTGTGTGTGTGATATTTTCCCTCTTACATGTGTGTGAAGAAACGTACATTTTATATGACGGAAAAATGGAAAACGTTCGATTTATGAAAGAAATGAAAATTGCTACCGAGTTAAAACGATGGAAAGCTCGACGGTTGTAAAAATGAAATTTATAACGGAAGTTTTCCAATATTACCAGTATACTTTCATTTTATTTAATAATGGAAATTTTTATAATGCATTACGCTCTTTCATATATATATATATATATATATATATATATATATATATATATATATATAATACGAATTTATTTATTATAAAATAAAATATTGAACAATATGAGTCGAAATTAGTACATGCGAATTATATATATATATATATATATATATATATATATATATATATATATATATATAATTTATATATATTAGATAAATATTAAAAATAATACTTCTATATTCAGATTTAAATTATTGAAATTTAGATTTTTTTCTTTTTGAAATTTGAAATAAAAACTTTATTTCAAATTTAAAGATAACTAATTTTCAGTTAGATATAATTAAACGGTATATTTGAATTGAAAAACTTTTTACTGTGTAATATTGATTAACTTATCATAAGATACTATATAATTGCATTTGGTATCATGGGAAATAACTGAGATATATATTTCGAACATATACTAGTTGATGTGTGAAATTGCTTTGAATCTATTTGATTATTTGTTAAAAGAATATATATAACTTATATTTTAATTTTTAATTTATTATAAAATATTATGCGATTTATTAAAAAATAATATAGTTGAATAGTTAAATAACACACACACATAGTAAGGGAGTCAGAATCGTTAAGTTTAATTATTAATTTTGAAGCTTAAGGACCATGTTGTTCCATCTTGTTCTAGTGGGTCCTTTCGTGTCAAATTCTCAAAGGGAATATATATCATAAACAAACACTTATAAATACGTATAGTTCACTAGTGTTTATTAATACACAGAGAAATCTAGAATTAGAGAAGCTTGTGCGTAAAACGATAAACAACAATTTATATATTATATTATATAAATAAATATAATATTTATTAATATAGATATATTTAATATCTTTTTTTTTTAATTTTCTATGATTCGAATATAGAATATTTGTATATATTCTATAGGAGTTTTAAACTCACCCTTGTCGCTAACAAAATCTACCTGTACGTGTGTTTATATACGTTTAAGGGTCCTGATTTATTCACCCTCGAGGGTCAAATAAATTTCGAACATCATTTTGGTTGGTGACAGTGCGAGTATACGCGCGTGTCGAATCTCGAACGAATATTCTCTCGCGTGCGAATTTATACGTTTTATTTATTTTCATATATGTATTGCATATATATATATATATATATATATATATACGTATTTATTTATTTATTTTATTGTGCATGTGTGATGGAAAATTTGCCGAATGCGAATTTTCACATCCGGTTCTTTTGCGTTGATTTATTTTATGGCTTTCGATGAACTAAATTGTCGTATTAATAATGATCGTTCAAAATTAATGTAAATATTCGTTATATTTTATTATTATTAATATCGTTTTTCATTCTCGTTGTATTATGAAATAAATATTTTATTAATTCATAATTTTTATTTAAAAGTTAATAGAGTTTATTTTTATTATATGCACACAACCTTTTTAAGATATATAGTATTTTTTTTAATATGTTAAAATTTAGTATTATCTTTTTTTATATATATATATATAATTGTTAGTGATAAAACACTCAAATTAAAAAAGAAATAATTATATATTAATATTACAAAAATAACTACTCTATAAAAGAAATAAGTCGGAAGGTTGAAATTTATAAGATTAAGGTTCACATGAATTAAAATAACATTTATATTTTCAAATATGGTATAAAAAATAAATCATAATATATCCGTAAAAATATATAGTAATATTTCCTTCTATTATCAGTTATATATCACTTTATTTTATTGTAATTTCAAACTATCATTACGAATATAGTTCAATAATATATGAATAAATAAAATAAGGAAAAATATCGTATAAATACCAGTTATGTAAAAATCAAAATAATTTGAAAAAAAAACCAATATATTTCAAATTCGTCGAATTCTTGTAAATAAATTTGGAACATTGGAAAGAACGCGGAAATATTCTTGGTATAAAGGTTTAAATCGTACATATTTATTATTATTAATATATGAAATACTAAACACTGATGTAACTTTTTTTCGTCAAATGCTACTATATTTTCACAATTACATCATATATGATCTTTACAACTCAAAATATAGATCTTTGCCAATAAAAAGTTTAATTTATTACTATATGATTTCATGTAAAATATTTCAGCATTTACGATCCAATTTTGCTTCGATTTTCTTTGATTTTAACAGCTGGCCTTATATAAACGCGATATCTCATACTATAACAAAATAATAATTTTGTCAGTATAATATATATATATATATATTTTTTTCTCTTGTATACAATATAAATATCGAAATCATTTTTTATGTTCAGACATTAACATTACGAATAGAATAGTTCTCGTTATGCGACAAACGACGAAAATTGATAATTAGAAAAGTTTCCATCGTCGTAACACGACGACATAATATTATAATATTTCGACGGGCTTTTGAAAACGGCGTCCGACCGGAAGCCTCATTAGAAATTACCTGCGAGAGGTTGCGCGGATTTAACTTTTAAGCTTTCGACTATTAAAGTACTTTCTTTGAATTAAAACAAAGCCTCGACCGCCGACATCGTGATGGCTAATGGGGGATTAGTGATTCCATTATCGTAATATTTTCATTTGTCGAAAATGGCCGAGGCTGCGTTTCACCTAATTAAACTAATAAATGAAACTTGCAGATGCGAAGCCAGACACGCTAACTTCAATTGCCGATATGAAAAAGTTACGCTTTTCCACATCCGACTATTATATATACGTAATCGTGTACAGATTTTCTTTTTACGATATTGGAAAATTGGAGAAAATCTAATAAAAATATTTCAGGAATGGAGAATGTGCGACCTTTTATGTTATTGTGTAATTAAATTTTATATAACATATGATATGTATATACCATATATATATATATATATATATATATATATATATATATATATATATATATATATATATATATATATATATATATATATATATATATATATATATATATATATTATGATATTTCATCATTTTAAGTAAAAAGCCTTTTTTTAGTCAATATTTTTACGGTCGACTTATGTTTATTATTTAAGTTTAATTATCTGAATATTTACGACTTTTCATTTACTTCATTTCTACGAAAGACCTTTTTGCTGAAAAGTAGTCTTTATTAGCAAAAAGATTTTCTACTTCTTAAATTACTATTATTTCATTTCATTTTGTGTGTTTTCATATATATAAAAACATTCAAGAAAAAATGAAATACAATAATATTTATCATTGATTATTTAATAATAATTAATCACAATAATATTAATATATATATATATTCATTCAAAACAATATACATTTGATATGATTGTTAACGACATTTTTAAACAATTTCCTTATACTATATCGTTTAAAAGATACAAAAAACAATTTTACCCTTCGAAAGAACGACCCTTATATATATATATATATATATATATATATATATATATATATATATATATATATATAACTCGATTCTATCCACCGCCGTCAACCTTCTTGGTGAAATATGATTTATGATCGACTAGCAAAACGGCAAAAAGTCGCGGCCAAAGCAGAATTGGCCACGTGTAAACATAAATAAAGATGGCGACGAACCGGCAGAGTTTTCCCGAAGTTTTCCGTGAAAGGCGAACGGTGAAAATTCGGCGTGTTGTTTCGTTTACGTTTTGTTCGCTCTATTATTATTGTGCGTGCCTGTACGTGTATTATTATTATTTATTTATATATATATATATATATATATATATATATATATATATATATATATATATATATTTTTTTTATATTTCGAACCGGCGTCCATTTGTTTTTTCGTTCTGTTCGTCGACTTTGTATGATGGATGATTCTCGAGAAGAATATTTATGATTCGGCAAAGTAAGACAAATACGTTTACTTTGCGTTCGTCGCCATTTTGTTTTTTTTTTGCGTACGATTGCACTTTCATAGTTTTCTTTAATAATTATGATAATAATATATATTAAGTTTTCATATAAAAATATGTATAATATATAATTTTAATTAAAAAATATTGCATATTTTTAATATATGAAATGGAAACATTATATATAATTAATAGTAAAAAAAAAAATAAATAATAAATGATTAATATTTTATAAAAGATGTGATCAGTGAGAGGCGTATCTTTTTAACGTTCCTTTTTCAACTTTTTCCAAGGGATTGACGGAGGAAAATTGAGGGTGTGGGCATTCTGTAAAACCCTAAAAATAATTTATAGCATCACTCTCAAAGACGAATTGAATAGTGAAGCCTGACATATAAATATTCGTAGACACAAAATGGTACACATTCTCATTCAGAAACCCTTTTCATTCACTTTATGGGGTATACAGTCGGTGGAAAAACAGTGGGTCCCTTAATGGGCAGAAGCTTAAAGGGATCGCATCCGTTGACCAGATTATTTGTTAGAATCCCTTTGGCGCTGTTTGTCATCTATTTCGTTTGAAATGCTAGTCAACTCTTTATTTATTTTTTTTAAACCAGTGATAGTTAATTCATTATTATTATTATTATTATTTCGTATATTTTTATAACGTTTCAATTTTATAATTTAAGCATAAAATTATTTGTATATAATATATATTTCTTTTTTTTTTTAAACGGGAAATTGAGGTTTGAAGATAAAATCACGGTACTTATTTGTTGAGGTTTTTCGATAATGATGAAATTCATGTATATTTAAACCACGATAAATATATATATATATATATATATATTTATGAAATAAAACTTTCGAAATTTATTTTATAAGTATTATTTATGTTGAATACTTATATTAATTATAAATTTAAATTTTTGTTTATATAATATATTAAAGATGAACGATCGCTAATGGAATAATATAAATTATATACGCTGAATTTTAAATTTTATTATACTTTAATTGTCGAATGTATGCATTTTGCTATTTTTTTTTAAATTTTGATTTGCGCATATATAAAATAAAATATACCAAGAAATTCATATTGATTTTTAAGTATCGTCTAATACAATTTATCAATTATAAAACAATAAATTATTTTTATACATATAGTATAGAATAATATTTGCGTTTTGATGAACGTATATTTCTTTTAATTGCCTAATAAAAAATCAGTTGAAGACAAACTATTGAAATATGCTAAAAAAAAAGAAAAACACTTTAAAATGACGACATTTGATCGAACAATTTGCACAAAAGCAATTTTCTTTTTACACGTAAAACGATAAAAGAAAAGTGGCGTTTTCTTTTTTTTTCCTCATTTTTTTCCCTATATAAGTTCAGTTTAGAATGTAACGAATCGTCGACGAAAATCAATTCGACAGTAATGAAATGTCGAATTCGTTTTTCAAACGTCTATTTGCATTGCGATTCTCTTGCTTTATTCTACAATGTTTTTTTTTGCATTTCTTTTTCATTCTCCAACCCCTCCCCCCCGTATAACGAATTGATGACTGCAGTTTTTAATTAAATATTCATCCCCTGAATACTGAAGTTGTTCGGTAAAGGTAAAGGAAAATCTTCTAAAACCGTCACCGCGTTATCCTTTAAAAATATTTTACGTTACAAATTGTGAAACATGTTTATTTGAATAAAATAATATAAATTTCATGTTTTTTAATTAATTAAATTTTAAATTAATATATATATATATATATATATATATATATATATATAAATTATTGTCATTTAAAATTTATATTACTTACATTTAACATAAAAAATAAAATAAAATAATATTTATATTACAGATTAAAATAAATTTTCGTATAAATTACCACATTTTTGCAATCTTGTGAAAATGAAAGAAGGTTTTTTCTAATTAATAAATAATCTCACGGTGCGTATTGGGCGTTAGCTTATCTCGACGAAGCGGAACCGAGCTTTTCATTAAGCTTTGAAGCCGACGACATCGTTGAAACTGTAAACTTTACCATTCCCAATGAGACTTTTCAAAAGGGAATTTTTTTTTGTTCGCAGTACTCGTAATAAGACTACCCGATCGTCGACAGTTGCTGAAAAGAGCGTTTTCATTCTGCCAAAAGATCAAAGTAACTCTTCTATAAATCCCAAGTTAATTCGCATTCGGAAGCGAAAGAAAACGAAGAAGTTTTTCCAAGGTGGACGACGTGAAAAAAAGAAATGGCGATAAAAAGGCGGCAAGTTTAAAAAAAATATCCGAGGCAATAATTGGAAATGACCGGAGAGACGAGAGAGTTATTTTATCGTATTATATTATACATATATAAAGTTATTTTTTTCATATAAATATATATGAATATGCTGCCTTATTATTATATAAAAAATGCCATTTTTCACCGTAAAAGAAAATATGGAGTATAAAAAAAAATAAAAGAAAAGAAAAACGAGGCGCAATCATAATAGCGGCGGAATGTAGTCGAGGTGGCGGATTTTAAATCAGATTTCGCTCGGACCGATCTTGCGCGAAAGCCTTATGCGAATACATAGCACGAAATTATTGTACATTCTGTAGATATAATGGCTTGTAAAGATGATAAATGTGGCATTCTGGCCTAGCGCGTGCCTCTGAATATATTAGGATATGGATGACTTTGTTCGGAGCCCGTAGCTTTTATACTTTTCGCAGGGGATTTACTCGAAATCTGATTGCGCTGAATTACCTCACGAAATAAAGCCTGCTCCTAGTGTAAGGCAAAACGACTCGTTTTGTTTGCACGTGATACATATAACAAATATATATATATATATATATATATATATATATATATATATATATATATATATTCAATAAATTCAAAATTTTATATAAATCATATAATCGAGTGTACCCGTGTGCGAATCCGCATACAGATTCACCGTGTATATTAATGATCATTAAAACTACACACATTTTTTTTATTATATATCAGATTTTATCGAATGAATTTAAAAGAAAAAGTATAAATATTAGTTAATTGAAATCATGGTTATAGAAAAAATATATTAATTTTTAAAATATTATAATTAAATATATATATATATATATATATATATATATATATATATATATATATATAATTATGATGATGAAAAGTATTGTTTTGTCGCGTTAAAGTCTTATAGGTGAAAAGTGTGGTATGTCTTGTTAATAGCCAGCTGCCAAATTGAATCATAAATGCTGAAATATTTTATATGAAATTATATAGTAATAAGTTGAACTTTGATATGGCGATGATCTATATTTTGAGTTGTATAGATCATTAATGATTAGATTGTAACAATAAATTAGCATTTGACGAAAAACAAAATATGCTACACTTCTACCTCCCGTCGACGCTTACGTTTTATATATTATATATATGATATAATAATATTGTAATATAATAAATATGTCCGTTGAAATGTATTTGTGTAAACAGCCTTTATTTTCATGCGCGTGTAAGAGTTTATACTGTTTCTTTATCCGTATCGCAATCTAATGAGAGTTTTCCTGAATTTGTATTTATTGCTGAAAGTGGTCTGAAACTAAGTGCGCCGTGAAAATCTCCAAATTACGATTCTGACTCAAGTTTACAGTTAAAACGAATCTTAGAATGGAAAGAAAAAAATGTATATATATATATATATATATATATATATATACGACATTATTGCTTAATATATCTTCTTAATCGTTTATTGCACGGAACAATCTTGATAATGAATATTAGGCGTTGTCGTTTATTGTGATCTTAGATTTACTAAGATATGTGCACTAATTTGTAATGTTATCATTGTAATCATTGTGCGTTTTATTTTATTTTGTAAAAAGTGCTAAATCGCTAGTTAAATAAAATATTATATGAATTATATATTTATATATATAAATAAATTTAGTTAAATATTTAAATAAAAATGCTAAAAAGAATAATAATTACGTACAGAAGTAAGTAAATTATATTTTATTATATAAATTTGTGAATTATTCGAAAAGAAAGTGGCAATTTGAATATTTGCTAATATTTTTTTTTCATGAAAAAAAAACAAAGAATTTTAATTTGTCGAAGTAAATAGATCAATTTAAAATTGACGTTTTGAATAACCATTATTTTTCACATATTATTTTTTGTGGATTTATCAAATATTTTGTTTGTTCAAATTAAATTGCCGAGAAAAACCAATTAACTCCATTTTATATACTATAAATCAATCAACCAGAGTGAAAAATCGTTATTAATTCTATTCAAAAGAAAGGCTGATTGCTTTTTTTTTATTTTCGATTGACGAAAAAAAAATTATATTTTCGAATATCAAAGAGTTGTGTCGCTTCAAATGTATATTTATATTATTTTATTATTTGATATGTGCAAATAGATTTTACGTTAATTAACGATTGAAAATATACGACATATTTAATGAAAAATTGAAATAAAATCAAATCAAATTAAAAAATTCAATATCGACATCGAAGACGTCGGAATAAATTGGGAAACTTTACGTCTTTTGAAAACGTTCACCACTTTTATAAGTCGTTGAGACGAAGTGCGCCATATAAAGGAGGCTTCTCGGGTTAATCAGAACAAAACGTATTATATTATTATTATATATACGATGTTTCTACACGACGAACAGAATGTTTTCAGAACGTCTGGATGAAAAATGCAAATTCATTTTAAAACTTGCAATAATTGAAGTTTAAATAAAAGCGTTCGCGGAATGAAGCGTGTCTAAAAGCGAAATTTATCATGGAAATATTATGTAGAATAATTATATTTTATTATTTTATTAAATATTCTGTTGTATTTAAGCAATGCGTTGTTCAGTTATTTTCAACATTTATTTAGAAAAAAAAATGTTTTTGTTATTATTGAATTAATATATATATATATATATATATATACAATATATTATAGATAAAATAAGTAAAATTCATATATACATATGAAACATAGTATGGATGTAATTTTATTTATCTTCCGAGTAAATCCTGTCGAAAGACAAAACAACGAGATTTCTGTAAGTAAGGAAGAAACTAATTTAATTGAGAGAAAGCAAAAGGCTGCCGGTCCATTCGTTGGGTCAATTGTAGGAGTTGCGTTGAATTATATGCAGGGTGCTCGGACTATGTAAAAAGTCGCCCTTCATCATCAGGGACGAGGGTTCGAAGTGATGGTTTGAGGGGTGGGTCTGCGGATTTATGAGGGCACCCCGTGGTCACCGCCTACCCTAAAAATGACATAGGACCAGCTTGCAATTACGAAGCTAAAAAAAAAAGTGGAAAATACCAAAAATATAATAATAATAATAATAATAAGGAGAGGGATGAAGAAAAACAAATCTGCACAAAGGACATCCCCGTAAGCTAAAGTTACATGAATATACTTTTTTTTTCATGTTGGCATAACATTGAAGGATCTCTCTTTTTTCCGTTTCGGCTTTTGTTTTTCCGCAGAGGAAATTTTTTTTCTCTTCATTCCCTTTTGTTTGTGCCCTTTTTTCTCTCGTTAGACGCTTCCGCGTTGTCGTAATACGTTTACACGACAGTGTCGTATCTTATTAAAGTTCCATTTTCGTGTAAAGTGGATGTCTGAAAAAAAAAAAACAGTCTCATGCATATAATACGCAATCGTACTTTTCAGTGTGTCCATTGTGTATCGCATAAACACATTCCATATCCTTTGTATAAAATGAACACGTACTTTTTTTTTTTTTTGATATAAAATAGCATAAAAAATTCAACAAAGTTTCACGTGTGTTGAATGCGTTGTATATTTAACATCATCACAAAAAATACTATTTAATTATTAAGTCTTACATTAAAAAAATATATATATAGTTAAATTTTAGAGATTTAACTATATATATAAATAATTTTTTTTAAACTCAATATATAATTTTGGTTAATAATAATTTAATATTAAATGAAAAATTGATGATAATATTCAAAAAAGAAGACCATGTATTGAAAATTATTATTATAAATATTTAATAATTGATTAATAATTTACAACAAAATGATATGATTGAGGAATTTCTAATCGATTAAAATTTATATATAATAAGGATTGAAGATACTTATAGGAAATAGATGTCACTGTAAATTAAATAAATAGAAAAAAAAATTGTCGTTAATTGATTTGTATATTCTCATTATGCAAAATTTCAATTCGATTTGATATCAGAAAATAATCTAAAAATCGAAGAAACAAAATTTAAATAGAAACAAACGGATACACTATATATAGTAAGATTCACTACGTTTCTTTATAATGAATTTTCACGCGTGTATGTTTAATAATATTTTCTTATGAAACATTTCGTCGTTGATTGTTCAAAGTGTGTGAAAAGTTGAAATTTTCCAACGGCTTTTCGCACGAGTATTTTCGCCGGTGTAAAACCTTAAAGCGAATTTTGAACATTGCATGCAAATAATACCCTTTTTCCCTTATTCGCCTTTCTATTATTCATCCCCAAAATATATATATATATATATATATATATATATATATATATATATATATATATATATTTAACTACCCTTCTCTAAAATCGACAATATGCGCATCTCATATTTGTTATGTAAATGCGGTCGGTTTGTCGGGTGAATGGCTTCGAATGGTTCAAATAAATATTTTTGTTTGAATAATTCCGATCGACGCCGGGAATATTTAACGCTTGTGGTCCGCTTTATATTTCTCATTTTGGACGTTTCATATTATTTATTGTAAATATGCAAAATGATCGATTTTTAATGACAGAAAACGCTATACATAAATCATTATATATATATATAAAAAATGTTGATTTTTTTAAAATCAACCTTTTAGATCAATTTTTCAAATAAAATAATGTATATTGATATGGTGCAAATTTGATATTAAATTTAATATACGAATTATATTATTCAATTTTATAATCGATAACATATGATTAAGATTTTGTTCAATTAATTTATTTTTTTAAAGTTATTTATTCTTTTAATTTTTATTTGTTTTGAAGTTAAACATTTTATACAAGTTTTTCCAGTTTGCCTTGAATTTATGTGAATAAAAAAAGTATATTTTTTTAAAATAATGAAGTGAATGAAGTCATTACATTATTATAAAAAAAAATAATTATCCTTTTGTTCTGATTTTATAGAATAATATCGGATTTTCCTCGATGTTATTAGTATTCATAAAATACAATGACAAATTGCTATCATAAATATTTAAAATCGAAATTGATCTAGAATAAACTTTTTGTTCTCGAGTGTAAATCTGAACTGTTGAATTATGCAATGGGACCTATTTTAATATTTAAAAAAGATTTCAAGTAAAAAAAAATAAAATAAAATAAAGAATATGAACGCTTTCTTGTATTTATTTTTAATATAAGAAAATATATAAAAGAATATAAGGAGATTGATTGAAAACTTTTCTTGTGAAAAAGTTCATGATGTATAATATAAAGTTTTGGGTCACGTATTGTCACACAATCTTTAACTTTACGTAAATAAACAAAATTGTACACAAGAACATATATAATATATACGCATACACACACACACACACACACACACATATATATATATATATATATATATATCGATATTAATTAATTAATCTTTTAATGTTAAAAAAATATAATATTATATATTAATTTCATTATTTATTCAATATTTTAAATATATAAATTAAAATGAATTATTTTAGAAATTATGATCATTTACGATTTGAATATAGATGTATATATGTAATCGATAAAATATCAATAAATTGGTGATATTTTTTATTTATTTTGTATATCGAAAAAGCACATATTTATTTATTGTCATACGCTTCGTCGCCGGTTATAAATGGACACAGACAAGCTTTTCCAAAGTCGCGTTCGGCCAAAGCTGAATAAGGGTAGTTTTAGTGTTTTCTTTTCAGCTCCTTAAAACGGGACCTCAATGGAGGTCCGAGTATCAAAAAAAAAAAAAAAAAAGAAAAAATATTACTACGACGGATAAGTGCACCACTATGTCAAGGCGCGAAGAATGAGAATGATATATTATGGTCTGCTCGGCATCCAATGGGTCAAGATTACTTTTGAGGTCACTTCCCTTTGGGATTTTTTTGTCCTGATCTGTTTTATTGTGTTTCGATACATTTTTTTTCCTGAATCGAGTTTCATTTATGTATTTATTCATGAGTTCTGAAAGGCTTTTCTTTCGTGAATGCTCTTTGTCTAGTTCGATATTCGTTCGTGTAAAATGTTATAAAATATTATATAAAACACAATTAGACCTATTATAAATAAGACAATTATTAAAGACGAGATTTAGATTTGAAAAAGATGAGATTTTTATTCGTTTCAACCGTAGTAAAAATATTATTCATATTTAACTTATAACAAAAAAAAATTCAGCCAATTTCAGTCGTATTTCAGCTTTATTATGTTACATTATGAAGTAGTTATTCAATCAAGTACTATCTGTATATGTCAAAATTGATTACCAATCCAATTCCAACCAGTGTTAATAATGTATAGCTAGTTTGATAATGCTGTATTAGACTATATTCCAATTGTATAGTTTGAATTATACAATACAATATGTTAGTTATGCCAAATTCACTCATGAATATGGGACTTTAAATTTAATTTAACGGTATCTTATAAATTTGATTAATTAATTTAATTTTATTTATAATGAAATTTTTAAAATATTTTCTAGAAGTCCTATGTATGTTCGAATAAGATATATACGTCAATTTAGATTTCATTATCTAAAAATAAAGTTACTTATTTTGTAAATTTAATTTTACAGGATTTACTAAGTAGTCAAATATTTTTTTTTTACAAATTAAAAATATAAATATTATTTCAATATAAAAATAAAAATAAATTTCAAGACATATTTTCACTTATTATCTACATATATTATTATAATATAATTAAATTAAAAAATACATATAATTGCAATCGTATTTATTATTTTTTTACAACGTAAAAATGTTAGCAAAAAAATATCGTATTAAGCATTTAATGATGAAACTCGTTAACTATAATTTAATATTTCATTCGTGTTATGATTAGAAAAAGTAGAAAAAAATACATTATTCATAAAACGTAATTAATATTACAAACGTGTGCATTAATAATGTAGTATAAATAATAATATTCAATAAAATATGAGCAAATTAAAGTCGATTTTTGTGCGAAATTTGTAAAATTTTTTGAATCACTTTTCTCGTTGACCCGTTCAACATCTGGCGTTATTTATGATGATTTATAACGGCGAAAACGTCAACGAAGTATGACAAATTTTAGTGACGGTCGCGCTTAAGGAGTTAAACAAACGACGATAACTTATCAAATATCGCAAACATGCCTTCATATTCACAAAAGGGGATGCAAATCAGAATTATCATTAGATAAATTAAAAATTATTATTTACGTATTTTATACACATTTACATATATTTATGGTATATATTTATATCAGGGGAGGTCAACCTTTTGCTTCAGCAGCAAAAGGTTGACCTCCCTTTTGACAAAATAGTATTATCTGAAAAAGACTTTCAAAATTTTCATTCAAATTTTTAATTTAGATATTTTAAAGATCTTTTCTAAAAAAATAAACTATTATTTTTTTAAAGCATAATGCGTTATTTATTAACCATTCCTAATATATATATATATATATATATATATATATATATATATATATATATATATATATATATAAATATATATATATATATATATATACCATATATATATATATATATATATATATATATATATATATATAAATATATACACATTTGTGTGTATGTACACAATTGATTATTGAATTGTATTTATTGATGTTATAAAATATTTATTCATATTTTAATTTCAATTTATATATAATATTTATGTACGATATTTATTATATAAATAATAATTTAATAATGAAAATTCAATTTTGAATTTTATTATAAAGTAATATAGTGAATTATATAAAAATACAATAATATTTTTATGTCAATTGTTTAATTTTTAAATTGATATTTTTTAAAAATATATTTATTACACTTAATTTCTTCAATTAATATTTTTTTATGTATTAATGTCATGTAATAAAAATAATTGATCAGAATTACCCAACATTATATCATATATTTAAAAATGCACATAATGAATAGCAATGATTTGGAAGATTAATATAACAATTTTTAAAGAATATAATTTTCAATTACATTTGTAATTATAGACAAAAAATAATGTTTAAAAATTGCACATATTGAATCAAAATGTAAAGAGTTTAATTTTTTATTACTTTACGGTTATATTTTGAATATTATTATGAAAAATATATCAAGAGGATTAAATACAAAACAAATCATAGTCACAATTATTAAACGATGACATCATTTTGAAATTATCGTTAATATGAATTAATTTTATTAGAATTACTAAGATATTTATTCTTAATGTGACATTTAAGAATGTTGTTTGAGATTAATAGTCTTAATACATTGAATAAAAAAATGTAATTGATTAAATTAAAATTACTAAAAATTCTATATGATTTCTTTGAAGCTGTTTTATGATTTATATTAAAATAATTTTATTATAATAAACAATACGACGAAACATTATCATGTGAAATATTTGAGAATAAATCGTCTTAAAAGTCATTTAGGTCATGAAAGTTGATAATTTACATAATTCATCAACGTCACACATTATATATATATATATATATATATATATATATATATATATATATATATATATATTAGATGTTAAAAACACGTTATTAATGTTTAATATGAAAAATTACTTAACGATTACAAAAATCCATTCAAAATCTCCCGTCAAAGATGAATTCTAGTATCAAAAAAAAAATATTAAAAAAAGTATATAATGCGTTTAATAAATAAAATCGCCAATTTTCGTTGGAATTTCCAGTTTTTTTTTATCTCAAGATATAAACGCAACGACCTCGACTCGAGTTCAGTCGCATGTTGGTCGTTTGTGAAACACGACCGGTTTTACAATACAACAACGTCAAACAAACACGCAACGTATCGTTAATTGAAGCGAATTCAATTATCGTAATGATATCGTGATATAAATATATATATATATTTCAAATTAATTTTAAAAACATAAATATTGTTTATATTTGAAGAAAAAAAAACTTTTATATAGAAATGTTAAAAATTGTTGCGTTGATATGTTTGTTTGTAAACGTCGCATGCTCGTCGTTCGGTAAGATAATTTATTTCGTTTCTATATAACGAATGTATGAGAATTTTGAACGTTTGCAATGTATGAGAACGTTTGAGATTATATGGTTTATTTTTTTTTTTAGAGGGTGATATATGCAATTTTCACGATGGAACTTTTGGAACGTGCGCTTTAATGAGACATTGTCAGCCTGTGTTGGAACTTTTGGCATTGCATCGTGTAAGACCAATTATATGCAGTTTTAATGGTATTTTTGATTATTATTTATATAATATTAACATGTATATAAATAATAAAATTCAATTATATGTGTGTGATCGTGTTTAAACATGTTGTGATATTATAGTAATTAAATTAAACGATAATTAACGTCGACGTATTTATCTGAAATAGTCTACAGATTTATATATTGATGACGTTTCGTGTTTGTTTTTATTTTTAATTTACGATAATTAACTGTGTAATCATTTATTCAGTATATTCATAAAAAAAATATTATAGAAAATATTCAAGAAAAAAAATCAATATTCAGAATCAGATTTGTTGAAAATCAGTTTTAAACATAATATTAGAATTAGTCATACATTTAACGTGACTAACTACAATATATCGAATTTTGGATTTATATTTAAAATAAATATAATATTTTTTATTTTTAAAAATAGAAAATAACTAAAAAATCCCATTTTTCCATTGATTTTTAAAGAATAAACACGCATATTTTTCAATTTATTTACATACAAATGATCGTTTTATGTATATTTGCTTTAAAAAAAATACGATTCATTGTTAGTATTTCGTAGTAAATACAATTAACATGTTATATATATATATATATATATATATATATATATATATATATATATATATATACATATATTTAAATAGTGCAGGAAACGCGCTGATTTTAATTTACACGGCGTATTTCCGGTTTAAATCCTTCATGATTTATATTATTCACATGTATTAACATATTTCAATGGAATCTTTAAATACAAAATGAATGTATTTTAATTAATGAATAATATATGTGATATTCAAATGCCCTTAACTTTAAAGGATTCAACTTGGTATTTGATTTTATATAAGATTAAAGTTTTAATATTTTAAAGTGTCATTATTAATTTATTTTCAATTTTATTATAGCATACAGATTTTCCTCAATAATTTTATGTTGTTTTTTCCTTATGTTTCTTTACTATTTTCTTTTATAATTTGTAATACCGTTGTTGGTAATACTTATTCATTGTGAATATAATTACAAATTATAATTCTTAGATTGTTTTTATTTTATATTTAATATTATTATTTCATTTGAATTATTATAATATAAATATGAACGAAAATTATTTATCATTTGAATTATTTATAATTATTATTAAATATTTATTTTTAATAATTTTATTATAATTAATGTAGAAATTTCAGATTTATTTTTTATATATTTCAGCATTAGAACCAATAGTGTGCTGTCCCAAAACAAAAGTCACAGTAACAAGCGATGATAAATATACTTACATACATACAGAAGAACGAATTAGCGATAAAAGTATTTAGCATTTATAAAATATAATATTTTATACTATGATAGCATTTTATGATGCTTTTAAAAATTTAGAATGCAGAGAGTATTCCGTTTGCGATCATTCGAATGAAATTACAACATCAAGATACAACTATCGAGGTAAAAGAAGCAGAACTACTTCGGTCACTCCTTCTCAATTTCCACATATGGTAAATTTTATATAATATATAAGAATTAAAACAAATATATATATATATATATATATATATATATATATATATATATATATTTATATTAATGTTAGGCTGCTATTGGATGGCCGTTAAAAGGAAGTAATGGTTATTTGTGGAGTTGCGATGGTGCTTTGGTTAGTGAAAATTTTGTTTTGACAGCAGCTCACTGTAGTTATTTGCAAGATTCACGTCTCACAAGGTTATTATAATTAATTAATATTATTATTTATGTTTATTCAAGACGTTAATAGTGTTGTAATTAATAATTTAGTAATGAATTTTCAGCACTAGGCCGACTATTGTTCGCGTTGGCGAAATCGATTTGAAATTGGCGAACGGAAAATTCGCTCAGGATATATATATAACGGAAATCATCAATCATCCCCAATACAAACCGCCTGAAAGATATCACGATATTTCATTGCTGAAATTACAAAATCCGATCCAGTAATTGCTCTTTTTCATATTTCGATTTTGAAATTAATATTTCATTTTAACGAATAGTCGTGCTCTGATAAAACGCCAGTACAAAATATATTTGATTAATTTTTTGATTCTTTTTTATTTATGATTTTTATAATTACGATAACTTTATTTGATATATGATTTTTTTTTTTGTTTGAAAAAAAATGTTCAAAACGTAATATTTTTTTTTAATATAAATGAAATCAATACATAGAAATTTCAAAATTTTAATATATAAACTATATTCAAATTTTCAATTTTATATATATATATATATATATATATATATATATATATATTTATAATTAGTACATTTATAAAAATTAATAATCATATTTATATATTTTGATGATAATTAATTTTTATAATTTTTCGAGCATGAGTCATTTTATTATTAATTTACGTTTTGTGAGTTAATATTATTAAAAAAAAAATAATTAAAATCAAACTGAAAAATCACAATAGAAATATTAACGTTTATCTATTTTCACAGACGAGGATTGTTCGTAAAACCGCTTTGTTTATGGAGATCAAACACTTTTCCAAGTAATAGCTCGTTAGTTTCCGGCTGGGGTCCAATAGATTTTTGTAAGTTTTAACAATTATTTTTATATGTATTTTAATAATTTTATTTATTAAATGAATTATTCGAAGTTTGATCAATGTTATATTGTAATGCTAAATATTTGAACAGTATCGGGAAATTCGAATTCTTTAAGAAAGAAAGAGACTACAATATTAAAAAATCAAAAGTGTTCTGATCAATATAAGAATAATTCTCGATTTCCAAAAGGTATATCTTCTGAACAAATATGCGCTGGATATACAGATGAAAATGCCAAATATTCTTGTCCAGTAAGTTTTTGTTTTTTGTAAACTAACAATATTTCATTATATATATATATATTATGAAATAATGAAAAACAAATCATTTTTAGGGTGACACAAGCAGTCCATTACAAATTTTGGACCCACATTTTTATTGTTCCCTTCATTTGATAGGGATAACGGCTTTCGCGGGAGGTTGTCAAGGTGAAGAATCACCGCCGGTTTATACGAAAATAAGTCCATATGTAGATTGGATTGAAAATATAGTTTGGCCACAACAATCATAAAAAAAATAATTTTCATAAGAGTTTTATATTCTTATGATAAAACTTTAAATTTGTGATATATTATATAATAGTACTGTATGTCGTCGTATTTACTGCCATTTATAGTTTTTGATATGTCATATTATATTTTCAAAAAGAATCATTATAGTTCTGATAGTTAAATATATATATATATATGATAATATTTGATATAAATAGTTGATATAATATCTCGAATAAAAGTAATTTTTATTTTTTTTATGTATGATATAAATGAGCTCTATTTCAATATATCTTTAAATAATTATAGGAATTGAATAATATAATATGATATTTTAATTCAAAAATAAATTTAGGTCATTTTATTTATTATTTATTATTATATTGTAATCGATATGCATGAAAAATAAATTTTGATAAAAATTTGTGGACTTTGTGTTTAAATAAAGAAAAAAAAAATCAAAATTATGGATATAAATAATAAAAACTAGATTATATGAAGAAAATGTCGAATTTTATTTGAAATATAAATTTTAAGAGATAAAATTTTGTTTTTTAATCTAAGAAAATTCTAGTTTGAAAAAAAGTTGCTATTTTTTATCCGCTGTAAAGGTCAAAGTTTTACTATCAAAGTATTAAAAACGTACAAGAGTTACTATTTATTTAAAAACTTGATAAAATTTTAACATGTTTTCAGCATCGTATATATTTTTAATAATATTAAAATATATATCAAATTGAAAATGCAACTTGAATAAACATGTGCGTTATATATATATATATATATATATATATATATATATATATATATATATAATATGAATAAATAATATAATTATAAGAGCATTGAAGTATGTATATGAAAGTTTTTCTTTGAGTAATTCAATACGACAATCAAAGCTAAGAATTGGCATTCTCATATTAAGCTTCAGTCAGACGAGAAAGTTTGCGAAATTTTCCCAGTTTTAAAACTGTACTCGTATGAATTCACCGTTGAATCGAAGAGTATTTAACTGAGCGAACTTCAATCTCAATCTAACCAAACACGGATAAAAACGGTTTCTCCTCTATTAAAGTAATGCAATTTCTATCCTTATGCTTCTAACACATCTGCGCCTTTACGTTCTCGAATTTTACTCTTGCTTTTTATTTAATTTAGCATAGTTTTACGTTTCGTATATATATTTATGTGTGTACGTTTTTTTTTTTGTTTTCTCGGTTTCATCGGAGCTGTCGTTTTATGGCAGTCGCTCGTAAAAAGAAACAGCTTTGAAACGATGTCGTAAGTCGTGTTTACTTCGCACACCTTTCCCTGTGAACATTATACTGTCCTCCACTAGTCTGAAAAGGGGATGAAATTGCTCTTTATTCACTGAAAAATCCGAGCGGTGAAAATGTAACGCTGAAAAACCGTCGCGATAACAAAAAAAAAAAAAACATTAATCAGATAAGTCGTGAATAAATTTCAATACACAGAACCTGCTAATATTGTCACGGTTTACGTTTTAAATTCACGATAAAGTATAAAGATATAATAATATAAATACGAAAATTTTATATATATTATATAAGTCAAAATTTTTATTTTTCTTTTATCTTTTATAAACGTACGTACTCGCGAGAGTCTGCACAATTTCATCCCTAGCAGTTTAAAACGATTAAATATTTTCCCCCTTGGAGATTTTCGAGTGCAGCAAAACGTGCTAGAAAAGCGTAAATAAAAATAACAAAGTATAGAAATCCGAATTTTCAGAATAAACTCGGCCGCTATAAAGCGATCAAATAAATTAACTGCGATTTAAATGTGAATAATTTGAACCGATTTTATAAATCGTATGCATACATTTAAAAATATTTATATATATTAAAAAAAAGTAATAATTTAATCTAAATATAATAAGAATATAGAGAGATTAGACGTTTACGGTCGTCTTTCGGTTCAAAACTTTGACCACCTTCGAACTTTGCAGAGTGTAATTACGCGGATTAACGACTCGAAACCGTGATTCGAATAGAATCGAGTTGAATATCAGTGATAAATTCGCGTGATATACGTTGTTATAAAATGAAAAAATAAAATAAAAAGAAAACGAAGTGGAAAATCGTTTTTCACGAATAATTTTTCCGGTTGCATCGTCGAATGCGATTACGTGTTTGCGCCGTTTCCGCCGGATTTTTTCCGTTCCGGTTTTTGTCAGTGTGAAAAATACGTTTAGAAAAATAAAGTGAACGGAAACGTCCGGGAAAAAAGAAAGTTAACATCCCGTTCAAGTTTCAGCAACAACTCCCTATCGACATTAAGGATTTTTCCGTCGGCGAAAGAAGACGAGAAATTGTCTTAAAGCACTTCGCGCAAAACGAATTTGTCCCGTTTCAAGTTTTATACTATACATTCACTATTATGTAATGTGTCGGTAAATTTAAGATGAAAATAACACACAAATACTTGTCATACTTTATATAGAATTCAATGTGCTAAATGTTGTAACGTGTTCATTACTTTATAAATATTTAGAATATTTACTAATGAAATAGTAATGCTTAATATTGTTTTCAGAAGACGAAACAAAATATTGAGTCGTGAAATAAAATATTGAGTCTATGTAATTTTTATACAATTTTCTATTTAAAGTTGTATTCTTTATTTTTTATATTTATTTATTAAAAAAATGTATTGATTTAAAAAAGAGATTGTACATTTAACATATGTTATTTGATGATTTGATAAATATTTGCTTAAGATTTTAATGAGGAAAACATTATTATTATTTTGTCAAAAACACGATTACACATAACGGCATCGAGTTGTTCTCATAATCGAGTTTAGTTAATAACTAAAGACAGGTTATCATGTTTTGATATGGGTTAGCGAGGGATCATCCTTTTGGGGATACTTTTTGCGGATGTTGAGAGGATTCTGTATGTAGGAAAATTACAAGAACTCAAAATACCGAATAACCTTTTATATATTTATTTATTTTGGCACTCTCTACTTTATATTTGTGAAAATAAAATAGAGAATATAAAGTAGACAGTGCAACGTAGTAAATAATTAAACGATGTCGTTTTAAGATTCGATTTTTTGTTAAGACAAACTCGCGTGTTAATAAATAAATAGTATTTTAAAATCTATTGTATTATAAAATGTCGAGTGATTTTTAAATCAAGTGCGTTATATGATTTGTAATTTAATAAAATTATGTGATTTGTTTTGGAAATAGTTTTTATTAGCTATTCTAATAAATCTAATTCATTTTTATGAAAAATGTTATTATTATTTTTTTAACATTTCATATAAATGGTATATAATGTTTGTTTAACTTGATGTTGATTGATGGAGTATTAAAGTTGCTGAAACAAGTTAAGTTGATAGATCGCTTAGTATATTACAAATAGAACACACACATATATAATATATATATACATACTATAATTGAAGAAAATATAAAAATATATTTTATTGATAAAAAAAGTATTTTTTTTTAATATTATATTTTAGCTTTATTTCACGATTTTATTTAATTTAAAATTATCGTAAAACTATACAAAAAAAACTTTTTTATGTTATTGTTAAATATTTAAAACGGATCTTTCCTTTGTTTATATATATTTTTAGAAAATATTATATGTCGTAAAAATTTTGAGATTTTTCCAAAAAAATTGTTCAATAATTTATAAATATCAACGTTCAAATGTTTAATAATTTAAAAATTATTAAAAAAAAAATATATTTTTAATATTTACAAAGTATTTTAGAGCGAAATTAATGTGTGCTACCGATCACTGAAAAAAAAGTTGAGAATGACTGACGTGAATAAAACGCGACGCTCACATTTAACTTGCACCGTTTGTTTGTTTGTTTTTCGCAGTGGAATCTTGCAATCGATTTTTCGACCACATTACAATATTCAATTGAGTTGAAATTTTGTATACTTGCTCATTTTCGATGACAATATACTAATTAATTAACAAATTTATCAATCAATCTACCAATTTATGGCAATTAATTAATTATATTTAATTAGCTTAAATTTCATTCTATTATATACGAAGATTATATATATATATATTTTTTTATGTACATGTATGTATATTCACTTGGAAGGGTGGTTGATGGTGGTGAAAAATCATAAGTCGTAGGTGTGAAAGGCTTATACTAGAGGGTGGTCGACCGTGAGGCTCTATTAAAAAAGCTTTTAGCCGGAACACTCGCCAAGATGTCTCGACGTGAACATTTATTATGGCTAATACACTTCTAACTTGCAGAAAATACTGTCGCGCATCCTTTACTATTAACGCAAGTAATACGCGCACAAAGCCTGAATATATGTGACTTTTCCACGACGTCATGTGGTATACACACACACACACACACACACTCTCTGAAATATTACTTTAAAAATTGTGAACATGTTTTTTTTATATATTTTGTTTATATACTATAAAATTTTTATGATTACATAATATATATAAATTCACAATTGAAGAATGAAAAAAAAATATATATATATTATTATTTGAAATTTCAAATTTTTACATTGTTCAATATATATCTCATGAACTGTATATATATGATTTTATTATACAATGTTACTCAATATTCAATAAAACTATTACATATTTTATAAAATAAAATTTAATATTGATAAGTATAAATAAAAAATTTGAATAATATTTTATAATATAATATATATTTAAAAAAATATATGGATATAAATATGAAGTAATAGTAGAAATAAATATAAAATATTTAATTAAATGCTAAAAAGATATACGATATTATTTTAATATTATTTTTTTATATTCGTAGGATAAATTATAAAAAGAAAAACGAACTGGAGATTTGTAGCGATACGTTGAAAGCTCGGTGAAAGCTGCGAACGGAGAAAAAGAGTAAAAAGACGTGCTCGCTGAACCCGGATCGTGGAAAAAAAGGGTTGACGTTTCGGGAATACCAGATGAGTGTCGATATTGGAAAATGGTCGGAATTAATTAATTCCGAACGATGATATAGAGGGTGAGTTGTATAACTGAGCCAGGATATTATTATTCGGCGAGTGTGAGGAGAAAAGCGCGGCCGATTCGCATGATGAATTTACGGCCGCGGAAAATTCGGAAAATTTTTCCCGACGCGCAAAATATTGCGTATAAATCAATGATTTTCGATAGCACTATTGCTTTTAATGAGTGCGAAAGCGCAATTTATCGCTTTTCTTTTAATTTACGAGAGTGGAAAGCGGATGACGGACAAATAAAAATATATATTTTTTACGTGCATTCATCCGTGAGCTTTTTTTTTTTACACAAACGCACATAAAATATTTTATAGTATTAATTAAATATATATGTAGTACATGGCTGTGAGCCAAAAAGTTCAACATTAAGAATATCGATATTGGTAAAAAAAAGATGAATCGACAAGAAAAAGGTTTGAAATAAACGATCATATATAATATTAACCATTTGCGCTCACGTTGTGAGTGGAATTCACAGTGACCATGTTCGATATGGTGCGCCTAAATCATATTTTGGAATTACATAATGTTATGTTTATTTCATAGATTTATCTGTATTAATTTACGATTATAAAACATTAGTTTGATATGTAAGACTTTTAAGAGCAATGTCTAATTAAAAAGCAAACACTATACCAACATTTATTCAGAAATGAGCAATTTAATGCAAAAAAACTAATGGTTTTTCCAAGTCAGAATTTTCAGAAAAATCCGTTGAAATTACATGCATTATTTGGTGATTTCTTTGAGCGGGTGATGTTTTTATGAATACCGAAGATTTTGTGTGATAAGAATTATTACAAGGTTGTATTTCTTTTTAACATAATATTAAAATAATCATATAAATCAAAAATTAAAAAAAAAATAGTTTTTTTACTATGTTATGAAGTAATTCAAGGGATACAAAAATTTTAATTTGAGTTTTCTTTCTAAGCGTTTATGTATATTGACATGTCATGTATATAATAAAAATTAATTATGCTAGTGTATAAGTATTTTTTTTATTATACTGCTTAAATCGAAAAAAATATATATAAAATATTATGTTTTTTTTGTATTATCTTATATTAATTTCCGCTTATATTGTGTTTAATGATGTATAGTATATTTAATTAATTTTTTTTCTGATTCAAAGGAGAAATTTCATTAAATTTGTTATAAACACAAAGAATTAAATATTATATAATTAAAAACTTTAAATTTTGATATATTATGTTTAAATATATTTTTACAAAAAAATATTAAGAATCATCGATTATTTGAGTAAATTTTCATTAAAATTAATATATAAATTTGAAGAAAAAAATATTTAATATCGGAAAAGCCGCCGGAAAAATCGGCTCCCTTACAGATTTATATTGTGGTAAACGATAATTTTCCACCCTTGTGTTCAGTTGGTGCACTGTCTCGTTACATTTTCATCTTCATCTTCTAAAGTAACCAGGTGTTCGAACGTACCGGAACAATGTAATATTTAAAAAGGAAAGCTCGAAAGCCTTCCTTATTTTGCTCGTATAATTCGTCTTCGACTCGGCATCAAACTTGATCACTATTCAGTTCAAGAGTTTTTGAAAATTTAAGTATGAAAATTTTTGTAACGTAAAAACTAAACGACGCTAATAAATTATTATCTATCGTAGTAGTTTAACGATGTATTTTATTTATAGCTTTTTTTTTCTTTTTAAGTTTTATCGTATAACAATTTATGATTTTCATTGTTTATAGTGATCTACGTGGCTTTCGGTTATGGGTAAAATGTGTGCGGTTCGCCGAGCTAAAACTTTGTATTGTGATGAAGAGAGGATTATTTACGAGAGGACCTTAAGTAAAGAAGAGCTTTCGACACCATCTGTTCTTGACTTTTGCAAACTATCACCCTTTTACAACAACTAATAAAACATCTAAACCCTGGATGAAATTACGTACTTGCAGCTAGATCGTTTTTAGCCGTTTCGTCGACGAATACAAAGATTTATCAGGAATATGATATTTTAAAACAATTTCCTCTAAATTTTACAATCAAATATTTTATGTTTTATGTATGACATCTAAAAAATATATATGGTATTTTGATTATTGATTGATGAAATGATTATATGTAGAATGTTTTTTTTATAAAGGTTAAATTTTCTGTTAACATTACTTTTTGATATGTGTATTATTTTGACAGTCATTCCTAATTTTGTATTTAATTTGATATGTCATTATATTGTGTATTAACTAACACTTGAAAAATGTCTAAAAATTGTGAAAACATTTTATGAAAACTCATCTCATACATCAAAATCTAAATGAATTCATTCGGCATAATACTCGACAATTGTAGTTGCATCCATTTATTTTTAGAAAGATTTTGATGGACCTATGAATTGATCTCCAAGATCATGCGATTTAACACCGATAGACTATTTTTTTCTGTAACTATATAAAGTTATCACTGACATACGAAATTAGACATTCGAATAAAGCAAACCTCGTGACAAATAGTCCTATTTATCTATGTTTTATTTTAATTAAAAATTTTATATACTTTTAAAAAACATCATATATAATAAATTTATGATATTTTGACGCGTAACGGTAAAATTTATTTAAACGTTTGATATCGTCGCACAAGTTTTTCGCAAACTTTCAAATAAGCATCGTCAACAATGATAACGTAACATTTTCGTCGAAAATTTGATTTTGTAAATTGTCAAGTGGCTCAATTCTTTCCATCTCCGTCATTATAATAATGCGAGTGAACGCGGAAAAGTTTCTCTGGCGGCGATAAGGCTTTTCGAATTGGGAGAGGGGGGGGGGATGTGTTTGTGGCAAAAGGGGATGAGCTCGGTTGAAATTGTCACAATTTTCACCACACGGCGACCAAAGACGAGAGCGTTAATGAGGACTAGATATTCGACGGTGTCGGTGTGTGAAAATATACATAGGAAAAGCGCAATATATAGGGTGTTTTATATAATATTATTATTTCACGTGATTTTGACTTTATTTGAAAGATAATTTTATGCTATTATACTTGAATATGATTTTCGGTATGTGGCTTGAAGAAAGTTTAAACGTCCAATTTTCGATCATTTTCGAGGTAAACATTGTTTTTCATGGTGTCAATCGTTTACAGTTTATCGGAGAAGCCTAGGGACTTTACATAGTCCTAGAAAGAATAGTCTAGCTGAATTATATTGTATGATCTTTGAATACCAATTCACAGGTCAATTTTCACCGGCAGCTTTGTTTTGAAACTCTTGCACGAATTGAATTTTGTAAGCTAGTAAACCAAAATTTTCCATAAACTGGATGCACACAGCTTCAATTGTCGAACATCATTCTGAATGAACTCATTTGGCTCTTTCTCAATACTATCTTCTACAAGAGCAATAGTATGTCGTTTCTATGACACATGTTATCCTGTAGAGTATAATTGGTGCACAATCAATCCATAGTTATTCAAATTAATTTCTTCGATGAATGATTATGTTGTAAAATGTATTAAAATGAACCAAGATTTTCATAAAAAAAATTGCACAATTTGTATGCATTATTCAGATGTTAGTAGATGCATGAAGTAATGACATATATTAAAATGTGATGTTAATATAAAGATTTAAATTTTTATAGAAAAAAACATCCTGTATAGAAGGAAAAGCGTAGCAAGAAGGCTATGAAGAAACATGGTATAAAATGTTCTTCGTTGGTAAGGGTAGCTTTTAGTAGAAAGGGTGCAGACGTCAGGGGTGTTAAGGGTGGCCAAAAATTAAGAGAATTAAGCCGGAGGTGCGCGCCGGCAACAGCCGACAAGTGTTCTTCAGCACATTCCATGAATGTATTACCATGGCTAATTACCAAAGTTGCCGTGGAAAACCCGGGTGCCTTTGTCGACGTTGTACGGCGGCCGAATTAGATTTTAGTTCAATTAACATGGGTGTCGGAAAACGGAGCCGGGAAAACTTTACAAAAGCGCCCGTAGGTAACTTGACTGTCGTGAAAATCGTAACTGATAACCAACACGCGGTTGACGCCTTCGTCATCTGACAATAATATAAACCGCGTTGTGTTTTCATTATTTTATTTATATTTTTTTTTTTGTGAAATTTTATATTTCAATATAATTTTTGAATTATTAAAAAATAATGTTTAATCATTTTTATTGTATGGTATATATATATAGAAAAACTCTCATTATATTTCTCAGTATTTTGCAAAAGAACGTTGATATTTTGTTAACCATAATCGAGTCAATAGTAAATTTGAATGAATATAACTCACAAACTCGTGAAACGATTGTGTTAATATTGATTTTGGTGTACGAAAAATTTTTCTGTGAAATATTTATTTTATTACGAATTCTAATTTTTATCGTTTTTTTTACGAATTAAGCAAACAATATATAAAAAATTAATATAAAATGTATGAATTATTAGTTTGGACGTAATAAATCTTAAAAAATACATGACTTGACTAAATTATTTAAAATTTTTATTTAATTATTTAATAGAATATAATTTGAAAATTAATTTTGAAGAATTGATATTGACTATAGTCTAATTATTTTTATTATTAATATTATACTTTATTTGTAATACATCATATTTATATAAATATAAAATTATTATATTAATTTTTTTTTCTTTATGATTTGAAAAATTATATAATTTTAAAATGATATGAAATCATGAGTGTAAAAATTAAAATTATATTTTGATTTTAGATAAATATATAATAGATATATTTTAGTATTAAAATGTCACGTTTTATCATCGATAATACGCTATGTAATAAAATGAGATGTATCATCAATACAAAAGTTCGTCATTAGTAAGTATATGAAAAGCTAGAATCTTTTGTAACAGGAAAATATTCAATGTTAAAATTAACACCGACGAGTTTCTCCTTCGCAAAATTAGCGACACAAAGTGCTGCAACCGAGATAAAATGTTCCAGAAAGATAAAGTCTGGCACAAAACCTGAACCAAAAACGTATAATAAGCTCAAGCTTTACATACAGGGAGAGCTTACTTGGTAAATGCTTAACAAAGTGCACAAAGAGTTGTACGACTAAGAATTTGCATAGGGGAACGACTAAAATTCATAAGGAAACTCGAAAGCCACATTCGAAGATCGTAATATATATATATTTCTTTTGTTCGATTAAAATCATTTGGTTAATATAAAGAAATGCATTTTCATTATGGTATATTGCACTTGTGTCCTTTGGTCAGATTTGTTTCTGATATAGACGATAGTTCACAGTTTCATTAATTTGTTTTTATTGACAAAACGTCTGTCAAATGCGGATTTAATATGTGTCATACATGAAACTTAAAACGTATAATATTGTATTAAGCGAAATAATAATATAACTATATTAATTATTAAGTTGATAATAATAATAATAAAATACGATATATTATGATTTTTTATTATTTAAAAGGACAGATTCTCAAAAATATAAAAAATACTCTCACAGTTAAATGCATATTTATATTCTAATGCAATTTAAACATTAAAAAATGTTCTATTCGGCCATTTTTTTTTGTCGTTGTTTATTCTGAACGATTTGTTTATTTATTCTATAGTCGAACTTTTAGTTTTCAATTTGCGGCTCTTCGTCATTTATTTACATGTTAATTTTCCGTTGAATATTTAAACACTGTAAATAAACGTTTTCGTATTTAACCTGACGCAAGTTGTTTGATATTTTCGCATTATAAAATAAATAACGTAATTTCGTTTCATGACTGAAAATTCAACGTTCAAAATATCTAACTTGTTTTTGTGAAAATATTACATATATATATTTAATCAGCGAATCTATAATTTTACTGATCTTAAATCTGTCCTTTCACATTATATATAAATATGAAAATATTTTTATTTATTTAATACAGTAGTATTAATGAAGATTATATATCGATTATATACCGACATTTTTTTTTTAAACTTTAATACAATTAATATATTAATTATAATAAAATATTAAAGCGTGACTCGTATACAAACTCTTGCACTCACATTCGGCTGTATTATAGTAAAATTTTACGATAAAATGCGAAATTTTACTACATTAATAATGAAGTCGCGTATATAGAACACTTTATTTCGGACGGCGTTATAATTATCATTATCGTCGTCGTCGAAATGAAATCGTCTAGCATTTAAGGCTTTGTAATGCATTCTTCAGGCTTTCGCGCTAATCTGAAACGGTTCGAAGCCGAAAATGATCCTCGTTTTAATTAATTAGCAAGCTAATTGATACGACGGGTCAGAGTTTATTATTGTGACAGAATTCTGTTTTGAAAAATTCTATGAATTTAAAATAGCAAAGGCTTTATTTTACATAATTATAAATATACATTGTAATATTACATATTTTATGAATTATTCATTGCATTGATATTTTTTAAATTTATTATATATTTAATCTGATACAAGAACGTTTAATTGAATATGATAATTTATTTTATCTATATTAAATTATTCAGCATGCAAATTAAGCTATTAGTTCTATGTATTTAAATTTTTTAACTAATTAAAAAATAATTATATTTATTTATAAAATGCTTTATTAAGCTTTAGCATGTCGAATAATACGAGATAACATTTTTTTTTGATAATTTTGTATTTTAATAAGATTTTTAATTTTTGAACTGAAATTTTTATATAAAAATAATAATAAATAATTAGGATATATATTTCTATAATCTCTAGAGTATTATCGATAACTTTTATAGTCCGAAAATCTCTAGAGTACGATTGAAGTCAATTAATTGCTTTTCCATCGCTGTAAATATTTAAGGGAAACCGAATTCAAGATCTCGCTGAAAATATAAAATCTATATAAAATTTTGAAATCGTCCAATTTTGCGTGAAAAAAAAATCAAAGACATTGTCAAATGGGTTTCAACATTTCTTAGCGCCGCACAATATTCGCAATAAAAAAAAAATAAGCAAAGGTATCGTCGTCCATTTTTATTTTTATTATCAGAAAGATTTCGTATTCATAGAGTAATTTTTCTTCTGTTCGAATATAGTATGATAAATAGCGGGTCATAAATATATTTTACAACAATCTCTAGTTCGCTTCTCACAGGGAGGGGTTTAAGAAAAGTAAAAGAAGCGTAAACGTCTACGATAACCGCTGTCTTGAATATATATTATATTTGAAGCAACACAAAATCATCATAATCCTTTGTACGGAATACATATTTAATACTATTCTACGTAAAATGTGATGAAATGATGTATAAATAATTTTGAATAAACGATGATATAGTAAAAAAGCAAAAAAAGAAGAGAAACGCCTTTGTATTCCGGAATATGTGAATAAAGTATGGAAAAATCGGAAAATAACCCAATAACGACTCCTTATCACGATTTATAATAAATGCTTCTTATAAAAAATATATTATAAATTATATTTATATATTGTGATCGTTAAAAATATTTTTTTAATCAATTTTACGATTAATATCGAAATTATAGTATAAATTTATCATTAAAAATATATTGTTTATTTTATATTAAGTAAAATATACATAATTAGAATTAATTTAATAAATAATGAAATAAATAAATAAAAAATAACAAAAGGAAGACGGAAAAGTAAATTACAAAAACTAATTATAATGTTTATTAAATGCGACTTAATTAAATTAACAAAATAATTTAATTAAAATAACAAACTTGCTCAATTAAGGTGGACGAAAAAAAAAAAACATATCCGTAATAATAATACAAAAGCGAATTCGCCGAATATCATTACTGAATTTAATGAATATTTTAATTTATTAAAGGGTAATTTTCCATTTTGGAAAGGGCTGTTCTAAAAACCCATATATATATATAAATTCTACTTAATTTAAATCTTCAGCCATTTTCCCTATTATTCAGCGTACAATTATTGCGTAGATTTGTATATATATATATGTTACCGTTACGGATTTGTATACGAATAATTGATATAAATATATTTTAAACATTCTAATGACAACCCCTGTCTTGTAGTTTATATTAGTGTTGTTTTTACGCCTAGTAAGCAAACCTCCGTTCGGTTTATTGGACACCTTCGATTTGTAGGCTTTCGCCAATATATGTACGATAGGAATTGAGTGCGGTTTGCGCGGGGTGGGTGGGGGAGGGATTTCAAGATTAGGAACCGGGGACCCATTAATTTTGGCCAAGAAAGGTTCGCAATGAAACCTTACAGCCAGCTCAGACGTGACCTGGACCCGGCGGTAATTTCGTGGCTTATTTCGTTGGGACAATACAACCCTTAATGGACCATAAAGGGTCTGCACGACCTGTCGCCCGTTAAGTGTTCCGGTTTCGAGACGATATGTCCGATAATGAAAATCAGTATTTTCCCAACACCCCTTCTTTCAAATGTGATAAATCATTAATTTCGTTTAGAATTGATATTTTAATTGATATAGTAAACATATTGTTTTTTTTATATACAATATATATATATATATATATATATATATATATATATATATATATCTGATATAATTAACCCTTTGCATTCCAGACGTTTTACAGCGTTATAGGCAATTTTTTTACTTCAAATTTGAAATTATTATACATATAAATTAAATATATACTTTTATTTTTCAACATTTTATATAGCAGTTCAATGATTTTGTATAGAATATATGGATTTATTGAATAAATTTATGAACCTAAAAAAAAACATTTCTAAAAAAAAATTCTTAAAAAATAGTATATTAAGATATTCTATTTTTTTGTATTTATAAGGATTAAAAATTTTAACTTTAGTAATCCTTCTGGTAAGATTATCAAGTTTGAACCAAAAAAAGTTTTAATGTCTAAAATGCAGTTCAGTTTGTAGATACGTGGTTGCGGACTAATTTCAGATAAGAAAATCTTCTCTATTATTAAAAGAATGTCTTTTTATACTACGTAATATTATACAGAAAAAGTATGAAAATTCGTTATAAATAAATTAATATAAATAGCTAGCCGCTCATTAATCTAAGTGGTGATCAAACGGCACTTTTAGAGTGCAAAATATTAATAAATGTCATCGTTAGAAAAATAAAGCTTTTATATCATTAATAATAATGGCTCAATTATCATATATAATAAACAGTACAACTATTTATTTTTCACAGTATCGTCGTCACATTGTTGTGAATTGGTTTTGATCGAAACGAAAGGTCTCGAAATAAAATAAAATGAAAAAAAAAAAGAAAGAATGAAGAAAAGCTATGAAAGGGCCGGTGTTTGCGGGGGCATTAATCTTCGTTTCGGTTTGGCGTCGAAAGATTCTTTTTAATTTGGGCGGCTTGTAGGTTTTTATCGTCGGATTTTTCCCTTTCCGGGATTTTTCCCCGGAATTTTTCCGGGCATCTGTCTCGACAGGGGGCAACTTGACGAATGGCCGCCTAATTGGGCCAGACTTCTGTCCGTCCGCGCATCTGAGAAAATCCCTTTCGTTTCCGTGGAGCCCTTAATTATGACGATCGAAAGGGCGAAAAGGAAAATACGCTGGAAAATATTTAGAATTATCATAATAAAAATATTTGACGCATTACGCGAAAACAATTTTTTTATTATTTTAAAAATGTATATTTTTAAATATTAAAAAAAAATATGTCGAAAAAAGAGAGTTGAAATGACATCGATTATTCTTTAATATTACTGAATAACTTATTTAAAAATATTATATAATATATATATTTTTATATCATTCATATAGAATAAAGACGTAAAATAAATATCGAACCGATGGTATTAAATATATTTTTATGACAATTCATTTCGAAAGTTTTTATTATTGAATAAAATTTTTGCGATACTTGGAATCGACGATTCTTTTACGACGACGAAGACTTATAACTACGTTTTTCATTTTTATTTTTTATTTTTTTGGAATCGACGATAAAAAATCGCATTATTTAAAATTTTTTGAGGTTTTACTGCGAGAGAGAAAAAAAAATTGAAAAAAAAGACGGGATGATTGGAACTAAGAGGGAGAGGGGGGGGGAGCAAAAAGGTGAAAAGGAATAGGGAGCGGGGAGGGGCGCATGATAAAAGAAAGGGCTGGAAAAACGATCCTTTTAAATTTTTCCGAATAATGCCACTCTTTTCACGAAGGTGAACGCGAAATTTTCATCGAAATGATTCATTATAATCAAGCGAACCCGAACCGAATTTTCCGGACGATTTGACCACGCGTACGTATAATTTATCAAGATTACGTTTTTTTTTTCAAGTCTCACTGTACGAGTGAGAAAATAGAAAATTTTCCGATTTTTCTTCTTCTACCATGATCATTTGGTATTATACAGGAGTAATAAACTTTGATCATGTACGCGGAGTTTTAGAACGAACGAACGTTTTATATTGTTGATTGGTTTCGATTTAATAAAAGATGTACTCTTTTATCATTAATGATATATAAAGCGTTATTAAAATATATGTAAACGTGTCAAAATTAAATTTTATTTTTCAGAAACATGATAAATTATTTATATAATATTTAATATTATCATTTTGCTATTTTTTAAATTAGTTTATATTATGATAAATGTCTTGATATAAATTTATAATAAAAAATATTAATAAGCAATCATGTGCATCACTAATGTTTAATTTTATATAATTATTTTATTGTTGTATATATATATATATATATATATATATATATATATATATATATATATATATATATATATGGTATATATATATATATATATATATGTGTGTGTGTGTGTATATAAATAGAAGAAAGTATAAAATATGAAAAAGGTTGTTGTTTTTCACGGACAGATTAAATTCGATTTCGACGATTAAACCTAATTTCATTGGTTTAAAGAAAAACCGCCGGAATCGATCGAAAATTGAACGCCCCTGTTCAAAAATGCGAAAAGGCAACAAAATAATAATAATAAAAAAAATAAATTTGATAACTCGATTTCGTCTGACGATTTTGTGTCGAATGAAAAAGCCAACGGGGCGAGCAAAAAAACAAAAAGTGAAAAGTCTCGGACGAAAATGAAATAAAAAAAAGATCAAACGTCGGGAAATCGAAACGATGTTCGAGGAACGATTGGAAAATTTGTTTTTAATTGATTGTTTATGATGGGTCGGAAAAATTGGATTTGTGAAAATTGACGCGCCGATAAACAGTAACAAAAGGCCGCCGACAAAATAACCGCGTTGTTAATTTTTCGAATATAAAAACTGTGAGTCCGTTTTTCACGATTTTTCCGCTTGTATACGAGTTCAAAGGCGGCTCGTAATAAAAAGAAATATGGAGACAGTAATAAAAAAAAAATTTAACATGAATTATTTATAATGAATCGATAATTTTTATTTCAATCGAAATTTACCGTATAATTGTCGATTTTTAACAAAGTTTTATTAGTATTATATAATTGAATTTTTAATATATAACAATAAAATATAGTTTCATTATTTACTAGTATCTTTATAAAAAACAACGATTGTTTTTATTTAATAATATCAATTAAATACACCAAATTTATGCAGAAAAACTAATACAAATGAATTTTATAACAATTTCAATATATTTTCAAATTATATTTTAGATACTTCGAATGAATATAAGTATATATAGATGAATTATTTATATATTCTGATCATTATTGTTATTGTTGTTAATAATAATAATCATTATATTATTTATAAAGAGATCATTTTTTTGTATTTGTATTAGAAATATTAAAAATATATTATTATTTTAAGAATTATATAAAAAGTAGGATGAAAATTATTTACCACTAATATGAATATGAAGAAATTATTAAGAAAACTTTGTACGATCAAAATAAATGAGATTCTTAGTCAAATAGTATTGATAAATATTGTATTAATTATATTATAATTAAAAATCGTATTACGCTCATAGTTTTTTATTATTAAAAAAATATTCAGTTTTTCACGAAAATTCGATATGAATGTACAATTTAATTTTCACTCGCCGCTATATAGTTCGTAGTCATTATTCGAAAATCGCAGATTTGTCGGTTCATTTGACTCGAGGTTGATTATATGTGGGTTCTGTCGTCTCGGTATTTCCCTTTTTGGTTTATGTGGTTAAGGGTGGTTTTTGAGGTCAACTATACGGGGGGTGGGGGGTGGGGTGGGGGGTGAGCGCACGAGACCGTTGACTAATGCGTCAAAAGCAGCCTCGGACAGACCATGGTCATCCAACAAAATGTCACGGTTCGAACCCTCGCCCCAATATAGTCTCTAACCAGTGCCCGCATCTCCTATATATCCATTCTTGATGACCCGTCGTCCATCTCGAGAACACACTGATCAATCGTCCTAGATATGTCAATATACTTATATATGCCGACGTACGTCTAATATTTTATCCATTTTCGCCTTTGAGCGATTGAAAAAAAAAATTCAATATGGAAAATTTCACGTTATTTTCATTCATAATGGAAAAATAAAATCGAAGAATGCCGCTTGATTTTCATATTTTCATATGAATGAATTCAAGAATAGATATTATTGATAAAGCATAGAATCGATTAAATTATACTTACTTTGACTTAAAAAAAAATTAAAATTAATTTTGTATTTTTATATTCAGTTTATTTAATTTAAATTGAAAATATTATAAGAATAATATAATTTAACAGCTCATCTAACGATCATGCTATTAGCACTTTGTAATGTTTTATATTGAAAAATATTTATTTAACAAACATTTTTATTTTTAAATATAAAAATGATTAGAATTTGATACAAATTCTAAACATTCAAAATAACCGAAAATTATAAATTGGTAAAAGAATAAAAAAAATATTCGAACATTATACAAAACGCTAGTATATTTTTAGAATTTTGAACTATTACAAAAATATAAAATACGATTGTAATAAATATTCTACTGCCGAGTGCAGATCTGTATATTGCTGAATGAAATATGTTCTTCCAGGTGCAACTGAACCATATTTCTATATATTTTATGCACGAATTTTATCCCTTTCCCAAAATTTTGCACTCGATGATCAATCTTCGAATGAACACACTAAATAAAACATTGTATTTTAATTTATTAAATTCTATTCTATATTTATATATATATATATATATTGTATATTGTTTACATGTTGATCTGCCGTATTATATATATATATATATATATATATATATATATATATATATATATATAATGGTATGATTTTAACGTGGTTCAATAGTAACTTAAATCTATATACGGGTCGGAATTGAGGCGGGTCGTGATCGTTGTAAAATTGCTTTGTATCCGGTTATATATTTAATGTTTGTAATACTGCAAAATTGAAAACGTACACATTTATTATTTTCGTAATTTATACGGGGAGGGGTCGACGCGTATACAATTCGGTTTTGTCAGACGATATAGCTATAATTTCTCAACGAAGCCCAGGGTCCCCTCTGGGAATACACTATATATTTCACGTTTTACCCAGTGCGAAATTGTCTCGTGTTCTACACATGGATCACCATGATGTAAATGTTTATTTTTGTCGTCGAAACAAAAAAAATATATATATATATATATATTCAAAATCAACGCCCGTTGATAATTTGTACGGTCGCTTAATATTATAATTTTTGCTCAGTTTACCTATATGATGAAAGTTCACTTTACGTTGAATAATGAAGAAATGTTCGTTAAAAATGAATATTCAATATATTAGATGATGATAATGATGTCAACCAGTAGTATCAGTTCTCTCCTTGCTGTTCGATTCTGTAAGGCATCTGTTAGCTGACCCAACTTTAGTCCAGTATCAGTGTTGATGGTATCTGGACATTTATTATCGTTGCTACACCAAGCATCAGGTCTTTTTTAATAATTAATTAATTTCGGGATTTTTCCTTTTAATGATTCTTCAAAACCTTGTTAGTTAATCTACGTCTTATGTATGAACTGCAATCACCATTCTATTCAACGAGAGATCTATTTGTATATGCACTCGATCTCATCATTATCAACCTTCATTTTTACAATGTTTATATCATATATATAATTAATATGATACATATTTTATATTAATATATTAATTTAAAAATTTTCACAATCAAGTTATTACATTGCTACTAGGAATTTATGATCAGACTTAAAAATTATTTTGTATATGAAAAAAAAAATCTTCGAGGACGGTATAGGTTTCTTCGTAGGGAGGGTTCGCAGGGCTGTGTATTAGGGGCGGGTCTGTAGGCAGTATATTATGGTCGAGGTGTAGGATCATAACATTCGCGTCTTGTGATAATATCCTGCGGAAGGCGAAACAAAGTTAGTGGCACGACCTGGCCGCATAAATCTGTCTGCTACGGGACGGGAGTTAGGGATTTTCAAGGGGGTAGAAGGATGTTCAGGGTTTTGGAAGATGCGGTTACGCGGAACGTTGTGGGCGGATGGTCTCGGATATGTTTCTAACGACAAAACGTTTTAGAAGCTTTTGTATGCAGATACACACACACACATATTTATATACATACATAGAAAATTCTTACTCTACAAACCACAAAGGCTTTGACCTCTATTAAAATTTTCTTAATATTACTTTACACACACATATCATATATATAAAATGCTAGCGCCGATAAAAGGTGAAGAGGTGGGTAGTGGTGTAGCATTTTTCGAAAGCTACTTTATTTTCACAATTTAATCTTAAATGATTTTTACAACTCGAAATATGCATTCTCGCCATGCCGAAGTTCAACTTATTACTATATAATTTCAGATAAAATATTTCAACATTTACGATCCAATTTTGCTTCAATTTTAACAACTGGCTATTAACACTAAAGCTACTGATACTTCATGTATACCTATTCATGCCACAGCGGGTCAAGTGACCCATCTTTAAAATGTCATGTAATAATTACTATGTATAGTGAAAAATATTTAATTTAGCATAATTTGGTACATGAATAAAATAATATTTTTTAAAATTAAAAAAATAATACATGATTATATATATATATATATATATTACTGTTTAACTCAACCATAAAATGATCTATCGCATCATCTTTCAATAAAATATCTACGTTTACAAAGATAAATTATGAACGGATCGCTTTCAAACAGTTCAAAAATAGTCAAAAGTTTATATATTACATAAGCGCTGATACAGAGTGTAAAAGTTTTCAGCGTGGCTTATGCAAAGCATACAAAATACGACCTGCGAGTATTAATGGAAAGTTTATAAATTATTATTCGACTATACAGCTATACAATATATTTATATTGTATTATTTAAATCATTCAATTTTTCAATACAGTCTTATTAATATTCGATTTTGAAAATATTAACGAAAAAAAAAACACGATTTTAAAAAAATTAACAAAAAAATTCAAAAAAAAAAAATAATAATAAATTAATTAAGGCTTTAGACAAATTAAAATTAATACACATTATCGTCAGGAATGAGCCGTACTAGGAGACGAAGTCAATTAAGCAATTTGCATACCGAAGAGATTACACGATGGGGGTAGTAAAAAGCTGGGGTTTAACGTGTACATTACAATACATGTACGAGTGTAATATAATATAATATAATGTAATATAATATAATACAACCGTACATCGAAAAAGGATATTTTCCGTGTTAAGTTAGGATCGCATCAAAAGCATCCCCTTAAGTCGATACTATTCGATATCATTTCACTACGTTTTTATGATTGAATATTGTTAAAAGGATATACATATATAATTTTTTCCTGTTAAATTTATTACAAAGAAAAATACAGTAGATGATAATATTGAATCAATTTTACGATTATTACTTACTTTTTCAAACTTTATATTTAAAAATATTTTAATAGTCTTATAAGGATATTTCTTTATTTATAAATCAAATTTTATGTTATTGATCTGTTATATTCATTATTTACATTGTTTTTTCTATATTAAATATTTAATATATTCGATTTGAATGTTTATTGAATTATATATATTGAAAAAAATATTTTAATATGAAAATTCAATATAAAATTTACAATTTTAAATTTAAAAATTACTAAGAAATAATATACAAATCGTAATTAAATATACAAATGTGAAATGTTTAAAAAAAATTCAAGGTCGTAAAATAGAAAACTATACGCGCGACCCTTAACGCACATATACGCCTATTCACTCGGATGGCCCTCGAATGTGGGAAAATGTCATTGTTATTGTTGGGGTAGTGAAAACACACCCCTCAAATGTTGTCGTTGTGAATACTTACGTTAAACAACACAAATAACAAATTATGTGAGTGCCTAATTTCTAACTCGTATATTATATGTTCGTATATTTTTGATGATATATTACTAAAATTGAATATTTCATAAGCAGTGCGTTTATATAGTATTTTACCTTAGATATATTTATATTTAGTATTTGCTTAGAATTTTGCTAGAGCCGCAGAGTACGAAAAATATTTACTATGATAATAAATGTCCTAAACCTTTACTTTGTTGTCATATATTTACCATATAATATTCTGAAATTTAATTATACACTATGGGATTATTTAAATTGTTCAAATATTGTAAGTGTTTTAATTACTCATACTAATCTGATAAATATCAATTTAAAAATATATTATATATCCTGAAAATATATTAAAAAATCTGATGAAATGAAACGATATTAACACTAAACCTATCGACACTTCTTATATTGTATATCTATTCCTATTATATCCGATCAAAATAACCAGTCTATAAAGTAGTTATTATTTTAATAATTAAACGTAGATAATAATCTTTTTTTTTTGTTAAATGAATTAATAAATAAATAAAATAACGATAGAAATTTTATTGTATTTATATTTAAAAAAATCCGTCAAGTATAAATATATGAATATTGTTCAAAAGTTTGAAAACGGTTAAATTGACCGGTAGTGGTAAGATTAGTGTTAAAAAAGTTTAATATAATTATACATCATGATTTTTAATTTTTATTAAACTATCAAAAATATATATAAAATAATCAAAAATAAATAATAACGTTAATATTTGTGAATCTGGCTGACTTATATAACAGTGCAATTTTATTATACAAAATTCGCAATTCAAATATACGTCAAAATAAACATTAAACGACGGTCGCCTTTATTGTCAGACATAAAAGCGTATATATATATATATATATATATATATATATATATATATATATATATAAAATTGCGTCGAATATTTTGCATATCATAATTTTCCATGTTGTGACCTTAAAGCAGATTAAGGTCGTGGAATTTTTCGTCGACGGTGGTAACGTACTTTTACGAGCTGAGGTCTCGCCGGCGTGGATGCGGATTTATGCAGGACTTGGCATAATGTTCCCGAAGGAGACTGCATCCGCAAACATCATAATTTTAGCTTAGTATACGGGAACACGGCAACGACGTTATCATACTTTATATCACTTCCGGGTCCGATGGATAAAATAACTTTTCATATATTTTTCTTACAGTTGAATATTGGCTGTTTTGAATCATAGTGATTTATGAAATATTTTTGTCGAAACTGACGATTTATTATTGATTTATACTGTGAAATATGAAGTATTGTTTAAGAAATTTTATATAAATTATATTGATTTATATAATATTCTTAAAAAAAAAATCTGTGTTTCATGTATTATATAATATAATAAATATTTATTAAAATATATTTGTTTTAATACCATCATAAATAATTTCAGAAAAATCTATTATTAAAAGAAATGTGTCCTGAAAACCATAGTTGATATCAGGGATGAGAAATATGCACCTTAAGGCCGCATGTGACTTTTTGAGCTAAAGAGTGCGGCCTTTTTACGTTCTTGTGTAATGTGATATTATAAAATGTATATATTTTGATGTAAAAATTGAAATTTGAAATATTGCAAAGAGAACTTTCTTTTTTGAAATTAATATTTTAACAATCAACATAACTTACGTAAGCTTAAATGTCTAAATATTTTAATTTTTTCATTTGCATCATTTCATTCGACTTCCATGATAGAGAGACTATTTCTAAAAAGTAGCTTTTTAAATAAAAACCTAAAAAGTGAGTTATACCAGTGATGGGTAAACTTTTATAAGTAATATATAATAAAGTAATATGATGATCGTATTAAAAAAAAAAACATATTTTAATATAAATTTAAATATATAAGAGAATATTAGATTACTACTATTAGAGTATTGGTTTTCTTAATCAAGAAGATAGATTAATAGAATGTTAACAATCGACGTTTACAAAGGCAAAAGACAGTGAACCATGAATGAAATAAAGGAAAGGTCTTTGACTATTATGTATACGAATTGTTATAATGTACACACATACACACACACACACACACATATATATATATATATATACAACTTGAAATATCAAGTTATAGCGGTGCTCGATGAAGTAGTCAAAGTGCATTTGACTTGTGTCGTAACCTCAACCATGAGAGACCTTCGTCGGTTTGATAGTTGTCGCCTTTGACTCGCTTCAATTACATGTAGTTACTGTTAAATAGTTAATTAAATTGTCCATAGTCCAAAGTGTGTTGATGTGTATGTGAACAAAGTTTTGCTACGGAGCCATCGTCTTCAATCTAAGGTAACGTCGCAAATAGTAACGCGCGCTACGAAATTGGGTTAATTGTGTTAGCGGATAAACAAACGGACAAACACGTGACACATCTTATTTATGCAATTCTTATATATATATATATATATATATATATATATATATATATACACATATAAATTCATAGTAAAATAAAAATAATAATGTCATTATTAATTTTTGTTTTAATCGTCGAATGCGATCTTTATTCGATAATGAAGTCTCAAAACGAGAACGTTGTACGGTGGTGCAATTAAAACGGAAATCGGCGAACAACCGGCGCGTAATATTTCACACGAATTAATATTCAGGTCTCACATGGGGGACCGCTCTAGGGGTTATAATTACCCCGCAGAAATTAATTAATACGTCTGCGAGGAACCGTCACAAATGAGGCGCGCGGGGGGGGTGGGGTGGAGGCTGTGTCTTCACAGCCATAACTAAGTTATGATCTTTTTATTTCGGATATGGTATAAAAAATATACGTGAAATAAAAATATAAATAATTAAATTGTAAATAACATTATTGACATGCAAATCTTAATATAAAAAATTTAATTCGATTCTTTGAAAATGATATTATTACAATTTCTCCAGCACATATTCTGAAACTCGATCTTTAGGATAGTTTTGAGAACTTTCGGCGATAAAGGATTAATTTCATTTATATATTTAAAACGACGGGCCTTTAAGGTTATATTTATTTCATATTTTTATCATGCGCATGGAATCATGTTTGGTGAATATGGAGGATGGGGCATTATTGCAGTGATATTTTTTAACTTACTTTTGAATACATCGTACATATTTCTTCGTATTAAAAAATCAGGATGTATTTTTTATTATACTGTTTTATCTATAAAATAATTAGTTTATGAAATATAATCATTATTTTTTCTTATAAAAATAAATTAATATCGAATGTTTATTAGTATTATTCAAATTTTAAATGTTCACTTAAAACATAAAGTGTCAATAGTAAAAGAAAATTGTTCCATTGATCAAAAGTCGGACAATTTAACATTAAATCATTTGTTGGTAATATAGAAGTTGTAAAAAATAAATAAATAGGAATCCTGCGGAAAAATAGTTCGTCTGTTTGCTGAAATACGACCATTTGAAAAACACAATAGATGAATCGTCGCATTCGTGTATTATATATGGTGAATCGAAATTCACGTGATGAAAATGGGATATGTCAGAGACAGAAAACACCTACCGATTTTCCGCAGGAAAAACTATTCGGTTCGGGGAAAAACTCTGCGAACATATTGATATGCAACCAGAAAAAGATCATTCAAATCGTATCAATATCTATTCATTCGGAATGATTGTGAAAATGTAAACATATTTTATTATATTGTAACGCTTTGTTTATTATATAAAATTAATAATTCATTAGAAGATGTCTAGTTTTATATATATAATACTATATTATAATTATGTGAATTTATAAAGCACCATCTATAGATAAAAGATATATTGAAATTTATCAATATATCTAAAAATTATTTTTATTTGAATAATTAAAAACAATGCATTAAATTTTCAAAAATATTGAATATCTTCTATAGTTATTCGATAATAAATAGTTTAACACAAATATATCTCTATATCATGAAAAGAAAAACGATTTAAATCCACATTAATATGAATTATCGAAAATGAAAATGATCAGAATCGGGATGTCTATTCATTCATAAATTAAATACTGCATTATTAATATGTGTTTTATTTAATATACAGTATGTGACATAAACAAACGATCATCATATTCGAAATATCAATGAGGAAAAACCGTAAATGCTCCGTTCGGTAAATTAAACACGATGAAAATCGCATAGGAAATATTTCGCTGTCTCGTTAGTTCGCCATCGCAATTTATTATCTTGTGTTCGTTGCTGTGTAAAAATATAATTTTCCTTAATGATAGTGGCGAAGGAATTTTCTCATTTTCCCAGCGAACGTCACAACTACGATCGCAGCGTAAACGATGGTGAATTTTCCGTATTTGATTTACTTTCCCTCTGTTATATATATATATATATATATATATATATATATATATATGCATTCTTATGGTTGCAAGGACTCGACGGATATCCTCACCATGGAGTAAAGTCACGCTTGAAAGTTTCCATGCTCCGTTGAAAGCATTTCGTATTGTTTATTGTAAATAGTTTTAGTCTATAATCTGCCTTATAATATATAATTCAGATTTGTTTATATTTCATCGTATATATTGAGGAATTAATCATAATTAAATCATTTATTGTAATAATATATATATTTTTTTAATATTTTTCCATTTTTAAATTTATATATTGTTTATAATGTTTATTTTAGACTATATCGATAAATTTTAAAAATATATAGGAACAGTAAAAGTTTCAACAATTATCAATAGAGGGAATAAATTAATTTTGATATTAAAAACATTATCTATATTTATTTATCAATTATTTTATTAATATATATTTTTTTATACAACTAATACCATATATTATTAATTTATATATGATCAATATCAAATCTTCATAAATTAGATGTTTTTTTTTATAAATATCAAAATATTTTCTACATTATAAATTTAATAAGAACCCCTAAACTTCCACTCTTCAGAGCGGAAGCTTCCCTCTGAAAAATCACGAAAAACTTTCAAATATTTTATCATATTTTAGTCTTTCGGATTTATCTTTAAAATTAGATTTTAGATTCAAAAAGTGTTGACGAATAAAATATTTCTTATAAAATACTGCATTTGAAATGTTCTGTTCATAATTTTCATAACTGTTTTTAATTTTTCGTTAGCTTTTAAAAATAGAACTACAATATAACAAAAATTTTCTTTACGCGGTTTTACCTATTTTTATTATATAATTTTGTATTCATGAGAAAAAATATAGTGCAAATCCTTTTTTATAATAATCGTTTATTATATAATATTTAATATTGAATTCTAATCTAAATATTTTTAATTTCGTTGTATATGAAATAAAAAATGGTATTCATTTTGATTTTTATTTTGTTTGGTTAGATTAATCAATAGTAATGGCTTTTATTTTGTAATGAGCCATTTGAAAAATGTTTTGTAATTAACCCAATATATAAATATAAGAATGATTCTCGATGTAGCGAGTTATTTATGTCATTAATATCGAACGAAATGGATGTCAAAATAGTTTTCCTGTTTAACATTTTATTATTAACATTCGATCGTTTTGATTGTAGAGTTTTATTGACAACGGAGAAAATTTCAGTGCAGTCAGGTATTCAATAAAAAAATAAAATAAAATATATATTCAGTATAAAATAATATGTATTACTATTTTTTTTTCAGATTTAGACGATGTCGTTATTAAACCAATACACCGTTGTAAAATATTCAATAATAAATGCGACACGCTCGCGGATTTAAAAAGGGTCAAAAGGGCCGACGGTGATGAAATTATTTTGAACGAAGCTAACAATTACGGATTCGTCGATGATGTCGTGGTGAATAATGACGTTACAACGACCACTCAAAACACTCCTGTTACAAGCGAACAAACCGCTAATGTTAACAATGCAAACGTTTTGTTCAACACGCAAAACGTTAACGTTCCTAATTATCAAAATTTGAATAGCAGACAACCTGTTAATCAGATGTATCCTTATAGAAGACCGAGTCAGAGCGCAAATCGAGGAACCATTATGCAAAATAATCAAAATGTTCAAAATACAGGAAGCGATATAGTATTTCCCGGTGATGATTATTATTCAATGTACTTTTCATCCAGAAGACAAAAATCGAATCAGAATTATCCATATCAAAAGAAATAATCTTATAATATATATCGTAATTTATAAATTTTGTAATATATATATATATATATATATATATATATATATATATATATATATATATATATATATATGTATGTATGTATGTATTAAAACGAAATAAATTATTTATGGAAACTTTATAATTATATAATGAATGTAAAATTCCTTTGGACCCCAAACATACATATATTTAGATAGTAAAATCAATAACGATTCAATAATTACAGTTTTGTGATAAATTACTTGTTTCGCTAATGGATAATTAAATAACGTTTAAATATTATCTAAGAATCAATTTTAAATGAATTATAAATATATTTTATATACCATTGTTTATTTTGGTAATGAGATGACTCTTCTCGACAAATAATATGTTAATTATATGAAATAAATCAATAAAAATGTTAGGATAATTGAAATTTTAAAACGCGCAATAAACAAGATTATTGATTTAATTTAATTAAAAAAATTTATCTTAACAATAAATAAATATTACATTAAAAATTTACAATTGATTGATTTTAGATATAAATGACAATTATATCGAATATTTATTTTTATCGAAGAGTAAAGTGTTTTTCAATATATTTAATTAATACACTTCTATCACAAAAATAATTATGTACATAAAAATTGATAAATTCATAAATTATTTTAGAACTTATTACAAATTTTTAGTTTAACATGTCTAACGATAAATAAATAATATTCGTTATTACTGTATATTATATAAAATATTTATATACGAAAATAAAAATGAGACAAGACACAGAATAAATATTAAATAACCGTTCTTGCTGTATAATTTATAAAAGATTTTCCTCTAGTGAAAACGATACCAAAGGAACCAAATGCTAGATGCTATAAATCTCCATGTTCCGACACGGAAAATATAATAAGATAATATGGATGTCCAGTCATACAAATTTTAAACCATAGCAGCCGAAAATAAAGACGTTTTGTATATTTGAACCGATGCGGAATAACTGAGGTCGAATTTTATGAAAAGTTCAACCCTATACAGTATTCAAAACGACTGCCTCCATGTTTTAATATTCATTTATTTGTTCGCCACCGTTGAAATCATCGCTTGTACCGTTTTGTATTATATAAAAATAACACACATACACACACACACACATATATATATATATATACATATTTTGAATCTATAATACATGACTAGTTATTTACAGTTATTATCGACGAACGATGCAGTAATTTCTTATCATATATTTAAATAAATATTTAAATATTGATTAAACTGTATTATATATTAAAAAAAAAGATTTTTTTAAATAAATTAGTTATTTTTTATTCAATATATATTATTAGATTTTTTTTCACGTAATTTAATTCTCAATAAATATATTGAAAAAATTTTTTTTTCAAATATTTTATTTTACAATACATGATAATAAGTCGATAAAAGATATATTTTACTGATATATTTTTACAAAATTGGTTATCTTTGATTTTTATAATACATATTTTTTTATATATTTACTTTTGATAAGTTAATATTTTTTTTATATTATACATATTTAATAGATAAAAACGATTACTCAAAATATTGGTAATGGTTTTTAAAATTTATTTTCTTCTCATCTAATAGTAAATTTTGACCACATATAAAAAATGTGATAAAATATTTAATGTAGAAAACAATTCGATTTAAAAAATGTTACATAAATTAAGATGTTTGAATTTAATTCAATGTTTATAATTAAATATAAATTTAATAATAATAAATATTTCACAATCAATTCTCGTAATAGACAAGAATCTAAAATGAAATGAAATGATCTTAATTTAATAATATATAAAGAAAAAGGATTAACATGATAAGTATTGAAATAATTTTAAGATAAATACAAGAAGGGAAAAAGGAGAATTAAATGTAATCTATGAATGAATTTAAAATATTTTAATTATCCCATTATATTATATAATATGAAGTTTTCATATTGCATATTGAGACTATTCACTATTTTATCTTAAAGACAGTCGATAAAGACTCAAACTTAATATAAGTCTCACACATACAAAACTAACGATTGTAATTTTCATATTACCGAATGTCGATAATTGTTTTCACCTGAGGGCAAATTATTATTGTTGGTGTCATATATAAATTTGAAATGTCAGACAATAATATCACAAGTGTCGAGGTGTCGAAACGTTTGTTAAGCAATTTTCTCGGTTGAAGTGATTTAAACATGTTAAGATTGTTATTATTTACATTTTTATTAGCTGTTGCGTCTCCGGCATCTATTTTATATAGGAGTCCTAATGGTAGTTATGAAAAATTTATTGTGAATTAATTTTCCATATATATTATATATATATATATATATATATATATATATATATATATATATATATATATATATGTTATATTTTAAATGAATTGTTTGTTTTTTCGATAGGGATTGTTTATAGAATAGTTCGAAGTGCTGATGGATTTGGACATGGAGGCGGTCATGGAGGTGGTCATGGAGGCGGTCATGGAGGCGGTCATGGAGTTGGTCACGGTGGTGTAGAATACGGAGGAGGTCACGTTGGAGGTATGATTAACGATTGATTTCAAATTAGATTTATAAAAATATAATATTTCAATGTTTTATAAATAAATATTATTTGAAGGATATGTAGATGAAAGTAAAATCGGCTACGGTGGAGGTATAATAAGTCACGGTGGTGGTGCAGTAGTTGCCGATAAAACTCATATTGGTCAATTCGATTCTGGATCATCGGTAGACGTGATTGGTGGTTCTGATCATTACGAAGCTGGAAAAATTAATAAAGTATCATCTTCTAAATCTTCTTCATCGGAATCTAGCAAAGGATCCAGAATTAAAACCGGTGAAAGTTTTGAAGCTGGAAGCGATCATTTATCAACGGGCTTATATGATACATCAGGAGCGAGTGGTATGATTTTTAAACTTTGAATTTTTGAAATCGAATGATAAAAATATTTAGTAACGAAAATATTTTAGTATCAAAATATGGAGCTAGCTCTATTGGTGGAGGTCATTTGGGTGGATCATTAGAAGTTGGTTTAGGAACGAGCAAATTAGAATCTGCACATGGACAGGCGCTTGGTGCATCTTCAGGTCACATTAAGGGCTCATCTAATACTGAAATTGAACAGTATGAATCTGGAAAAGCATCAGAATCCAGCTCTTATGATGCTGTGGAAGGATCGTATGTAAACAAAGGTTCAAGTTTTGGCGGTGCACACAAAAATAATTATTCTCATAATAAAGGCATTGACTCAGGTAAATTCAAAATGTTAAATTAAAACTATCGTATATTACATATGTTTGCTGTTAAAGAATATTCATGATTATATTTTATAGAACATTTTGCTGCATTATCACGATCAATTCGCGATGTTCTTAATTCAAGACTTTCTGGTCTAAACAAAGGTTTGAAAATTATACATAATATAGAATTAATTATATTGAAATTTTGAATAATTAAATGAAATAATAATCCCAGGATTCGGTTTTGGTGGCGTTGGAGGAGTAGTTGCTGCTGATAGCAGTCGTCTATCTGAATCTGAAATAGGTTCATCATCGGGTGCTGTTGCTGGTTCAAACAAATTTGAAGCCGGTACGTTAAACAAAAAATCATCATCCAAAGCATCGTCTTCTGAATCGAACAAAAGTTCTAGAATTAAAACTGGCACTACTTTTGGAGCCGGAAATCAGGATCTCGCAGCAAGTTCCTTTGATAATGTAAAAGCCAGCAGTATGTACACATATTACAAATAAGTTTAATATTATAATTTAATTTTACAATTACATTTTTTTTTTGATATTTTAGATTTGAATTATGGTGCATCATCATATGGTGGTTTAGGTTTTGGTGGTATCGGAGGTGTTGGAGCTAGTCAAGTTGGCTTGGCAACAAGCGATTTGAATAAAGCTAAAGGGCAATCCTTAGGTGCATCGTCTGGTTATTTATATGGATCTTCAAATACTGAAGTTGAACAATCTGAATCAAATAAACAATCTCAGTCTGAATCGAATGATGAAGTTCAGGCTTCCTATGTAAATGGCGGATCTAATTTCCAGGGAGCATTCAACGATAACTTTTCTAAAAATAAAGATGTTGCTACAGGTAATGATGTTATAGAAAAATAATTTATCATAACGAATTTAAATTCATTATATTAAATAATTACAGATAGTTTTATCAGAGTGACACGTTCAGCAAGCCCTGATGATGTTCAGACAAATAACAGACGATACGAATCACTTTTTCCTTTCTCTCAAGGTGTGATTATCTACTAAAAGTGAATGTTATGTTTAAACAATAATATCAATTTAACAAACGGTTAAATATTTGAACACAATGAATTGTAATCATTATGAAAATTTAATAAATAAAATAGATTATATTTTGTCTTTCAATCAAACCAAATTAACACTTGTATAACATTTATATTAATATTACAAATTGAACAACATCAATAACAATGAGAATCAAAAGTTTGTCAAATTGATATTTCAAACAATAATATCATCATGTTGCGTGAAAATTGATTAGTATACTTTTCCTTTATCAGATTTCAATTTTAACAACGGAAAAGTGAGTTTGGGAAATGAAAATTTGTCGTCATTGTTTCAAGGCATTTCTAGCGGAGTTGCACTTGGCTCCGAAAATTCGTCGTTCGGAAAAGTTTCAAAAACGTCATCATCCAAAAGTTCTTCATCGGAAACGAATAAAAATTCCAAAATTAAAACCGGCACAACGTTCGGAATCGGAAATCAAAATTTAGCCGCTAGTAAAATAGACGCATCGAAATCTAGTCGTGAGTTACAAAAAATTATAATTTTAATCGATAATATATATATTTTTTCATATTATACACGTAATATATTTTAGAGCTAAATTATGGAACTAGTGATGTATCGGGATTGGGTGTTGGAATTAATTCTGCTGGATTATCAGCGTCGACAAGCAATGATAATAATAAACAATATTTGGATGCATCAAGTGCTGGATTATTCGGATCGTCCAATACTGAAATTGAACAATCCGAATCAAATAAACAATCTCAATCGATCGTAGATGAAGTCGAAGAAAGTACATTTGCAACTACCAATAATAATTTTGCAGGAGCACAACAGTCATCTTTTCAGCAAAATAAAAATCAAAACAATGGTAAATGATTGAATATTTTTTTTAAAATTATTATTATAAATTTAAAGTGCTTGTGTAAATTTATATATTCAGCTGGTTTCTTTGGCGGATTTGGATTTGGAAACGGTTTCGGTGTTGGAAACGTAGCTGCAGATTCTTCGAAAGTTTCATCGTCGTCCGTCGGAGCATCGTCAGGAATTTTCGGCGGTTCTAACAACTTTCTAACGGGAACAACTAAAAGAAAGTCTTCTTCTAAGAATTCGTCGTCGGAATCTCAAAAAAGTTCTAAAATTAAAACCGGTACCAATTTGAATCTGGGAAATTCAAATTTGCAAGTGCAACAAAATGCGGCATCTCAGGCATCAAGTAAATTCTCACTAAATTTTGGAATTATTTTTATTTTTCTTTTAATCTATTGTTTATAGTAGTCAATAGTATATTAATATTATTATTTGTATATTTTACGTTACAGATGCGAATTTTGGATTGCAAAATGTGGGCTTAAATGGATTTTTGGGTTCCCAAGTCGGACTATCAACGAGCGACGTAAGCTCTCAAAATACAGGAAGTTTATCGGAATCATTGGGTTATTTGCAAGGAGCTTTGAATACGGAAATTGAAGAATCGGAATCAAATAAACATTCCGAAAGCGAAACCAACGAAAACAGCGAAACATCATTTTTAGGTGGAGCTTCTCAATTCGGTGCCACCGAACAAAATGCAAATGTTCAAAAGCTGAATGCCGAAAAGTCCTCTTTACTAATATCTACTTAATTTATTATACACACACATACACACACACACACACACACACACACATATATATATATTTTTTTTTTTTTTTGAATGCGACGTTTTATATTGGGTAATTTTCAATAGTTATAATCGTAATCATTCCTTTAATTTATCGAAGAAAATTCCCTATGTAAAGAACCTGTTTAAAATCATAATTGATCAATTAGCATCGTGCGCGACAATTGTTGACACAATTTAACCAGTTTATCACTCATTATTTAACAATTCGTTTAATTACAGTGTCAAATCGGAAAATACCACAAATTTACAAATTTGAGAATTTTCTACGACACGCTCAGAATTTTCCGAAATTTGCGTCGTTTATATATATATATATATATATATATATATATATATATATATATATATATATGTGTGTGTGTGTGTGTGTGTGTAATATAATAGTAGTATTTAAATATATTGTTAATAATATTCATCTATATCAAAATTCTTGTATATAATTAATGTGTTTGAATATATATTTAAAATGTTATTTTTTATTGATATAAATAATAAACATTATTATTATTTTTTTTAATAATTATGAAAAAATAGGTTGAAATTTGAGTACAAATTTTATTATTTATTAAAATTATAAAGATGAAAATATAGATTTAATTATCATATAATAGCTTACATGTGATTTTATTATAATGGATTTCAAATTATTTAAATAATATTACTTGTTTATATTAATTAATCTATATAGTCATTAATAATATTTACTTGCAAGCATAATTTCGAAATTTATTTGCGGTTTTCTCAAGAATTTTCATCAATTGCTCTGAACAATTTTGAAACTTTCGAGAAAGTGTGGTTTATTGTTCATTTAAGATGAAATTATTAATATTATTATTATTATTGTTATTATTATGGAGTATTTCTATATTAAAAAAGTTATTTACCATGTTCTGCGTTATTTTTAATCATAATTAACCGTTTAAAACGGTAATATTTTGTTAAAACTATACTTTCTAGAAAACTCGTGAGAGTAATATTTTTATAAAAGTACTAAATAAATTTAAATTATATAGTGAAAAGTTTGAAACATTGCTTGTATTTATGAAAAAAAATATTTTAGAAAAGTAAATTAGAATATTTTTTTTTATATAATACAACATATTAAATTTATTTGTTTCAATAAAATATTTAGCTCGTCGAACTTTTTTATCCTTTTATCTAAGATAAAAAATAATAATAATTTATATTTGATGAATGATTAATAATCAGAATATATTTTAATTAATAACATAATTCAATTATGTTATAAGAATATTTAAAATAATCTAAATATATATTTGTTAATTTATTATTGTTGAATAATCAGAACACTCACATTCGATTAATATTATATATTAATTGCTAATAATTATTTAAATTTTTGTTCATTTTGAGAATTGTTAATTTAAAAATCGAATTTTCATAATGAAAATGTCATAGAAAATGTTGTGATTTCTATTGAAATCTTTAAAAAAAAAGGAGCTCAGCCAAAATTACGCAATACCAATAATAAACTGGTAACGAATAATTTAACATTTCTGGACAATTTAAAACGAAAAAGACTGTTAAAATACAATCGTGCCTGCGGAAAACCAGTGTGTAAACACGGAAGCCACGAGGTAAAAATTGGAAGGCGGCATTCGAATAAATTGACTTATAAATATTCAGACGGCGTGTCGGCATTTCAGCTGTAAAACGAGACTCGTCTTCGACGAAAACCGAACGGAATGGGTTTGGCCGATCGCCACAGATTAATGACGGCGAATTCTGCACACAGAACAACCCCGACGTAGACCGTCGGAAAACGGGTACCAGTGGAACGGAGGTCCGTCGGCGAAATTGAGGTTTTTGCCGGGAAGAAGGGTTGCCTCGTCGAATTCCACCGGGGGCGGGGGGGGGGGGTCTCAGATGAGAAGTGTGGAGTGTGAGTTAGTCAAAGGGACTTCGATTCGAGGAATACTCACCCCGAGGCACCCAACCATGGTCTATGCGGTTACCGCAAATATCGGAACAATGTTCGACCGCGCTTAATACCTTGAACCTCGTAAATATCTCACGGCTTCTGACGATATTGAGAATGCGATGCCGGGGATTTACAATATTGTGCCGTTTCATATGTGCGCGTGTACGTGCGTGCGTACGACGTACGGGGCCGGATGTTCAAACCGTGGTGCGCGACAAAGTTTGAAAACGGCACGTTTCGTAATTATATAAGTACGTTAACATTATATAAATATGATTTTTAGTATGTGAATATCACAATTGATTCAGAAGAAGCAAATATTGTCATACCAATATTCCAATATTTTTTAGCATTCAAGATGTGGTGCTATCGGAGAATACTAAGTATATCTTGGACCGACAAAGTAGCAAAAAAAATAATAAAACTCCAGAAATATTAAAAACAATACCTCGGCCACATCTTGCGAAATGATAAATATATGCTTCTCTGGATAATTTTGGAAGGAAAAATTCAGGGGAAAAGATCAATAGGAAGACGTCAAAATTCATGGCTTAAAGATCTTCGTCGTTGGTTCAACTGTTCGTTAATAGAAATTTTTCGTATGGCTGTGTCAAAGGTTTTTTTGGCCGTGTGGATCGCCAACCTTCTTAAGGAGATGGCGTGAAAAAGAAGAAGAATTATTTTAAAACTTATCGACATAAATCAGAGAATTCACATAGTTCCAAAAAAGAAAAAAAAAAGGTGTTAAATCGCATGATCTTAAAGACCAATTCCCGGGTTAATTTTCATCGGCAACTTTGTTTTGAACCTGACGATCGTGTGGCTTCAATTCTTGCACGAGTTGAATTTTGTGAATTTGTTTGAACACAGCTCCAATGTCGAATGGACTCATTTGGATCTTCCTCTATACTATGCTCTACAACACCAATAGATTCTTTTCTGACAACGATTGTTATCATGTAGAGTAAAATTAGTGCATATTTAATCCATGATTATTCGAATAAATTAATTAATTCTTGAACTGAACCATGATATTCGTTAAAGAATTGCACAATTTTTAAACGCTGTTCGAGTGTCAGTTAATACATGATATAATGATATATTAAATTAAAAACAAAACAAGTAAAGGTTGCCAAAATGGTGTACATATCAAAAAGTGTCGCTAATATTAAGCTTTATATATTAAAAAGAAAACATTCTATATTATATATATATATATATATATATATATATAGTATTCATATATGTTTTATGAATAATATATTTCACTTTTATATCAATTTCAGAATGTTACATTTCTCTAGTTTATAATAATTATCGATGGATTCTAATAAATGAGATGTTTGAAAACCATTGTTGAATTTATGTCGTACAGTACATTTGTATGTACACAAGTCGAAATATTTGTTACCGCAATAGTTCGCGTGGAACCGACGCAAACTATACGCTAGATTTCGGGTTCAAATCTTGAATTGACACAAATATTAATAAAGTTTCGCAGTGATAATTCACGAAATGACAGTACGATCTATAAATATATATATATATATATATATATATATATATATATATATATAAATTCAGTTTAATTTAGCTTGTAAATTAAACAATTCGCGTTTATAATTTTAATATATAGTATTCGGTTATAAAGGGTAAAAAAAAAGAAACAGTTTTGATAGATTGGATTTGAATCATTGTATATAATATAAATATATTGTTAAGTATTACGGTGATATAATCGATCACGGTTTGATGTATTGCTTCAAGGATGAAGGATATTCTATTGTATTGTATGCTTATGTGGTGTTTTAGGATTTACATTTGAATAAAAGCCTAAACATATTTATAGTGTGCGAATATAGAAATGTTAAAAATTAAACATTTTTCACTATTTTCTTTTGCTATTCATTAAATTATAGTGTGAAAATATGATTGAATATTCTGTGTTTTGGTAAAAATATTCAATCTAAAGGGGTTTCTTGAGAAAATTAAATATATATATATATATATATATATATATATATATATATATATATATATTATAAGATGTCCTTATTGTGAAATTACATATCAGTGAGTTTTTAAAAATGCCGCTTATTATTTAAATAGAAAAAAAATATAGTTTTTTCAAGAGATAATTAATACAATTAAAATTTATCGTTATTCTAATTTAAAATCAAATATATTATAGATATTATACATCTAAAATATATCGTTTTAAAACATTATACATAAATTCTACGTACATAAATAATAAAATTATAAACGTGTATTTTGTTGCTTGTATTGCTTTTGTACAAATTCTGGGAAATTTTATAACATTTACAAATTGTAATAAAATAAATCTCGGTTGCCGTTTTCTTTTGACATTTCTATTACGTCCACAAAAAGGGAGTTTCTTTTTATTCGAGGATTTAAAGCTTAAATTGAAAGTCTTATTGATGATTTAGATACGATTTATATAAAATTTACGACGTTCGGAAACTTCAACATGTGCCATACTCTTATTTCTTATCTATTTATATAAATTATTTTTATAAAAGATAATTGATTATCTAAAAGGACATAAACTAATACATACATACATATATATATATATATATATATATATATATATATATATATATATCATAAAAATATAATTGCTATTTGATTCAAGATCAGTGAATCTAATATAAATAATAGAAAAATTGATTTTATACGGCAATCTATCATATATATAAAATGTTAGCGCCACCGCCGCCCACCTCCGACGGGGTCACACTCTAATGCTACCTTATTTTTACAATTTAATATTAAGTGATCTTTATAAATCAAAATATACATCCTTCCCATGTTCGAGTTCAATTTATTACTATATGTTTTCAAATAAAATATTTCAGTATTTACGATCCAATTTTGTTACAATTTTAATATAGTTGGCCTCTTAAAGTACGGCTATAAACGCGATATAACATTTAAACGTGATTTATGAATTTTATATTTTTTTCTATAATTAATTAAATCAGGAATTATTATTTTTCATTTGATTTATTTTTAAATTCATTTCAGTGTAATCTGATATATATTAAAAAAAAAAATGTGTATCACACATTTAGTAGACCCGTGTACGAATTCGCACACACATCCACTTATATAATATATAACGTATATATGCGGCAAATATAAAACAATCGTTAAACTATGACGTAATCGTAGCGCACAATTGACAAAGAGTACAAATGCACGAATTGGATTCGTTAAGATTGCGCCACGGTATACGAAATGATACTAATAAGTTGCAACGATGAGCCGCGAAACTTGTCCGCCATAAACCGAAAACCACGGCATTGTAACACGCGTCTGCAGTCACGCTTCCGATTGTAATTTCCACTTTACGACACAGTTTTAATTGTTTCGAATTTATAACGCCACATTTAACGTGTTGTCGACGTCGACTTGCATCGCGCAAAATAATTCGACCCCATGTAAAACTTAACTCACTTCACAAGATTATTTGTTACTTGTGTGCGAGTGTGTGTGTGTGTGTGTGTGCGTTTGTGTGTATAATATCCCAAAAACTTTGCACATATGAAACATTAAACGTGTACCAACTTGTAACTGGCTATATTCAAGGGAACAAAGGAATTTTTATGGGGTATGTTAATTTATTCGTTTCGCTCGTAGGAGTTCGTTCGAAAATTTGTTTAGTTATCTTCACAGATATATGATATCTGTTATATATATATATATATATATATATATATATATATATATATATATATATATATATAATATTAAATATAAAAATCATTTAAATAGTTAAACAATATCTGAAGATTAAATATAAAGCTGATATATTGACGTTTTTCTAATTTTTATTTTTAATTTTAATATATATTTAACAATGAAAGAAGTAGAAATTTTGAACATTTATATATAATATATACATTCATGTGTTAAAGACTCATAACACGGCTGTAATATAAAATATGAATATCATATTTCTTCATTATATCACCACGAAAGTACAGCTGAAAATAATGATTTATGTTTTTAGACGGAAAAAAATATGAAATTATATCCACGAATCCCTTTTACTGCTGCATTAGTAATGACTGACAAATAACAAATATTACGACTCGATACATACACACAAATATATTTTAATATAATTAATAATTTCAACAAGAAATCCATATTTTAATTTAAAATATTATATAACAAAAAGTAGAAGTATGTCAAATGTTTAATAAGAGAATATTATTTTTTTTGTACATTTGGCAACGTTTTCCTATGAATTTACCATATAAATCATATTGTTTAATTTGTAATTTATCAAATGACGTTAATGTGAATAATGTTAATGTAAATTTAGATTTGATACTTTTCGATACAATTAGTCTGAGACTTATCGGCGGAAAAGCGCAGTGTAAATTTTTGACAAAAGGCACACTCTGGCGTGAGAATTTTCATCGGAAGCCTTCCATTTTGCAACCGGTGAAAATGGCGGTTTTGGTTCACATGAATATGCATAGAGACAAAGCTATCTCAAACTGGCAATGCAAATAGAAGATGTGCTTCGTTCTCATCTCAAACCTTTTGGTCTAGCGAGACCTCGACTACCACCCCTCGATGTTACCTTAGTTAGCAGACAATTTTCAGATGTATAACTTCTCACAATCAGATAGTCGTTAAACAAAGTAGAATATGTATTGAAGGCTTTCTGGATTGAATCTATGAAAATTTCATATTGATATTGCAAACTGACGGCAGTATGAGGAATAATATTACATTAATAACAATTCATATTCATGAGATCAAGAACAAATTATTTTTATATTTTTCTGCAAATCAATTCAACGCTTTACAAAATAAAAATATTACACTGTTCTTGCAAAGGTTGAGAACAACCTTGATAAAATATGCTAGTATCTCCGTGTAGTTCTTTTATGAGCGGCAATTTTTTCGTGTAATAGTTGTCGCGCCGACATTGCTCGACTTCCGTTCTTCCGGTTTTTCCTACGTTTTCCGGTTACACACACATTTTTTTTTGTCCACGATCGTTCCCCGTTTTCGCATTACTGTACCGTCTGTCACGGTGGACGGTTTGCAAGGCAAAACACGAACACGTCCGCGGGTGAGAGGAAAAAAAAAAAGGAGAAAAATAATAATAATAAAAAAGAAAAGCGATGAAAAAAAATGAGCGTTTCGCCGGCGTTAAGGGAAAGTTGCAAAAGTAACGACCGCCGCGACGACAACAGGAAATGTTGTGAAAATGCGCAACTAAGACAAATGTAGTGTCGCAAACAGGAGTACCGTGTTGCCTCATCAGGATTTCGGGTGCGAACCACGTCCCCCCATGGGATCCTTCAGGATGCGCGACTCCTCGTGAATCTTTCATATTTCCTGCTGCGTGAAGGTACCCTTCCTCTTCCTTATCCTTTGCCGTTTGGCTTTTCCTCGTTTCTACACAGAAATTTAGTGCTACATTGAAAAATGATGGCCCTTTCCGGTGAGAAAAATCCCTTCCTCCGACGCAAATGTACGCTTCATTGCGTGCGTCTATGACATTCTTTTTTTTTTTCATTTTATATCGTAAATTTTACTCGATGAACAGATCTTTCTAAAATTATATATTATTATTATTATTATTTAAAATATAATAATCATAGAACATTAAAAAAAATTCTACCTATATTTATTTAATATGTAAAAAATTTCAAAATCAGCATTTTTTTGATAATATTAAATGAATTATTAAATTTAATTTGACATTTTTTCAACGTTTACATCTGCAATTACGAATTGAAACAGTTAAAAAGTCACCGTCGAGTAAAGGTCGTCAATGAAATCAATCCAATTAAAAGCTATCCACTTGATGAAATGTAGTTTTTAAAAAGAGTAGTTAGGATTGATCGTGTGCATAAAAGTCAAATAAAATTGAAATAAACCCGGAAAAGGTAAAGAATTTACTATTTTAGAACAAATAAAAAACTTTTTACTTTTTGTTCAATGTGCATTTTATCTTGAATGCGATACTTCAATTAATAGTTAAATTAATATATAAAAATAATTACGAGATTCAAAACCAAACAAATTTTATTTTAATGTAATATTCTTATTTTACTTTGATATCATTTAATTAGCCTCATTTTTTTTTGAAACCGCAATGCATCGTCTAAATTTAAACTCCGAATACAATTTGTTATCTAATGAATATGCAAAAGAAGTCACATAAATTCCTAGTTTACATTCAACTCTACTATTCTAATTTAAATTAAGAATTTATACTTCAACATTGCCCAACAATAGCGCAAACGAGAGCAATATAACAATTTTATGCGAACTAATAAAATTAAGCTAAACTTCAAATAAATCTATATTAATACTGTTAGTAATTTTATTTTACAATAAATTTTTCATATATACATGTTTTATGTAATTATTTTTAATGTTGAAAATATTTATTTTAAAATTATATAAAGGGTATATTATTATTATTTTAATATCTAATTTCTTTCTTATATATTTAAAAAAATATATTAATCAACTCGTTATAAATATGTTCAATCATTCTATAACACGAATGATATCGATATATAATCACTGTTTTAACGCGATTTTTTTCTAGAATATTAAGAGAAAATAACAAATTAAAAATAATAACAATAATAAAATCTGAAATTTCAACATAATTTCGTACTTGAAACATATAATTTCCCACGTGGCTTAGTGGTATAAGTGTTTCGAATCTGGATGCCATTTGGTATGTGTCAACAGTGAGCGCTTTTCGACTGTAACTCACTTCGCGATCTACTTCAAAATCACCCTCTCGCCCTTTTGCCACGAAAGCTCTCCCTTTCGTTTGGCCCTTTTCCTTTTGGACCCTCTGTCTGTTTCTTCGCGTTTTCCACTCTCTATTGGCTATATAGGGTGCTCCGTTTTCATCCCATGCATTATGGATGCGACGAGAGCGACAGCCGAAAGCAAAACAAACACGCGTCTTGGATCGAATATCGTCACAGTTATTCCAGAGAAAGGGAAAAAAACCAATATATTTATATGTGAATATATATATATATATATATATATATATATATATATATATATATATATATATATATATATATATATATATATATATATATCAAGAGTTTCTCAAACCGTGAATTTAAATGGATTATTGTATTTTTACAATATATATATTACAATGTTAATCGACTATGACCTTTACACACACACACACACACACACACATACACACACACATATATATATATATATATATATATATATATAAATATGAATTATTTTTTTATTTTTGTAGAAGAATTAATATTAAGTATTGAAAGATATCAAAAAGCATTTATTTTTATTTAGATTATTATTTTTGAAATCAAATAAATTACAGATAAAAAAATAATTATGATTTTTTTTCAGTAAATAAATAAAAGAATATATGGTAGTAATTGAGAATATTTTAATGTTTTAAATTCGATTCTTAATTATATGACATTCGAAGTGATTTAATTTATTTTATGAAATTAACAATTTGTGTAATTTTAATTGATTTTCACATACAGTCAGTCAGTTCACGACTGACTAAATTCGGTTTCGTAATTTTAAATATAGTCAAAAGTCGAATTTCATACAAAAATGAATAATATAATATATAATAGGTTTTTATTTATGATTTTTAATATTTTATTGTTATTATTTTAGTCGGTTAAAGTAAATAACTACATCAATATATACATACATTATTCTGACTCATAGTCGATTATCATATCAAAGGCAGAAGAGTGCAAAATTATATTAGATATATATGTGACAAAAACTATAAAAAAAATGTTTTTTTAAAATAAAAATTTTCATTGTAAGTGCGAATGATCGTAAGTTGATGTAATCGTAACTCGAGAACTGACTGTAATTGTTTATATAACGCCATAATAATGACACGCGCGTTCGATAATATATATATGATATAATCGGAAAAACGATGAAAATTTAATTTTAACTTTTTCGTATATACTTTTATTTTTATTATTATTATTATTATTATTATTTCATCGTCGTCATACGTCGAAAAAGGGTTCTGTCGAAAATTTGAACGTTCAATATTTGCGCTCGCTTTTAGACTGCGAAAGTCGCGACTAACTTAAAATGCTACACGCCGTTTTCGATATGAAAATGTATGCTAAAAGTATCTGATACAGTTTGGAAAATTTTATTTTCAACTTTTGCATTATGTATGTAGTGTCGACGCACTTCTTTTTTTCCCCTATTTTCTTTCTGACTCCCCCCCCCCTCCCCTCTCACTCACTACAACCGTCGAGTTTTCCATGCGCCAATTTCCGGTTACTAAGCGATGAACGATATAAACTAATATATTACTTTTAAAACACAATATTCGTCTATGTTAAATATTATATATATATATATATATATATATATATATATATATATATATATATTGTAATTACTTTATTAAAGACCAATATTTTAAATAATGGTCTTTTTGTGAAAAAAAATATGTAAAATTAGGTAATTGAGAAGTCAAAAATATTTAGATATTGAAATAAGTTAAGTTAATGGTAAAAATTTTGATAAAGAGTTTACTTCAAAATATAAATTTCAAAAAAAAAAACATTGAAAAATCACACCACAGAAAGACAAATTTTTAGTAAAATTAACTTAAAAATAAACATATATTGTTAATTTGTTTATTTAGTTTGAATTCCGTATATGAAATAAATTAATCTGGTTTGATTAACATTTAAGAATTTTAAATTAATTTTTAATATCCACATAATTATTATTTAATTTAGAAATACATTAGTTTTATAAATTATATTATATTATAAAAGATAAATTTCAATTATGTTTAATTTAAAAGAAACATTTTCAGTAATATGTAATATTAAAAATTATATGTAATAAGCATTTAATTAGAAAATAATGTCTTTAAGAAAATGTTAGTAATTGTGATATTATAAAATATTTTTAAGATATTAAAAACGTATTAACATTTTGACATTAGATTATAACACGTTTCTATTTGGTAATTCGATATTCATGTATGAAAGTCTGAAAATGATTTGAATGAAACGTTATCAAGTTAAATTTCGAAACACAACCGAAATTAAAACAATCGAGATCTGTCACAAATAATAATGGCGACAATAAAAAACGTAGATTTGACCGACGAATGAGAGAAAAGAGGGGGTCGAATATTGCACGAAAATAAAATGGAAAAAAATAATGAAAAAAAAACAAGAATAAAAAAACAGTGATGGGTTGGGACTGTATGGAATGGGAAGAGAATAATTTTAATTTTATTCCGACCGTAAAAATAAAAAGGAGGCTTTCGGAAAATGGGGGGGGGGGTAAAGAGAGGGCAGAAAACTCGAATCGAGCGAATAAATGAGATAATAAAGTCGGTTCCTCCCCCCCCCCCGCTGTAGATAATAAAGGAAGATATTTCGATTATTCGTTCAATTAGAGTCGCCGTTCGGCAACATATTGCCGTAGAAATATTCAACCGGAAACGGAACACATTCGACATAATCAGTAAAGTTGTAAAATTAAAAAAAAAACCTCCCCTTAGAAAATGTAAACCGAAATGCAAAAAACGCGAATTAAAAATGGGAATCTATAAATTTCAAAATTAAAAAAAAATTGTTTTAAATATAATATAGTAATAAAATTGATTTATGTTTCTATATTTATATATATATATATATATATATATATATATATATATATATATATATTTATTATTTCCATTGATATAATTTGAGAAACACTGATTTAACCGACAACGCAACTGTGACAAGTAATTTAGTGCCATATTGCAAATCAAATCAATCAATTGTTATTAATAGAGCATTGAGCACATTAATCAGATATAAGTGCAAATCGACTCTTTATATATATGCATATATATATATATATATATATATATATATATATATATATATTAACACTGTCAAACAGCCAACTACATATCCAATAACCAATTATATAATATAAAATTAAACATTAAAATTGTTGTCATTCTTAATAAATTGATCCAATATTTTAAAATTATTCTCTAAGTTTAAAAAATTAGCATTACAGCTCTGTTAAATAAAAAATCTAAAAATACGGAGTTATTTTATAATCTTTTTGATTTTTAATAGATTAATAAATAAATTATTTCATAAAATATTATGTTTTGTTTTCATAGAGTTAATTGTACTATATTTTTAATATATAATATAATAATTTTTAAAATATTTTTCAATTATCAAAATATATATACACAATATAATATTGAAGTGTTAAAAAACTTAAGAAAGAATATACTTGTTATTGTTCTAATTAAATTATTTAGAAAAGATTATAATGTTTATAAACAATAGTATTATCTTGCTTTTTTTTTTGTACGCAACAAACTCGAACGCAAACAATGGAATTGTAGATCGTTTCCGTCGTTAATGAACCACTTCCGGTTGTATTTGGGGTGAATAAACGCATATTCGGTAGCCGCTTGTGAATTATTGCAGTTTAGAATTTCTGCCGTTTAATTTAACACATTGTAGTAGGTGCTACAATATGGAAAATGTTTACGTATAAATTCTAATAATAAGTGACTCGTATATAATTATATGAATAATATTCATGATACAGTGTATGTGATAATAATAATATAATTATTTTTGTATTTTATATAACTTATAATATATTTGTTTTTTAAATTAAAGAAATATTTTACATGAAATAAATATATAATAAATATAATATGTCGTATTTAACAAAGCGCCATCTATACTCTTATGTTTAAGTTCAAATTTTATAATTTATTTAATGATATATTTATATACATATTTTTATTTATAATATCGATTACATAATCTATGATGTATTATATTTTTGAATATTAAAACTGAAAAGATATGTTATTTATAATTTAAAAAAAAAAATGACATTTCGTCCAACTATTGACATTTTAAATTTTTGTTCATTACACATTTGTATTGTAAAACGCTTTCTATTCCCGTAATTAAATCGTTTTATGAATGAAATCCAGAAATTAGCGCGTAAATTTCCTTCTTTTCGCACATCGGGAAAAACGGGGACGGGACGAGTTTTCCGACGGAGCGGGACGGAGTACGCGGGAAGGGGGGGGGTAACGATGCCAATTTTCGACACTCGCCGAAAAGGTTAGGGCTTAATTTTAGATCCTGGCGAAATAATCCTGGCAAAGAAGGCGTTCGCAGCTCAATCTTTGGACTCAATTTGTCCGGGAATTATATCCAACAGCGTTAGAGGGGAGCAAGAAATTTATTTAGCACCCTTAGGGGTGCGCAGCTAATTTTCGCAAACTTGCACGCACATGTGCCTTAATATAAGCGCAATTTATACACACCTGTGTGTGAATATATGTGTTTTTTTATATGTATAAATATGTGTGTGTATGTGCGACAAATAAGCAGCTTATAATATTAAAGGCCGCAACCGTGGAAAATTATATGCATTTTAGGTGCATTTCAGTTTATGATAACAATTTTGATGCGCCGAAGTTATATTAATCCAATCTGGATGCGCTTTATGCATATTAATTTTTTATTATACTAGCGGATTTGTGTGAAAATTCATATTCTCGTTTCAGTATTCTGAAATATTTTACACGAAAGCATGTCGTAATTAATTGAACTTCAGTAAGACGTTAGGATGTTTAATTTGTGTTATAAAAATCATTTAATATCATATATGACGAAATATTAATTGGAGTTTTTTTTTAATGTTTATATATATGGGGCTCTATATCGGGGTCACCGATTTTTACCGAGCAATATGAATTATAAGAGTTAATTAAGGTCCACGTGGACGGGAATTGAAAGATTGTTCTAAAACTTTTTATTTTGATAATTTTGACAATATTTTATAAATAAGAAATTTGATATGTTTAAAAAATACAATTCAACACAATATAAAACTATAAATTGAAATCAAATATTCATCAAGGAAAATCAATTTTAAACTATATAACCCAACATTTCATTCCAAAAAAAAAAGTAGTTTCTATTAAGGTTGAAATTATATATAATAAAAAAATACAGTTCTACCGATTTACACAAAATTTAATTTTCGCTCAACGTTTCAGACCGACAATGAATGAACACTCGATTGTTTTTATATATACACACACACACACACATACACGCCGATCCCGGTTTTCAGATTAGGCTTTTCGTGAAAATTTTGGGTCTTCGGTCGGCATAAAAGGTTTTCCGGTGGCGAATTTTTTTTGCTCACGGTTCACGGGGGTTGTTCAACACATCAACAAAAAAAAATGAGTAAATAACACAACAACAAAAGTTTTTTTTTCGTCGAGTGACGACGAGCAAAGCTTTCGTCGGCTTTTAGCCCGTCTTTTGACGGAAAGCTGAAAAAAAAACTGAAAAAAGCACTATAAAAGAGTCGACGCGTCATAAAACACGTAGCTTTAGAGGTAATTGTTGTGTTAATTTCTAGCTGACGGTATATAAATAAATGTATATCATCATCATCTTTTGTGTATATATATATATATATATATATATATATATATATATATATATATATATATATATACATATATACATATAGTATATATTTTTTTAATGAACGTATAAATTATGATTGAAAGTTGAATATAAAATTGGTGATTTTATTTTTAGTAAATATTAAATCATCAATCAATATCAATAAATTATTGTTTATATTAGAATGTTTTGAAATTAATTCTGATATTCGTATGAATTAATTATATAAAAAGTATTTTTTTAATTATTCGCATAAATTATATATATATATATATATATATATATATATATATATATATATATATATATATATATATATATATATATATATATATATATATAATATTATTTTGAATTTGCGTTGTTGAAAAAATGCCATATTTTCCTTTATTTTTTTTTTTTTTGTGAATACGATATTTTAGTTTTCCCGGATTCAATATTTGGCAGTTCATCGCAAATCTTCAAGTTCGGTTCCCGTTTCGAAAACTTGGATTTTGCGCATCGAATCGTCGTTTTTCGAAAAGAGATAAAACTCAGTCGTGCAAGACCAAACGTTTCGTATAAATAAAGGAGGATCCTTCCACTGAGGTTACGCACAGGATTTTGAGGGTTTAGCGAAGGTTATCTAGGGAAAAATCTATAGTATTGTAATTGTAATGGAGGGTGAATTCGGTACAACGTGGTGAATTTATATTGTCCCCTAATATAATCGATATATAGTAAAGAATCCGAAATTGTGACCTTCGTTGTGACAACAAAAAAATTCGTAATATAGAATTTTTATACCAAAAATACAAAATAAATGAATTTTAATAATAAAATTTGAATGATTTTTTTTAATGTATTGACAAATCAGCGTTGAAATCGATATAAATATGCGATCTTTAACTTTTTTTTTTTTGCTGACTTTTCAATATAGACCAATTTCGAGGGCGTTCAGCAAATTTAACGACGAGCTAATTAATAACAGAGACTTGGCGGTTTTCAGGGGTGTTAAACAAATACGCTCGAATCGAGAATATCGGAAAAGCAAACGAGAAGACAAAATAAAAATATATGTATAATATATATAGGCGATGTCTTCATTGGGAGCACTGGGGGTTTTTGCCGTACGAAAATAAATTTCGGCTTAGCTGAGGCTTTTATACCGGCTACTGCTCTTCTATTTCTTAGGGCCAATAACTTCGGGCATGGAAATTGCCAGCCATTAAGCCCCCAATAACTTTAACGGTGATGACGGTCAACGGTTAAATAAGGCCTAAAGCGCGCACTATACTGGACACTTTACGTGAAATAAACTTCGCATAATTGCAAGTTCCCGTTTTGACCGAATTAATATATATATATATATATATATATATATATATATATACATTGACACACGCATATGTGTGTATGTGTAGAGACCATAAAAACCTTAGTTTTGGGATGCATTGTTTTCCAAGAGAGCCGTTTGTTTGGAAACTAGCATCTCAACAATTTATGTTGACATAATTTTCTAATGTTCTCGGTCTTATACATGATTATGTGTTCTATGTAGTAATTTTATTCACTCATTTTTTATGTTTTTTTTGCTTTTTATGATATATTAACCCTTTGCACTCTCAGAGTGCCATTTGATCATCACTTATATTACTGTGAAAACTCGATACGCATCAACGACTATTTATATTAATAATAGTTTTGTAAAATATTTTCATACTCTTTCTATGTGATATTATATAAAGTGTAAAATGACTTTCTTTTAAATAGAGACAAGAACTACATTTTTGGCATTGTTTTTTCGTTTAAACTTGAAAATCTTGCTAGAATGATTACTAAAGTTAATTTTTTTAATTCTTATAATCATAGAATGATAAAATAATTGTGTTGATAAAGTATACCTTAATATACTCTTTTTTTTAAGAAAATCTCCAAAATGTTGGCGGAAACTATTTTTTTTTTTAGTTTTCGAAATTTGTTTAATAAATCCATACATTTTATATAAAACCATTTAACAGCAGAAGTACATAATATGTTATTTATAGAAGCATACATTATTTTTTGGTTAATAATATTAAGTTTAAAGTAAAAAAAATCGACAATAACGCTGCGAAACGTTTCGAGTGCAAAGTGTTAAATATAATAATAATGTTAAAATGATTAATTTTCGCGATATTTGAACGACATTTTTATAAATAGTTTTCTTGTATTAAAATTTAAAAAAAAATCATACTTATTAATGTACAATTATTCCATAGAAAATAATATTTAAATGTAAAAAAAAATGATTCGTAATATTATATATAAAACGTAACAATTGAAGGTTTTAAATATGCGGAAAATTCGAACGCCGGAAAACTCGCGATTGTTTCAACAATGCTTTTCGGTCTTTTTGTTTCGAAACGTGGCGATTATTTTTCCTTACGTCGCCCTAAAATTTATTACGTTCACCTGAGACAATGATAAATAAAATTATATGGAAAAAAATAAAATAAAATAAATGGAAAATTGCGAATGCAGCCTTCCCGAATGAATATGGACAGTTTTTTCAAGACCGTCGTCAAGCTGTGCCTTCTTCAACGTGACCTATTCAAAACGTCTATTCTTTGTGTCTAATATTTCCATATTTAAATCATATGTATTCAACATTTTTTATGTATGTTGTTTGTGATAAAATAAATGATTTTTTTTTGTTTATATTATATAATAATAATATATATATATATATGTTTACATTAACCCTTTGCACTCGAGAAGAATCGTTTGATTACCACTTGGATTAGTGAATTTATTTTAATTTCTTTGTAACGAATTTTCTCATTATTTTTATATTTTATATAATGAAATGTAAAATGATAGTCTTTTAAATAGAGATAAAATTTTCTTATCCGTAAATGAGTAAACAAAAACTGGATTGAATTTTAGGCAATCCGGTAGAAAAAAAATCTATATAAATATAGAACGATAAAACGAATGTGTACCATATATTATATTGTTTTTTTTTTAAATAAAATTTTAGAAATTTATTCAATATTTCCATATTTTATATACATTCCATATATTTCCTTTTCCATATTCCATATATTCTATATAAAATCTTTAAAGCAGACCTATATAAAATTTTGAAATATAAAAGCATATTCTAAATTTGTATGCATAATAACTTTTAGTTTGAAGTAAAAAAATTCGCCAAAAATACTCAAAATATTTAGTTATGATTTATCATACAATATATAATATAATAATAATAGAAATCGTGGCGATATATATTTCATATATGATATATCATTTTCATTATGATAGTTATATACATATATATATATATATATATATATATATATATATATATATATATATATTAAGTGAAAAAATGCACGTATTTATAATAAATAGTAAATTTCACTTTTGTAAAAATCGTTCGCATGTCCGTCGCCGTACGACGAAAGTGATATATTTTACGAGCGCACTTTTTAGGGTAAAACCCGCGAACGTCACGGCGCACGCGTTCATACATACACCCATGGAATAAGACAAGGAATTGATGCGAAAGATATGTGCGAAAGGAACTGTCCAGGGTATAATGAAAATATACGAGCAAACGAAAGAAGGTCGTGCGAAGTCATCTTGTTCACGGAATGATTTATGGCCTCCGGCTAAGGTTCTACGTGCGATGACGGTGAGGGAAGCCCGAGATTTATGTTCTGGGCGCCGACGAAAATACTCCTTACACTTTCTACTTTTCATGTTTTTCTTTTATTATTATTATCATTATTTTTCTTTTTTCCAGTCGATTAAAAAGGAAAATTAATACAATCCCGCTGGATGTTTAGACGTTAGGAAAAAATAAAAAATAGGGGGGCCACTGATAATCTTTATCCATTTCGTACTGAAGACGATCAAAATCAAAATCTCATTTTGATCATTGGTTCAGAATCTATATGAGATTCTGGTTTTAAATCTGCACTTCATCTTTGCAATATTCAATTTCACGTCATGTATATGATAAAATTTCATGCATCATCGATATTAGATGTGTGCTATTTCGATAGTTTTATTTACGGCACATAGATGTAGTATATTATAAATTTAATATTTTTGTAATACTATATAATTGAATCTGTTGTATTTAATAATTTAATAAATTACTCAATAATAAAAAAAATCAATAAACAATATATGAATCAATTTTATTAATTTTATGTGGTAATTTATTCTTTACACTTCTAAAGACGGTTTGTATTTATTTTTTATTTGTAATAAAAGAATATTTTTTTTCAGTAGATCGCTGCATATAAATTTGAAAGACAGACCAAAATTCACAAATTTCTTTCATTTGACTCGTTTATATATAATTTATAAATAATAGAACGAAATAATTTTAGTTAAGATCAGTATATATAAATATATATATATATATATATATATATATATATATATATATATATATATATATATTTAAACTTGACGAAGACGAATATAAGACGAATAGGTTTGAGGTCTTCATCATATCGAACATCAAATATTCTCGCGAAGGGCAACTATAAGCAGCCGCTTAAGGGCCGTCCGTGCCTTGAATATTTATTCAAAAGGCTCGATTTCTTCATATTTTTTTTTTTACATTCCCATCTTCGATCTTATTTTTAACCCTGCCATCATTCAGCGTTCGTCTTTTTTGCCGAATTTAGGGTTACGGCATAGATTTTGCTATGGAAACCAATAACATTCAAAGAAATATATCTCACGGTTGTCGTTCATCTTTCGCAAACGGAGTTATCCGGGAACGATTTATTATGCGATTTGATCGACATCGATCCGATACAAACTCTGCGAAAGTGCTATTAAATATTTTATTTCATTTTTATTTTATACGTCGGTACGAATAGAATATATATATATATATTTATATATATATTTAAAATAATTTATGCGTCGTTTCTATTCTGTGTGGCACATTTCCGAATCGTACGAATGATTATATTTATGCGAAAAGTTTTCACATTAATCCATATGTATAATAATAAAACGTATGCTTTTTATATTATATATAATTATTTTCATAATTATAAAAAGTCATATTATAGATTTGTAGTTTTAATTCATTCATAAATATTGTAGATAGTTTTTAGTTTTTTTTATTGAAATTTATATATAATAAAAATATTACGTAGATCGTAATAAATAGCATAAAATTTTCATACCGCTGTTTTCATGTATTAATATATAATATAAATAAATATATTTCATTAAATGATTTCATATTGATTTATCTGATAAATAATCCATTTTTGTATATAAATTAAAAACAATTTTAGCGCAAAAATAATATTAATGTATACGATTTTTTTTGTTTCCTTCACGACGGTCATTTTACGTCACAAATCTGTCGTAAGTTACAACGAGTCATTTTACGATATATATATATATATATATATATATATATATATATATATATATATATTTAGAGCTTTTTACATTGTAAATATTATGCGGATAGACGTGTAAATTTTTCGAAAACAAAAGCGAAAAAGCTCGCGGGGCCGTAAAAGGTTACTGCGCTCCCTCGGGCCGTAAAGCTTTTCGGTTTGAGATCGAATCCGATGCACTAAAGTCTCCCAGGAGGTTGTTTTGGTCCTCAACGGGGGAACAAAAATCGGAGAGAAACCGATTCGATCTAGGAATAACGGTTCAAACGAGATATATATCTATACGTATTCGAAATCAATGTATAGATTTATCACAGTTTGCCCATAATCTTTCGCACAAACCAAAATTATTACCACTATATATAAATCGCCAGAATATGTATATATATATATATATATATATATATATATATATATATATATATATATATATGTATATATATATATAACTAACATTAATTAAATATATAATATTGATTTTTTTTATTTTATGTTACATATATTATTATTTACTAGCTTTTTATTTTTAATGAAGATTTATAGTATATAGCATAACATTATATTTTTTTTAAATTTATTCATTTTATATCGATGTTGCCCCCTTCAAAATAGTCCCCATTAGGTATTATTACACTAATATCAAAGCTTTTCCAATTCCTAAAATGTTTTTGAACTTGATCTTTAGATGGCTTTGAGCTCTTTTGGTAAAGAACTTTATTTTCATCTATATTTATAACACGATAATCCTTTAAGGTTATATTAATTTTATCTTTTTATTATACACACAAGGCAATATCTGGTGAATATGGAGGTTGAAGTATAATTACAATATAGTATTTTGATATATATATATATATATATATATATATATATATATATATATATATATATAAAAGTTTAGTATTTATTTTAAAAATTAAATTTCTACCTTCTAATATATTAATACTAAACAAATAATTAAGTTTGACATTTTACCGATTTTACGAAAATACCTAGAAAATCCTGAAGTTTTCTCGATAATGTGAAGATTAGCCGACGATCGCGTTTAACTTTCGCTCATCGGCAAATTTTTTTTTGTCTACTTCGCTAAATACTTTGATAATGTTTTTCCATGAGAGGCGAAACAGAAACGAAACAAAAAAGTACACGCACACACACACACACACACACACATTTCGCGAGCATACATACTAAAAATGTTCACATTTATACAAAGACCCTTGAAAGAAAGCTTATCTTTCGTCTTATCTTTCGCCATCATCGCGGGGAATAGGAAAACACGAGAGTTTTTCCTTGTAACGTATAGGTTTTCCATTTTCCATTCGACCTCAACCGTATAAGTTTTCACGGTCTTCGTAATGAGGATACGAATTTTATGCGTGTTATTCCACAAATAAGTATTTTTTTGTGACAACTAAAGGTTTTGTTTATATATATATATATATATATATATATATATATATATATGTTAGTGTGCGTGTGTAAGTGCGCGTGTGTGTATAATTAAGAATTAAATTTATAATGTGTCGTAGATTCTTACACTATATCATCAAAAATTATCATCAATTTTGTTATAGAAATTTTACTGTTTGATTAATAATTTTTGAAAAATAAAAAATAGACTTCATGTTATCATATATATATATATATATATATATATATATATATATATATATATCTTCAAACGATATAAAATGGAAAATATGAAATAATTATAGTATTACTATTACTATAGATGTTTTGATTTTCGAACATTTTTAATATCAATAATTATATAATTCCTAAAATATGAAGTTAAATATTTTAATGAAATTTTAGGGAAAAACTTAATTGTATTTATTTGTTTTCATTTTATTCCTTTTGTTGTAAAAATTATAATGAAAAACGATGGTTCTAAAGAGAATATATATATATATATAAGACAATTGAAGCACTCAAAATTTAATTAAAACACAACAGCAAATCAAAAAGAAAAAGAAGAAAAAAATAAAAACAAACACAATGAATAATATATATATATATATATATATATATATATATATATATATATATATATATATATATATATATATTCAGAAAGATAAAAATGAAATTCGAAAACGGAAAAAAGATCGTCCAAGATGAAAATAATTATAAAAGTGTGTTCTTTTTTCGAGTTTTCCTCTCGATTTTGATGAGATTTCTCTTTCTATTTTATTTTAAGTCGTATTCTAATGTATATACACTCAAATTTCGTTTTATGCAGTTCTTTTTTAAGAATTTAACAATTTAAAATTAAAATATATTTTTCCGTTTCTACACGAATTTAGGAATATTTATTCAATTTCAATAGTTAGTCAAATTGAAGGCTTCAATACATTCGATGTTGATAGAATTAACGATAATACAATTTCTTACGGTGTTATTTATGCGATTTTCGGAGAATTTTATTTGAAATATTTCCAATTATGCAATTTTGTAGTACAAAACGTTATTCTCAGTTTTATAGAAAATTCAAAGCTTTTTGTATGCGATTTTTTCTACTTTTTACCGCATAAAACGAGGTTTGAATGTACATATGTTTATTTGTATTGTTTCCTATTTTTTTCATCGAAAATAAAACTTTGTTATAAAAAAGCAAAAACGGTTTGTGGCGAAAATCGCCACCTATAAAATTGGATTGCTGTTTCGTTTGAGATGTGAAAAAGATAAAGATTTCTTGTAACCGTTACATTTCAGATTACACTTTTTTATAAGACAAACAAATCTTTCGCGAAATCTTGTTGTTATCTTTGTATGTATCGTCTACATTTATAAATAAAACTATTATTTATCGTATAATAGATATAATCAATTAAATTATCGATTCATCAGTTTGTAAACATATATTTTATTTATTCTATTGAAAAAATATAGCTTATTTAAATTTGATATATTTATATAATATGTTATATTATATTTTTTTATATCATTTAATCTAAATAATAATTATTTTTTTTATTATATTATATATGTAAAAATTCGTTCGTATAAGACGATCTATGATATGTGCAATATTCATAACAAAAATATTTAAGAAACTGTGGTTTATAAAATTGTTGTATATCTTGATCTATATATGATTATATTAATTAAAAATAATTTGGATTTATATATTGTACGACAAATAAAATATTTTTGTATGAAAGATAGAATTAAATCATTATATATATATATGTGTGTAAATGTGTGTGTAACTCATATCTGATTCAGTATTTAATAGTTATATACCTGGGAGAGAAGTACAAGAAAACAGTTGGGTCCCGGAAATGAACTATTAGTTCACCGGAAGCTGCAAGAAGTTGGAATGAAAGTCTTACGATGTTTCTCGAGCGTTCACATCTTCTTCCGTTAAGAACGTCTCACGCTATCCGTTAATGTTCCCAAAGGATCGATAAAAAAAGCAAGAAAAAAAAGAATAAAAACTTCTTCCTGAAACTTTTCTACACTCTTGTCCGTTTTTTCAAGTTGAGAAATTATTTAGAAATGCCGGTTGAATATAATTTTGTTGGTTCAAGAATATGCAACGATTTTTTTTATGTTATTTTAAAATATATACGACATCAATATGTTTTAAATAATATCTTCCTTCTGCTTTAAAATCTATATAAATTGACAAAGTCGATTTTTTTATATTATTATGATAAAGGTACAATCTTTACGTACTAGTTTCATTTATATATTTATCCTTTGTTGTGAGTCTCAACTTTCAGTCTAAATGGATATAGACATCACTTTTCACACTTGTATATTACAAGAAAACATTTTCAGACTCAAAAACAAGTATTTTCTCATTTAAAAGCGAATAATGTATTAATAAAATATAGTTTTAGCGAATATTTTGTTGTAATTTTGAGATAAATTTACTTTTCGTTATGCGGTTTTTATAATACACAATCCCATGAAAAAATATCGAACCGCAATCGGATTTTTTATATAATATTTCTTTGTTTTCAAATAAAAAGAAAATAAAAAGCAAAAAAAAATTGCTCAAATTTTGTGAGATATTTTGTAATTTTAGGAGAGAAATCCCTTTACATGCAAATTTTTATCTCTAATTAAATTTCTTATGTAGAATATATAATAAATTTTAGAAAAGACACACTAATTTGACTGACTATTTCATGTTATTATGACAAATTGTTTTTCTTTCTAAAATATACTTTATATTTAAAAAAAAAACTAAATGTATGCACGATTATTGTTAACATCGATTTTTTTCATGAAAAATTTAAAAAAAAATATATGCAACTAAATATTTAGTATACGAATTAATAGAAATATTACAATTAAAACGATCTTACAATAATAACACAATATATAGGTGTGATTTTTTTTTATTATATAATAATAATAAAATATATATTATGATGCGAATTTTTTTTTTCAGACGCGAACGTCGAAGTGAAACATTCGTCGCGTTTCATTTTTCAGAAGAGAAAAAGAAAAAAAAAACATGTAACGAATGGCCACAACTTACACGGCATTCGTAATAAATGTTGAAACGTTTGCGAAACCGCAGACGTCCCCCGAATACAGAGTGGAACGAAAAAAAACGGACGAAATATATATTTTACTCATTTTTTCATAACTCTTTTATGCTCGTTTGTTCTATTATTTTTGCGATGCGGCGAAAGGAAAAGCGACATTTTGATATTAATATTTACTCTGGATGCTGATAAGAATTTTGATTATTCTAATAAATTTAACAGTATATTATATATATATATATATATATATATATATATATATATATATATATATATATATCTAAATATTTTTTTGAAGTTATCAAATAACGATTTCTATATTGATGATAATTGTTGTTATGAAGATATATAATTTAAAAAAAAATCTATATATTCTCATAGATGTGATACAATATCAATTTTATAAAAATTTGGAGATATGTAAAAATATTACGGAAAAAATTGATGAAAAATTACTATAATACTTTATTCACAAATAAATGATTCAAAACAGTAATAATCATTTATAATATAAACGATGAATAAATTTAATATTGAAATAATAAATGATTGTTAAATTTTAATAATTGCTTTTGTGTATTTGATATATATAATTTTATTGCTTTTTATTTCTTTTTCGTATTTAAAATACATTGTGGAAGAAAATTTTACATTTGTATGTATTATATGACATGTGCAAGACGTTGCCGGCACATTTTCACTTTTGACGGGAAATGAAGAGGGAACTCGTTTCAAATTGAATTTAGCGCTTTTCCACTTATCCAACTTCCAATATAGCCTCCAAAGAAAAGGAAAATGGAAACGATGCGATCGATGGGGCGACTATAAAATAGAGAAACGGCGTTCATGTTGAATATTATAAATATAAATAATATTTGTAACGTGCGCGCATAAAGGAGATATGTAAATGTTTACACCCTGTTTATAAAATATTCATAGACCATAAGTGGTAGACTGGCAGTGCCGGTTCGTGAAGTGAAATTCAATCTGAAAATTGAAAAAAATTCAGACTGTCTTTCGTCTATGCCACAATCATGCCATATGACCAATATTTTGAAATTGAAAAATTTACAGAAATCCAACTGAAAAACCAACTTTTTATTTATGGGTAAAATATATTTTATATTTATGATTATAAAATTATTGTATATAACTATTGAAAACATATTCTATTAAATTTAAAAAATAGTAACATTATATATTCTCCAAATTTTTAAAATTGTAAAAAAATATATTTATCCATAAATAACATTGTATTTCGATAATCTTCTATTTTAGATTTATTTAATGATTTTAAAACACGAGCCGTCCTTGAATACGTTCAATATATCAGTTTTGATTATATTATAGGCATCTCTGATTTTTTTTTTTATTTACATGCTTTTTAAACAATATTAAACATTGATTGATTTGGTGAAAGAATTTAGTATATTAAATTTTTATCAACATAATTAAAACATTGCGTTTATCATAATTAAAAAAATTGCATTTATCGATAGATCAAATAGTAGATAAATAGATAGTGCTGTAATATTTAAACAAACAAATGCGTCATTTTTATTTTCGTATCCAGCAAAATTTATTTCCATGTAAGATAATGGACAATTTTCAGCCAGTATAAAATTATCAATCATTTTATCGATATTAAATTAATACAATAAACGAATATCACGTTGCATACGACGACAGGTGAATTGATTAATTCATTATATGTTATTCTTGCAAATGCCAAAGTAATTTTTTTTATGGAAAAAGGCTTATTATGAAGACAGGTTAAATAGACAGAACATCGCTGAAAGAAGATTATGTAGAGAAAAAATTAATTTAAATAAAAAAAAACTGCTCACTTCATCATTAGGTTGGAAATTAAAAAAAAATCCTCATATATATATATATATATATATATATATATATATATATATATATTGGTTTTTCTATATTTTTTATTAAAATATGTTCAATATATTTCTATAAAACTTGATATTAGCACATTAAAAATAAGTACATATGCTTATAATTTTATTTCCAAACATAAATATACGTTATGTTATATATTTTTTTTATAGGAAATACTGAAAATTCTATTTCGCCATATCAGTTTTCAAATACATATACACACATTTTATATATATTTTTTTCATAAATAATATCTTGAACTTTAGCAATCTAGTTTTTTTTATACGTTCATCCAAAAAGCTTTATAGGTGGGATGTTTAAATCGGTATGTGCTTTTACTTCGTTAAATTTTATGAAATGCTTGTGCGTTACGCACACACGCACGCCGTTTATTTTCTTCGAACTTATAAGAAATTGAGTTGAGTCGAAACCGTAGGCTGTATTTCATCTGAGCACAAAAAAAAACATAGAAAAAGAGTCAAAGACTAGCGAAAAGCTCCACTTTTTGGTGTCGGCGTCCAAACATAAAGAAGGAACACTTTTGTCATAAATTGAGTCGTAAAAGGGGCTCGAACTATGCCAGGTTAACTCTATAAAATCTCTTTGTATAATACGGTTCACATATATAAATATATTTTATTATGGCGGATGAAAATATAAACGACAAAAAAAAAAAGCAGAAGCTGGTGCGTGCAGTGCACTATTCGTTTCTTTAACTAATGCGAGTATTAACGAAGTTTTCTGAAATATTTTACTGAAGTTTTTCTTTTTAGAACTTTTAGATTATTTTTTTATATACGATCATAGTATACGCGGATCCGTGTGAATTATATGTAAAAATAATTTTGTGCTCACGAAGAATATTAAATAGAATAATATATTTTGACTTAAATTACTATACTAGAAATTTGTAAATGCGTAAAATTCAATATGAAATAACTTAGAATTTAATTCTTCACTCCCTTTACGGACAACAATCGCATCGTAAATCGAGTAATAAAATTTTAGCACAACAATACTTTATATTTATATAAATATCCGGTTTTCGGCCGATTTCGGCGTATTAATTACACGACGGAATTTTGATAAAGCGTTTATTTTAACAAGACACGCTAATAAATTGTATTGTTTTGAAATTTCAAAAACGTCGAACGATACGAAACGAATATTCAAAAACGAGTGTTTTCCATTTGCACTTTGAATGATAAATTATTAATGTCATTATCATTATTTTAGCACTTGTTATTTGCTAATAACCGGTATTGTTGTTTAATTGAATTTGATTACGACTACGAAGTTATAAACGCTGTTATTCCGTAACAGATTGTTAAATTCTCTGCAGAAATAATTCAATTTACTATAAGGACAATTGATGATATATATATATAAACAATTTTTTTCAGAAAAAAATCTAGACTTTTATACGATTCTATCGTACATTAATAGAAACAGTTAAAATTCTTGTTAAATCATTTAGCAATATTAAGTTATATATATATATATATATATATATATATATATATATATATATATATATATATATATATATATATATATATATATATATATATATATATATATATATATATATATATATATATATATACATGGTGACAAAAAGCATTATTTATAGTATATAAAAGTATAGTATAAAGCATTCATAGCCATACCGTAAGAGATATATAGAAATGATATAGAAATAAGTGGAAATTCGACATGGCATGGATGTATATTTTGAGTTGTAAAGATAATTTAAGATTAAATTGTGAAAATAAAGTAGCAATTGAAGAAAAAAAAATGCTACACCTCCACCTCCCACCGGCGCTAGCATTATATATATTTAATATATATATATATATATATATATATATATATATATATATATATATATATATATATATCAATGCGTTCTCATGACATATGTTTATTTATCAAATCCTTTACGAGAGGCATGAGTCTTGTGTCATCTTCGACGTGAGACCAGATAGTGAGATTTCAAAGGAAATCTCGTCTGAAAATCTCTTCAGCGTTACACACATGTGCTCTCCTTACGAGATTTTCAGAATATTACGTATCAGTCTCCATAGAGACGTCATATATATATATATATATATATATATATATATATTTTTTTTTTTTTTTTTTTTCATCTACTTCTAACCTATCTTTCCTCGCTCAAACCCAACCGTCTTTCCATCTTTCGTCTCTCGGATCTATGTTCTTTTCATTCCGTCTATCTTCGAGCTTCGCCTCAAACAAGAGACATTGACGTTTAAGGCGGCCCATGAGGGTGGAAAAATCCGAGGAAAAACGAGTCAATAGTAGGCATGGAGAATTTAATTCGAACGATGAAGCCTTTTCGTGTGCTCTTTTTCTCGTGCTTTGAGTGTTTCGCTTTCAACTTGCGTAATTATATTCTTTCGTTTCATTAAGTTTTGCAATAAACGAACAGTAAGACTCATTGGACCACTTATTTAACCTTTACGTTTCTTTATCGTGCCCGATTTACTTTCTTTCTTTATCTTTTTTTTCTTTCTATTCTTTGTAGACCTTCTAATTGATAATGTATTTTCTTTATATTACAGAAAATATATTTTAATTGAAAATAAACAACATTGTATGATTTTGAACGTTTATTTCTATAGATCAATTTTTTATACAAACACTTTTTATTTTTTGGTCATTTATAGTCCTTTAAAGACAATTTTTTATGATATCAATATTTTTAAAATTATAATTATGTGATATTATACATATACGTTAATATATATTTTAACTAATAATCTGAAATTAAATTAAAATATTTTTTTAAAGAAATTATTATTGATGTCAAATATTATTTTTGTTTTTAAGTACAGAGATATTATTACATTCCAATGATAAAGATATTTTTCATAAATTAAAATTAAACATCATTATTATTTGAACATGGACTTGTTTCATATTATATTATATAACAATATTACATATGTTTTCAAAAAAAAAGCTTTTAAAATAATCACATATTATGTAAATTCCATCAAATGTAAACATATTTTATTAATAAATATAATATTATAAAATCTTTACGTGTATATTTTTGAAGCATGTTTCGTATTTAAACGCTTTTAAATAAACTCATGGAACGGTTTAAAAATGATTTAAGTATTTACAATGCGATTTATTCGTACACATTTCGCGGTTCTAGAATGGACACCGAGGGAAAACATTGTTTCCATTTTCCGACCGCAAAATAACACTAAAAAGAAAAGGATCGCGCAAAAACTATCGATATACACCTTAACCGGAAGCGGGCACAACTATACATTATTTTCAACAGATTTTCCTATCGACACGTTCGGTATCATCCCTTTTTCGAGGTCTCGCAGTACACCCATATGGCGAATAAGGATTTCGCGGTCGGAGTGGTGGACTATAAAAAAAAAAAAAAAAAAAAAACAGGAAAAAAACCGGATGGTGGCCGTATAACCTTTTACATCCGTCTCCCACTTTTTATTGCGCCCTTTCCATCTAGCCCTTGTGGGATATTGTAGGATTTGCCGTATTATTCGAAGTACGCTAGTCGGATTACCGCCCAGGACCAAATCATTTGGACGCGAGATAAAAAGCCCTCTTGAATATATTATCAGGAACGGTTTCGTCGAACATGTGCCGCTGGCAACTTGGCTCGATTTGTAAATGTAACGTCGACTTGTATTCCTCGGATAGAACAGAAATTTTAACGATTATTTTATATAATAATATTTTTTTTTATAAATATTTAAATTGAAATAAAACGTGTAGTGTTACTTGCTATAAATTTAACATTATTCGAAATATAATTCTATGTTATTATACTGAAATATGATTTTTGATATGTGACTATCTCGATTGACTCGGAAAAAGTATAAACAGGAAGTCCGATTTTTGATCACATTGATATATTATGTTAACGTGGAAAATATTGTTTTTTTAAAGTGTAAATCGTTTACAGCTTATCAGAGTTTCCTAGAAACATTAATTAGTCTTAGAAAATATAGTCTGGTGTTGTCATATGATCTTGATGACAAATTATAATAAAATATTATTATATATTGCACGTTAAAAATTATCATAATATATTATTATATGTCGCACAGTATTCATAATATATAATATCTCGGTGGAGCTTATTTTATTTTATATAAAAATATTAATATTCTCTTCTTTATATAACGTATTAGTATTCTTTATATTCTCTATCAATTTTGCGATATAATTTTACAAGTAAAATAAATATATTTTTATAATCGCTATTCTTTAATAATAATATTGCTTTGAAATTTACTACGTTTGAAAATACCTAATTTAATGCTTTAAAAACTAATAAAATAATATTTATAATTATATTTTTATTTGATTTTTTTTTAATCTTTATCTGTATTATAAATTATAATGATTATGATTTTAAAAAATTAAACATAAATTTTGGTTTTAGAATACGAAATTAAAGAATATAAAAGAAATATGTCAGTAGTTAAAAACCAAAGTATAATTAAACAAAGTTTAAATGTTAATATGTAGTTATACAGAAGTATTATTTATTAATGTTGTATAAATGAAATATTGAGGAATATTCAAGGCAAGATGATGAAAATATTTTTAATTTGTTCTAATTGTATCAGCGGAACGTAACAAAATTATATATTATTTTCAATGGGGATGATCACATTTTATATAATATAATATATATATATATATATATATATATATATATATATATATATATATATATATATATATATATATATATATATATATATAATAGATATCGTATATAATATGATAATAATTTCTAAGTCAATCCTCAAGAGTTATTCGAACGGAAATGTTTCTACGTTGAAATTATCGAAATCGTCGTCACGTAGTGTTCGAAACAGATCGACAATAGGTCTGAACAACTTCTGAACGATACCCACGGGAACATCCGAGGATACCCATGGAAGGAGATATCCTCGAAAAAGTAGTTCACGTTTCTCAGTTATCTCTGTCAAAAAAAAAAAAATAATAATAATAAAGAAAAATCACAATCGCATATTCCGGAATATTAAAAAAAAATATTTTTATACAGAAAATACGACAATATATTCGAAATATTCCTTTTTATCATATCGCACATCGAAGTAAAAGAAAATTTCCGATATATTTTTTTGTAGATATTTTCCCGCGTAAATATTCAAATTTGCAATCGTTTCAATTATATCAAGCGTGAAATGCTTCGAAAGCCGCGTCCCTTATTTAAAGATTGTAAGTCGTTTCAGCGTTTTCCCACTTTTAATTTATTATTAATTTCGTGCTAGAATTCTAATTGCTAAATTATGTTCGTTTACTGCTAAAATCCTATTACATCCACATGAACGCCATTATATAATCACACACACACACACACACACATATATGTATATATATATATATATATATATATATATATATATGTATATACATATTTTATACATATTTTATACGAATTTCTCGTAAATGTATAAAATAAATAAAAATGTATGAAACTATAAACGATACTAAAGTTTTAACAGTATAATTATTTATTATTCTTTTAAATAACACAAATTTTATGCATTATATTTGTTATAAAAAAAACATAAAAATTTATATATCTCATAATTACGTTTATTATCCATTCAAATATTATTTTAAATTATCTAAAAAAACACCGTATATAATAATTATATAAAAGTAAATAAAAGAAAACAAATTGAGAATGTACCGTGAATGTGTTATATTTAATAAAATATTTATTCAAAATAATCGCGCGTTCAAAAAACTATAATATTATGCGATGATTTAATTTTTATTTATAAATACACATTTTATTCATTAACAAACATAAATGACACAACTCAAATAAATAATAATAATACGCATTAAAATCAAAAAAAAAACGCGCGTAATTTAAATATAATTTATATTCGCGGTTCGTAACACTAAGAAAATTCAACTCGGCGGCGAAATTTTCCCACTCGAATAAAATAAATTTCTTTCGGAAAAATTTTTTTTCCTCTCAGCCTAGAAAAATCGCACAGGGGTATACAACTTATATATATATATATATATATATATATATATATATATATATATATATATATATATATGGTATATATATATATATATATATATATATATGGTATATATATATATATATATATATATATATATATATATATATATATATGGTATATATATATATATATATATATATATATATATATATATATATATATATATATATATATATATATATATATATATATATATATATATATACGAGTGATACTCGAATATATAGTGCAGGTTATAGAGGTCGACCAAAGTATCCAAAATCGGCACTAAATTTACATACGGCAACATTGGCCTCCGAAATGAGCCGCTTACTTTTCTTTCGGTCGGAGGTCGCTTCTAAGCAATAAAGCCTCCATAGAACGTGGCGCAGTTTTCCTATGTATTTTTTTTTGTTTCCTTTTTCCTATATTTTTGTTTTTTTTTTATCACATAGCCATTTTCTCTCTGTCGTTCGGTTCGCGGTGGATTTTTTTTTCTTTTCGTTTTATTTTAATTTGTCACGTAAATTTCTGCGATACGACATCGCGAAACGGTAGAACGTTTGTTTGGTGTGAGAATTTCCGTTCCATTTGTTCGTATCGGAGTTCTTTCCGAATCAGAAGCCGTAAACTTTACGCCGCGGTCCGCGCGCTGTTCGATAATTATGATGTGTCCGACTTCCATATATTATTATTATATATATATATATATATATATATATATATATATATATATATATATACATTGTCGTTTTTGTTAACATTTAACAAAAAAAACGTATTCATTTATATTAAAACTTATTTTTAAAGTACAAAAATATATATTTATATATACGAAATCATTGTATTGAAATATTGAAATGATCTTTAAAATTTAATACAATCGTAAAAATTTTATATTTCATAGTCGTATCGTATTATAAAAAGTTCACTTTTGACCTAGTAAGATCGAATCTTAAAAAAAAACAAAAAAAGGATTCAAAGCGTCTGTTCAAGTCTTTTCTTTTTTCATTAGCTTCATCCCTTAGTCTTTGGAGTCCGTGAAAGCAGCCACTCTCTGATCCACTCTCGAAACGTTTCGGTATGTTGAACAATCGTGGCTGGAATTTTTATCGTCACCTTTTCTTAATTTAGATTTTTAAGAGCCACCCTTTCAATTCAGAACGACTTAAAACACCCCGCGATACTCTTTCACTGTACATCTTATACATTATAAATATATATATAGGGAGTTTTTTTTTATAAAGGTATAAAACTTTATGTGGACAACGTTTTTTTTGATATGATCATCATTATTTGTTTTGTATTTAGTTTGATATATAAATACAATAATATGCTGAGTCAACATAGGTAGCCATATATCGGAAATAATATGAAATGAAATGGCAAATAATACTATTTATCCATATTTTATTTTAATTCAAAGTTTTATATACTTATGAAAATTAATATATATATATATATATATATATATATATATATATATATAATAAAAATTTAATTCCTTTGAATAATGTAAATTTGAGACCGTTCTTTATTTATGAGGTGCAATTTTGACGGCGCGTTCGGACTTCACCAAGAACAATATGCAAAACGACTGACGGTATAATTTAATGAAAATATCAAAAAAGTTACGTTCCGCGGTTCAACTTCCGTCGACTGGAGCTTCCGGGGTGAAACTCGTCCGTTACCCCCCCCCTTCGCCCCTCTCGTTCGTCGCCATCGAAGCTCGCTTACCTTCGACCTTTGAAAGCTCGCTGCTAGCTTAAAGCCGCGACTTTTCTCCGTCGTCTCGTGAAAATGCAGCTAGTTTCGATTGAATTAATATGAATTGCGCTTTCGAACGGATGAACGATTGAAATTTTCAGATATATTTTTATACGTCGTAAACGCCGTTTATATTTAATATTTACGCCGTTTACATTTAATAATAATAACAAAAAAAAAAAAAAAAACAGGAAAAAATTGATGTTTCGATTTTAAGTCAAATTTTGATTTTTCGACAGATAAGTTGTAAACATGACGGAAATTTATAACATTTCCAAATTAATCTCTAAAATAATATTATATTATACAGAGATTTAATTATATTTATATTATTTATTAACATATATTTTATCACTTGAAAAATATAAATAATCATATTTTAATTTCAAGAATATTAACAACTCTAAAAGTGTCAAGTGCATATTTCATAATAATAAATGAATATTTTCTATAAACGGTTTTTAAATATTTAATTAAATTTTTATTACAATATTATTGTAATAAAAACTATAACTGATAACTAATTTAAATTATTTATTTATTGATAAATGCAAATTTAATTATTAATTTCATGTAATGTATATTTTATAAACTATAATATATTAAAAGCCTTTTAACGATTTTTAATGAATTGTAATAACTTTTCTTCGATTATTAATTCATGATTGCTCATTATATATATATATATATATATATATATATATATATATATATATATATATATATATTTATATTTATATATATATATATATATATATATATATATATTTATATTTATATATATATATATATATATATATATATTTATATATATATATATATATATATATATATATATATATACATTTTTTTAATCTATCAATTTATTATTAAAAAAAGCTATAATTAAAACACATCGATTTCACATGACGTTAATTCAATTTCATTTTATTATTATACTTTGACAGTTTATCTTAATTAGATTTAAATTTTCATTATTTTATCAGCGTCACAAACTCGCATATTTTATGATAAGCCTACAAGTGCATAAATTAATTATTTGTGTAAAATTTTAATTAATTAATCTAGTCGCTGAACGCACTTCAGAAAAGATACAGTTTCTTTATTGTGATATGTGACGAGCAACGAGTCGGAAAATAGCGCGAGATTTCCACTTCACCCGTTTTACATTTTCATTTGTCTCTTCTTCATTTTCTTTTTCTGTAACCTCATTCCTTGAAGAATTTACATTTTTTTGTAATATCTACCGTTTAAAGCTCAGATGTGTCAACCGAGAGACGAACGAACTAAGTAAAAAAAAAAAATAAAAAACGGAATCCAAAAAGACTGTGTAATAAAGCGGTCTCGTAAAAGCTGCAGGTTTTTCCAGGGGCGTTCCTCGGACAGTTCTTTGTTAAGGGTTCATCTGTAGAATTGGATTTTGTTTTTTTTTCTCCACTTTTCCTTTGCATATAATCGCTTTCTATATATTTTTGGCAATGATACGAAACTGTACACGTTTAATTTTTGTTTTTATACAAGATGTCACCACATTGTAAATTGAAATTGAAATTTTTCAATTTAGATAAAAGATTTGTACGCTCATTTCTGTTTTCATTTTAATATATTTGATTAATTAAATTTTATAAAAATACATCTTTAAACTTTTCTGGATGTCTAGACAACAAACAGGATAGAATATTTAAATTTTTGACTTTGTTTGTGAATGATGGTGACACACACACACACACACACATATATATATATATATATATATATAATTTATATACATTAAATATTTGAATATCAATAAAACATATTTGAATCAAAAAAATAAACTTTACCTTAATAGATAATCTTATCTTAGATAATAAATTGTTAAGTAATTATCAGTAATTTTTCAAATATTCCGCTTCATACATTGACTGAGTAAAGATTGTTTTTGTCTAAGAATACAATTTTCTAATTGTGCAGTTTATTATTTCGGATGGAAAGTTTATCTGATTTTTTTTTTTGATTTTACCATTTATTTGTGAAGTGTATTCGTAATTAAATTTGCAATAAAACTCAAAGTTAAAAACAATACCTAAAAATGAAATGACGTGTCAAATACCACAGATTAAAGGTAAATTATGATATTAGTATTTGTTTCAACAAAATATTGAATTTGCGTCAAAAAAATAAAACACTTATTAAATATTTCTTATTTTAATCGAAATATAATATTTGATTATACAGAATACAAATAAGAGAAAAAATAAAATATGAAGTATTAAGTTTACTCTTTTTCTATTTTACAAAATGACTTCGGTAAACCTGGAAGACAATAGTAACAAACAAAACATATGTAGTCAATGCGGTTAGTAAAATTATTTTTAAACCATTTTTTTTTGTTAAAAAATAGTTAAATTATCCTATTTGCATTAAATCATTTTATGAAGTATAAAATGTTCAAACAACAATAAGGAAACCAAATTTTATTAGAAAAAAATGTTACAGGTAATTTGGGATGGCAGATAATCAACAATTCAAATACCAAAACTGAAAGAAAACAATATGATGATTTATACAAATTATATCAGCACTCAGCCAATATTGAGAAAAATTTAGGAAATTACGAGATAGCACTTTCGTTACTTAAACGATCGTCTAGTATTTGTAATTTTTTTGACGACGATGAGAAAACAAGAGTACCAGAAATTGATAATAAAATTGGTGGAATTTTAATAAAAATTGAAAAATTTGAAGACGCTGTTAAATATTTTACCAGAGCCTTGAACCACTATAAAAATATGAAAATAGAAACCAAAATCGACGAAGCAGACATGTGTTACAATATTGCAGTTGCTCAACTAAATTCTGGAAAATTCAAGGATGCCAAGAGAATGTTCAAAGAGACACATAAAATTTACGAAGAAAAATTTGGTATATATCATAACAAAACAATGGATGTGCTATTACATATTGCAGTTCTAAACTGCGAACTTGAAAAGTACGAAAAGGCTGTCGTGCAATTCGAACTATTGAAAGAATTTTACGAAAAAAGATTTGAAGAGAAAAACATTGAAACTGCCACAGTCTATTGCGAGCTGGCAATCGCTAAAGCTCTTACAAAAAAATTGAAAGAAGCTAGAGAACTAATAGACAAAGCACATACTATATTGTCATCCAATAATAACACAGAAGCCATTCTAATGGCCAAGGTATGCATTAATCAATCATTTATAGAATATCTCGGTGGTAATCAGAAAATGGGAAAACAAATGTTAGAAAAGACGTTAGAGGACTACAGACCATGGTTACTAGGAATGGACAGAGCTAGAATAATTTACAATTTAGCATTGATAGAGAAAAATTCAAAAAACTACGTTCAAACTAAAAACCTAATACAATCGGTAATTCCACTATATGAAAAATATCTAGGAAAAGATCATTTGCAAACAATGAACATTTACATTTTAATAGCAGATTCTGATTTTCACCTAAAAAATTATGATGAGGCTATCAAATTATATAACACCGTACTTTTACGATTTATAAATTATTATGGAGGAAACCATATTAACACAGTGACAGTGCAAAATAAATTGAGTGAAAGTCAGCGTTATAATGCACACAGCAAAGCAATAGAAAATGAAATGGCTAATCTCCTCTCTTTTGGCGAAAACAGTATAGAGTCGGCAAAAGTGCGTTTTTCTTTGAGTCAATGTTTATACTATTTAGATGAACACGAAAAAGCAAAAAAAATGAAAAAGACTATTCTCCCAATCTACGATGCTTATTTTGGCGAAAGAAATATTGAGTCGGCAAAAGTACGCTTCTGGTTGAGCGAGAGTAAACGCTGTTTGGGTGAACATGAAAAAGCAATACAAATAAAAGAAGCCATACTCCCCATCTACGATGCTCATTTTGGCGATAACAACATAGAATCGGCAAAAGTGCGCTTCTCTTTGAGTCAGTGTCTATACTCTTTAAATGAACACGAAAAAGCAATACAAATAAAAGAAGCCATACTTCCTATCTATGATGTTCATTTTGGCGAAAACAACATAGAGCCGGCAAAAGTGTATTACTGGTTAAGTGAGAGTAAACGCTGTTTGGGTGAACACGAAAAAGCAATACAAATAAAAGAAGCCATACTCCCCATCTATGATGCTCATTTTGGCGAAAACAACATAGAATCGGCAAAAGTGCGCATCTCTTTGAGTCAGTGTCTGTACTCTTTAGATGAACACGAAAAAGCAATACAAATGAAAGAAGCCATACTCCCCATCTACGATGCTCATTTTGGCGAAAGTAACATAGAACCGGCAAAAGTGCGCTACGGGTTGAGCGAGAGTATGCATCGTATGGATAAGCACAGAAAATCAATAGAAATAAAAGAAGTCATTCTACCAATATATGATGCTCATTTTGGCGATAACAACATAGAACCGGCAAAAATTCGCTTTTCTTTGAGTCAGTGTTTATACTTTTTAAATGAACACGGATTAGCAATACAAATAAAAGAGGCTATACTCCCTATCTATGATGCTCATTTTGGCAAAAACAACATAGAGCCGTCAAAAGTACGTTATTGGTTGAGCGAGAGTATACGTCGTTTGGGTAAGCATAGAAAAGCAATAGAAATAAAAGAAGCCATTCTATCCACCTACGATGCTCATTTTGGCGATAACAACATAGAACCGGCAAAAATTCGCTTCTCTTTGAGTCAGTATTTATACTCTATGGATAAACATAAAGAAGCAATAGAAATTAAAAAAGCCATTCTCCCCATCTACGACGCATATTTTGGCAAGAAAAGTATAGAGTCAGCAAAACTCCGATACTGGTTGAGCGAAAGTTTGCGTCGTTTGGGTGAATACAGAATAGCAATACAAATGAAAGAAACCATACTTCCCATTTACGATGATTATTTTGGCAAAATCAACATTGAGTCGTCAAAAGTTCGCTTCTCTTTGAGTCAGTGTCTATACTCCTTGGATGAACATGTAAATGCGATACATATGAAGAAAACCATTCTTCCTATCTACAATGCTCATTATGGTAAAAATAATATAGAGCCGGCAAAAGTGCGCTACTGGTTGAGTGAGAGTAAACGCTGTTTAGGTGAACACGAAACAGCAATAGAAATAAAAGAAGCCATACTCCCCATTTACGATGATCATTTTGGCAAAAACAACATTGAGTCGGCAAAAGTGCGCTACTGGTTGAGCGAGAGCTTATACTTTATGATTAAGAACAAAGAGGCTATGAAAATAAAAGAAGACATTCTTTCTATCTACGATGCTCACTTTGGCGAAAACAACGTAGAGCCGGCAAAAGTGCGTTTTTCTTTGAGTCAGTGTCTATACTCTTTAGAAGAACACGAAAAAGCAATACAAATAAAAGAAGCCATAATCCCCATCTACGATGTTCATTTTGGCGAAAGTAACATAGAGCCGGCAAAAGTGCGTTATTGGTTGAGCGAGAGTTTATACTTTATGAATAAAGACAAAGAGGCCATGAAAATGAAAGAAGACATTATTCCTATCTACGATGCTCACTTTGGCGAAAATGACGTGGAACCGGCGAAAGTGCGTTTTTCTTTGAGTCAGTGTCTATACTCTTTAAATGAACACGAAAAAGCAATACAAATAAAAGAAGCTATACTCCCCATCTACGATGCTCATTTTGGCGAAAGTAACATAGAGCCGGCAAAAGTGCGTTATTGGTTGAGCGAGAGTTTATACTTTATGAATAAAGACAAAGAGGCCATGAAAATGAAAGAAGACATTATTCCTATCTACGATGCTCACTTTGGCGAAAATGACGTGGAACCGGCGAAAGTGCGTTTTTCTTTGAGTCAGTGTCTATACTCTTTAAATGAACACGAAAAAGCAATACAAATAAAAGAAGCTATACTCCCCATCTACGATGCTCATTTTGGCGAAAGTAACATAGAGCCGGCAAAAGTGCGTTATTGGTTGAGCGAGAGTTTATACTTTATGAATAAAGACAAAGAGGCCATGAAAATGAAAGAAGACATTATTCCTATCTACGATGCTCACTTTGGCAAAAATAATGTGGAACCGGCGAAAGTGCGTTTTTCTTTGAGTCAGTGTCTATACTCTTTAAATGAACACGAAAAAGCAATACAAATAAAAGAAGCCATACTCCCCATCTACGATGCTCATTTTGGCGAAAGTAACATAGAGCCGGCAAAAGTGCGTTATTGGTTGAGCGAGAGTTTATACTTTATGAATAAAGACAAAGAGGCCATAAAAATGAAAGAAGACATTATTCCTATCTACGATGCTCACTTTGGCGAAAATAACGTAGAGCCGGCGAAAGTGCGTTTTTCTTTGAGTCAGTGTCTATACTCTTTAAATGAACACGAAAAAGCAATACAAATGAAAGAAGCCATAATTCCCATCTTCGATGCTCATTTTGGCGAAAGAAATATTGAGTCGGCAAAAGTACGCTTCTGGTTGAGCGAGAGTAAACGCTTTTTAGGTGAACACGAAATAGCAATAGAAATAAAAAAAGCCATACTCCCCATCTACGATGCTCACTTTGATGAAAATAACATTGAGCCGGCAAATGTGCGCTTCTCTTTGAGTCAGTGTCTATATTCTTTGGATAAACATACAGAAGCAAATGAAATTAAAAAAGCCGTTCTCCCCATTTATGACGCATTTTTTGACAAAAACAACATGATTTCGTCAAAAATGCGCTGCTGGTTAATTCAGAATTCATACTTTATTGATAAAATCAAAGAGGCAGCGGAAATGAAAGAGGCCATTCCCCCCATCTATAACAAAAAGTCGGCAAAAGTGCGTTTTTCTTTATATCAGAATGTCCGTACTCTTTTAAAGAAAACGAAAAAACTTTTTAAAAAAAAATAATATTTTTTTTTTAATTGGATTTCACCACGTGACCACATTATTCACCTTCTATTTTTTTTAGTTTATTATATTTACTGCTTAATACAATTGCCTTATTTATTCTTATATATTTTTTAACTACTCTGTTTAGAAATACTTTTTTAATTATATTTTTAAAATATTATAAATAAATAAATAAATATATATATATATATATATATATATATATACATAATTAACTTTTTCAACAGCCATTTAATTTCAATATATATTGTCAAAACATATTCTTAAAATGTTCATTGCAATTCTCAATAAATTAATATATATAATAAATTGACTATAAAGTTTATCAAATTGTTAGAACAATGTTGTGGACTTTGAAAAAATAAACATGTTTTTCTTCATATATTAGAAATCTTCTAATTTTCTGTTTTAAGGTGATATTTTCGGTTTATTATTAAATCTAACATTTTCTTATTTAATTTAATAAAAAAATATAGGTGAGTATATATAGGCCACAATGCTTAAATATTTCTTTGACTGTTTAGTGAATATTATTTAAAAAACGATAAGGTAAAGACATGACTCGTTATTTATGTTACAAATATTAAAATAATACTAATCTTTAAATTAATTAATTATAAAAAGAAACAAAATTTTTCTCTTACTAGTGACAACAAAGTATCTTTAATTATTCGTTAGGTTCAACGTCTGCTGATATATATATTTATATATGTTATATGGAAAAGTAGAAAATTTTGAAAATGAAAATTATTTTTAAATTAATAAGCATCTTTTTTTTCAGTTGAAAAACATAACTGAATTAATCTTTTATTTTCAGATTCAACTCGTTTATTAGTTTTTATTTAACCTATAAATTGTTAGATCTAAAAAAACAATATGAATATTATCTAATATATACCAGACAATATTATCAATGTTATAAAAATATTTTCAATTAATTCATTTACAATTATATAATGCAATAATTTATATACATTTAATAAATTGATTCGAATAGTAAGAATTATTTTCAATATAACGACATAACGAATTTTCGGTTCAATTTTCATTCGACAATATTGGAAACGGAAACATATCGATTATTTTACGTGTAAACGAGCAAGTTTTAATTGAACCAAAAAAAAATAATAATAATAATAAGTCACACAACAACACATACACGCTTTTAAAATAACAACAATTTTAACTTTTTATCTTTAAATGTATACAAAAAAAAATATATCATTTACGTTAAACATTAAAGCAAAGAAGTGAAATTCGATATCGTGATACCAAAAGCACAATAATGCTGAAAAAATTTTTTTTTTCGATATTTTCAATATATGTACATATTATATATAGAAATATCTTATTGTATCTTTATAAAAATATAAAGTTTATGCACTAGTTTAGATAAAGGTGATGAAGCTTAATCGCGCGAAAAATGTGCGCGTTTCAACGATGGACATAAAATAGCGTCGCTTTCTCTCATTTTTTCTTTTGTTCAAACTTCTATTCTAACACGCGCAATAGTTTTTATCGAAGTCTTTGTTTTTTTTTTTCATCGGAAAATTGGAAAATACTGAGAAAAAGGGTCCACGGTCGTAAAATACACTCGGCACTTTCTTCCATTAATAAAACTGTAAAAAAGAACTTGGCGACCGACCGGGTGCGCTATGAGTTGTAACTCACTCGGTTTTAACGCGCAATTCTAACTGTGGACGTTCAACTTTAACTAATATATATTTTTTTCCCCGTTGCGGACTAATTTTTTTTTTATTTTTTAATTTTTTTTGAAATGTATGATATCAGTGGTTGTCAACATTTTGCTTGTTGTGCGTCTATTACTTTATTTTAAAATTCAAATACTTCGTGTAATACATTACATGTTGATCATTTCTGATTTATATTTTAAAATAAGTATTTTATATTGTGTACGATATTATGGAAACTTCCAAATCATTATGCTCATTATTCTGGAAAATTATTAGAAGAGTCGCACAACAACTTTCAGGCCACAGTCATAACAATATTATATATATATAAGCAACCTTTTATTTATTATTAATAAAATGAGGTAAATATATATATACATATATATATTATTGTAAAAGAAAGCACAATTGGAAATTTGTCGAAAATATCAACCCTTACATCATTCCGAGCGTCATAATTCACCCAGCTCACATAACTCTTATCGTTTTGGCATTGCTTTATTAGTCGAAGATTTCGGTATATTATTCCATAGACTATTTTTTTTTTCATCTTACTCTTCTGTTTTCCACTAAGAAAAAGATATGTCTATGTAGTTTTGTTTCTTCTCCCGTCGACAAAAATCCCACTCGGAGTTGATTCATGCCTTTTTTTTTCTCTCCAGGAAATATTGCGATCGGGACAAACGGAATGAGGGTCAAAATCTCTTCGAGTTCCGGGTAATGAAGCGACCATCGTAAAAAATCTTTGTTTTCACACAAATAATAAGAAATACATATATATATATATATATATATATATATATACAAAGTCATTTTTACTTATGAACAGAGATGTAATCCTCTTAGTGGCGGACTTTATTATTGTTAGTATATTGGAAAAGCAGTTTTTCATAGCTTTTTCATTTGAAATATTCCGTATTAACCTCTCGCGTTCGTTTTTGTTGTTGTACTATTAAATTTAAGATATCAAAATTGTATATTATTTTTAAAATACAATACGGTTGCAAGTAATACATTTCGCATTTAATATAATAATATTTTTCTAAATACACACACACACATATTATATGTGTGTGGCCTGCCGTAATAAAACCGTTTCAGTATCATCATATAAAATTAAAATTATTTTAATGAAATATATATTCTATTAAAAATGATATGTTGAATCTAAGCTAAATGCGATGCAAATGAAAAATAAAAGTAAAAAAAAAAAAAATTGAACGGGTCATCGGACAATTTGAACCCGTCGTATTATATTGGTCATCAATGTGTGTATTTATACGTGAAAACTATCCCACAGAGTCAAAAGGATTTTCCGTATTTGAGGGTAATGAAGCGACAATTATGCGATACGAAAAGGCTTCTGTGTTCCGTTTAACGAAATGCGAATATCAATTATTATTTATACGATTTCGACCTGAAATATGACGCTTAATTAATTATTTTCTACGTAATTTTATTATCAAGTAATAATAACAGTGTATAAATTCTATACGTTATTATATTATATTTCTATAAATTCTAATATATATATATATATATATATATATTTCATTTTATTTGTCTAATAGTTACAAAATTTAAATTTATTTTTAAAATAGAATTGATGTTCAGTTCAATTCATATAAAAATAAATTAAATATTGGTACAGTACCATTTGCTTGACGAATCAAAGCATTTTTCGCGATATTTTAATCTTATTTTTCCCTTTATTCCTAAAAAAAAATAGATTTTTTTTATATTTCAGTTGTCAACTTAACACACTTTTCTATAGACTAAAAATTTACATTCGACTAAACGAGAATTGTTGTACTTTTAAACGATTTACATATATTTCATTTAAACCATTCTTGGCAATATTTTTGACTATATATTAAATCGATATTGTACACAAACACTTACACACACATATATAACGTATATATATATTTATGGTGACGAAAAGTATTGTTTTTTTTTTGCATCAAAGTCTACTATAAAGTATATCAAAGATACTATAAAATATATCGCGTTTATAGTATCTTGAAGCCAGTTGTCAAAATTGAAGAAAATCGATGAAAAATTGAAATCATAACATGAAAATGAAATCATAAGATCATTTAAGATTAAATTGTGAAAATAAAGTAGCATTTAATGAAAAAAAAAAATGCTTCATCTCCACTTCCCACCGGCGCTAGCATTATATATATATGGTATATATATATATATGATATACTAATAATAATTAGTATAAGTTTTTAATTAATAATAACTTTAATTTAGCTTTATGAATTTCGCTATTTATATTACATATCCATTTGAATGAACTGACTCGTCATTTTTATTCCATATTATTAGAATTTTCGTATTCACATTTCCAAATACTTTTTCCTAACATTCTCGATTCCCTAATGTTTCATATCGGATTTGTATCTGCTTACAATACATTAATTACCTCGACCCTATTCGGCAACCTACGCAAAAGGATCATAGGTCAGGTGTGCAGCATTTTCATTCTTAATAACTTCAACCCTTATCCGTTACACAATTAATATGAATTTATTACGCGGTATTATAACGTCGCTTTTATATTGCACGCGCGAAAAGGTGTGAGATTATCAATATGCCGAAGAAATATCGCGTTAAATCCTGGATTAATATTGTGTAGGAGAAGAGGGGGTGGGGAATGATGATAGTCCTTCATAGTTTCGATCGGGATATTCGCAAAACTTTCTTTTTTTTTCCTCCTTATTTCTTATTACTGAACTTTACTCATCCGCATTCATTTCGTAGATATATCATATAAGTCTTCTAAAACTTTTAGTAATTCATTAAAAAATATTTTATTGTTTGCACTATAGAATTTTAGCATTGATGATATTGAAAAATATGAAATAAATTAAATTATAATTTATTTAAAAATAGAGGTGAATCTATTTTACTATATTAAAAATATAACAAAAATTAAATATATACATTTTTTATATGAAAACTTTTTTAATGTATTGAGTTTGATTGAGTAATTTATTTTGATAAAAAAAAATCTGATTATATAAAGTTACCACAATGAAGTGTTTTCGAAAAATTAATTTTTGCACTACTTCAGACCATGGAGCTACCACGTTGAAAAGCTTTTATGTTGGCATGATAACAAATTAAAAGTTTTGTTTTTTTTCAGTCAAGTAAGAAGATTATTACACGATAAGCTTTCGTCGACTCGAAAAACAAATTATGAATTTTCCGCTAGTATGTTTTGAAAAATACATTGTTTTTATCGGACCGCTCGCAGTTTAATGCCGTTTCTTTATTTTTCCGTTATCGCTTTTGCGAGCTTTTGTTTTTCGTATCATGAAACTTTCGCGTGATCTAGAGTCGCTACTTAATTAAATAAATTTTCATAACTGAAAAGTGGAAATTTCAATTATTATACTTACGTATTACTGTGATCAAAAATTAAGGTGAAATTGTTATTTAAAACTCCCGGACATTTAGTAAGGCAAGTAAATTGTATTTTTTTTCCTAGGTTGATATAACTGTCTATAACATTTATCAACCATCTGTTTGTCAAAAGGTTCAATTATCTCCAAGTAACATTTATTTTTACAACTATTGATTTCATCATCACAATAATGTACCATGACATACGGCATTTGTTCTTCGCGACTATTTTGCTAAAAACTCAACTCATACCGTTTCGCATCCACCGTATTCGTCTGATTTGGCTCCGTGCGACTTCAGACTATTCAGCAAATTCAAAAAGCCATTGCGGTGACGCGATTTTGATACGATTGAAAAAATAAAAACCGAATCGAAGAAGATCAATTAAATTGATTTGAAAGAATAAATAAAGAATTTACATTTTAATCAACAAATTCACTTTACATTTTGATATATAATTTGTAATCGATTTTTCGAGAATTCTTTAATAATTAGCGATAATAATATAACGCGAACAATAAATTATCGTTTCGCTCTCATTTTATGTGCACATTAATTGTTTATTATCCGCTTTATCGGACGTTTCTACAGTGATATCATCGAACTTATATTACTAAAATCGCATATAATAACACATAATCTATACTAGTGTATTTTATAGTATATATATATATTAAAATTATTATTATTCATACAATGAAAACTGTATGTTTTCCCTAGTAAGGGTAATGCCTTGTATAGTCGAATAAAGAATGTGCATACGGTTGCATTAGCAATTGTTTCACGGATCGGTTGAGCGATTTTCGCCACTTCTTTCGCGCTCATATATGAATTACATACACACGTTAAATAAATAATTGTGTTTTTAAAATATAAAATTAAATTACATATTTAAATTTATATTGAAAAAAAAATTCTACTATATATATATTTACATTCTCTATAAAATGTTGAAAATGTTACTTTAAACGAACGCATTTAAAATATATATATATTAAAACTTTAAAAACATATCTTTAACAACTATTTGCATTATTTTTCTACGCGATGCATTTCCACAAAAAAGAACTAATACGGGAAAAATTTTCGAATGCAGCACATCGTCGAAAAGTTGACATTTATCGTCGAGATCTTCGCCAAAAATTCGAACGTGTCGCAAATAACATCAGCAGCTTTTCGCGTACGAAAATATTTTCCTACGCGAAAATTTTCCGCGCTATTCCGCATGCTATTTATTTTCTTTATTTTTTTTTTATGTTTACTTCCGTTATATTATCGTCATCTTGCATCTTTAACGTTTTGTAAAAATTCTACACGTTCGAAATAGTTATAGCTGTTGAAACACCCTCTCGTTCGCAATAGAAAACATATCATAAACATCCGGTTATATTGAGTGGAATTTTTATTCAAATATTCGAACGTTAAACGGTATTCACGATGAAAAAAATATAAATGTATTTTATATGAATATATCTGATAAATATCGTTAAGTGTTATTTTTTCAATTGAAAACCTTTATATTTTATATTCTTCTCGGTAAAATTAGAAATCATCGTGATCATTTCCAATTTGTTGATAGTATGTTTCAAAACTTTTTCATCGTTTTCTTTTATCGTCTCACAATCAAGAACGTCTAATAAACGTAAATTTTGTTCTATTATATTTACAATTATTATTGTTTATATATATATAATATAATTAAAAATAATTTATTACTTAACAAAATATTTTAGTTTAATTTGAGAAGTATACAATGATTAACAAGAATTTAATAATGATTCATGAGACATTTTTTTTTATTAAATTATTACACAAATTTGTAATAACTTCTCATTTACTTTTTTCATCAACTCGAACTTAGATAATATTCACATCTTTTATTTAACAAAACCAAATCGTAAATTAATTTTCATCGGTGCCGTCAATTTTCCATCCGTTTTTCCGCGGGTTTCTCTCGTTTAATACGAAAATTAATTATGCGTAATGTTTATCGCGAACCGTCCACAATCGAATAAATCAAAACGTTGTCTACAATTTCAATAATATTATTACAACAAAAACAATATTTAATGAAAATAATAATATATTATTATTAGCGTCGTTTTATGGCAATTAACGTCGTCGACGTCATTAATATACATTATATAATATTATTTGTGTATTAAATTAAAGTTCATAAATGAGCATAAAATAATGCGCGCACGGTGCGAAAACTAAGCCGTGATTAAATTTTAATTAAGACAAAGTTATCTAAAGGGTGCCAGGTATTTCAAGACGTAACAAACAATCCAATTACTGATAATTGAATGTGTAAGATCCGTGGTAAGTTTAAGAACGTGTCCAGCGGTTTAGTGCCCCCTAAATTGACCCTAAACTCGCCTATAAATTCATTAATAACAATTAGTATCGATTGTGTATTCTCAAGTATTGTAAAAAATATATCAAACAATATATATATATATATATATATATATATATATATATATATATATATATATACAAATTCAAGACTAATATTAAAAATATATATCAATAATTTTATTTATATTACTCTCAATATATAATTACTTAATTCATATTAAAATTATTAAATTAATTGAATAATATTTTTACATTTAAAGAAAAATGTATTTTTATCAACAAAAAAATGACATAATATTCTTAACAATAAATTATTTATTTGAAAAAAAAATATTCATATGTTTAGATATTTTTTATTGTTTTTTTTTTTCACATTCTGTTTAATTCTTTTTGAAACTTGAATGAAATTTTCCAATTATTTTAAAAAATGATCTCAGAGACCATATTAATAATAATAAAAAAGTTACTAATTTACACAATTTTTTTTGTCACACAAAAAAATAAATAAATTAAATTAAATTAGATTAAAAGAAAAACTCTTTTTTCGACTAAGAAGGAGTAACACGAGGAGCGTTATGACGGCAGAACAAAATTACAAGAGCTAAGCAGGTGAGTATAAATTATTATTATAAGAAAAGAAAATAGAGAGAAAGTGTGTGTGTGAGAGAGAGAGAGTAAAATTGAGAGAAAAAATACACAAAAAAAAATAAAATAAAAAATAATAAAAAGTAGCCGACGGAAAGGCGGAAAATACGAGGTTTACGTTTAAATCAACGTCGACCGTTGCGCGTTTTCAACTGGAAACTTGTTATTTCTTCTTTATTACGAACGTTGAAAATATCAAAGTGCAATACGTAAACAGAAAAATCTCATTAAGTCGGCAACTTTTTTCCCGACCCTCGGACCATATTTCGTCCGGAATAACTTAATAACATCGAAGAAGTTGCAGAAACTTAATGCCGCAGTCGTTCCTCTCATTCGTCCCTTCTGTCAAGTTGGGCACACCTGGCGTGTCGGTATATAGAACCTTCAATCTTTCCATTTTCTTCTCATTTTCAACATTTTTACGAATATTCGATACGTTTTCATTGAACGATACTAATATGACATTCGTTACATGTTCATAATGGTGAAAATAAAAATTAAAGGATTCATTTTTGCTTATATATATATATATATATATATATATATGTGTGTGTGTGTGTGTGTGTGTGTGTGTGTGTTAGAAATTGTATATTTATCAATTAATATTATACAATTACAAATTTTATATATTTCTAAGAGCTCGTTTAATTTATTGTATTACATAACTAAATATGTTATAGGCAATATTATATAAAATGGTACTGTTTTTAAAATTTGAATCCGTGACTCAAAATGTAATAATTGTATATTTATTTTAAAACTTGTTATTCGAAATTCGTTATGTATTTACTTATTTTTATTATATTCTATATTTGTATGAATTTTATTTCGATACGATGAAAATAATAAAAGTAAACGTTTCCAGTGAATATATTTATTTTTGAAGAGCAAGAAAAATATTAAAATGAATAAATTTTCATTTTATTTCACTGACATTCACTTTCGTGAAAACGTATATAGAATTTCCACGTATTTTCGTGTATTTTTCGTTTTTTTTTCTATTACATATATAGTTGTTTTATTATTATAGAACACCAGTAAAATCCTATCGAACGAATAGACAGAATAGAAACACACGTCTTTTATTTACTTACTGATTGTTCTACAAAACTCAATACAAACACTAGGCAAATATTTATTTATGGCATCGTAAATATGTTATTGATATTTTTGTAGTATTAAATGTTCATTAATATATATATACAAATATATATATATATATATATATATATATATATATATATATATATATATATATATATATATATATATATATATATAATTTATTTTCGTGACCAATAGTCCTTTTTTATAAGATATGTTCTCTTTTTCGTTATTGTTTTGGAATCGTTGGAATTATGACGACTTTTCTTTATATATTTTCAAAACAGTTTCCCGTTTCGTCATCGTTAAAATTTGGTCAAAACGCATCACTGTTTCCTCCTTTAAATTATAAATTAATTTGGTCATTTTACATTATTCATATAAAAAAATATTTAGAAAAGAAGAGAAATATAGAAGCTCTATAATAAATGACATTATATTTATGATTTTATTTATTTAAGCGGATATATAACGTAAATAATTAAATTTATTGCTAAATATAAAGCGGATAGACGAAGCATTATTCCTTTGACAGTTTAGGTTCGCATTAATGCCTTGTTGGAACGCTAATTTCAAAGTAATATGAGAACTAATTCCGATTGTATATTAGATTAATTCCAAAAGTACCTTCATGATGTGGAAAACTTTTTAATATAATTATATATTAATTAAAGTAATTGCCGTCGATGTGACGTCAACTGTAAAAAAAATCGTATTTTACTATAACGGTTTGTTGGTTTTATTTTTGAACACCTTTACAATTGATAAGTTTCAAAAGAATAATCAGTTTTTTTAATAAAATTATATTTTTAGTTAAATACAAATATTACTAATATATTTTAATATGATATGTAAAATTTGAAGAATGTTTTTATAATATATTATAGGAAAATGAATCAAAATACAAAATGAAACTTATATTTAATATAAGAAAGTAATTCTTGTTTTATGTTTTACACATAAAAATAAAAAAAAGGAATTTTGTTATATTTTTAAAAATATAAATAAACGAAAGCACATATACATAGTATAAAGCACAAGATGCCTATTTCGAAATCAACTGTTTTGTGAGCAGGGAAAAAGAATGAAGAAAGCTAAACGCATTTCCCGAATGTGTGCGCGTATGAAAATGTAAAAGGGCGTATTTGAAGAGAAAAGAAAAAAATTGCGAAAACCCCGTCTTTTGTGTAAACTTTGAAGAAACCACTTTCTGCGAATATTCGCGCACTTGCGTTCCGAGTACTTCGCGGAAAACGCTTTGTTTTCCCTTCTGGAAAAGTACATAACATTACTTTGTGAAAGATGTACCTAGGCAAATGTGACGACGAATATTACACACACACACACACACACACACACATATATATATATATACCTATAATTTTTTAATATTTTAGATCTTTTATGTGTGTGTGTGTGTAATGTGAACTTTTTAATATTTTTTAAATATTTGATGCTTAAGTCTAAAAATTAAATTTAAAAATTATAAATAACGTTATAAATTTGGAATACATAACTTTAGTATTAACTTAAAATTTTCGCATACGAAATATCTTATTAGTGACGACCTAAATAAAAAAATATTGTTTGATACGACAATAAAGGATATTTTCAGATCAAATCCCATCTTCTCTGACTATTGAATAATACATGAAATGTATATTATATCACTAGTGCCACAATATATGTGCACTTTCACGCGCATTTATAGTACTTGCATCCGCAAAATATCCATAGCAAACCCAATTTGTATGACAAAGATACCATTTTCGTAAAATATAAATATAATTTATGAATGTCGTCTATCATTATTACTATGTAATATTATGCCATTCCATTATACCGTATATTATTCGGTATTATATTATGAACGTGTCAAAGGAAAGAAGTGACGTTCGCGAAAATACACATCCGATGGCAATCTTCTTATGTAAAAATCCATCAGCTTTTCTATTTACCTTTTGCTCGTCGAGTCGTTCGCTTTTCCTTTTGTATAATAAATATGTGCACGCGTTTCCGGTATTTCTATATTATATTGCCATTGTTTTACCGCGTATGTGTATTTTCCTCGCGGGAAATTGTGAAAATCTGCTTATGCCATGCAAATCCTGAAAAAATCCCGGGTATCTCGAGAAAAATATATCGTACTTTTGTGCCCATATCAACACCTGTCGCCTTCGAAATTGAATAACGTATAAGAACAATTGAGAACGGTGATTTTGCTACAGTATTAAAATAAAGTGAACATACATACACACAAGTTCATGAAATGTTTTAAATTATTTTTTATTACAGACTGACTCGATAAATTCTTCTGTTCAAAAGAACAAAACAAACCTATATAATATTAAAAAAAAAGATTAGAATATAATCTGGACATCCAATGGATGTAATTCAAAACATATCATAAAAGATAAATCGTCTCTTATTTAATATTATTGATTCAATATTTCAATGATAAACAAAAAAAAATATTTTAAACATATCGATAATCAATAAATTAAAATAACATCAAATATCATTCTTGGTAAGATAATTATAACATTAAAAATAAATATAATATTTTCATATAAATCAACCAAATATTTTATTATTAAATGATTTACATAAAGGTTAACAAATATTTACATATGTGAAATTTTATTATGTTAATAACTCTTAAAAAATATTTACACTCTGTATATTCGGTCATAATTAAAGGAAAATATGAACATATATAAATATACCAAAACATTACAAAAAAAAAACCCCAGCAAAATTAATTCAAAAAAAGGATATCATTAAGGAAAAGTAGCGATCGCGCGAATAACAAAAAAAAATACGCTCATTATATAATATTTGCTCGTATATATACTTTTTAATTTATGAAACATGAATAATTTAACAGACGTAAGCAAATTTTTATTATCAGTTTTAATTGTATTTAATTTTATTTTTTTTCTATTTGTCGCGTTTGAATTATAATAAACGCGTACGTTCGAACGATAAATTCGTTTACGCGATAAAATAAAATGAAAAAAAAAAAAAAAAATAAACGACGTAACGGCGAAAGCGGAAGGGAAATACGGAAAATTTCCGGAAAACGAAGTGGTCTCCGGGAAAAAGAAGATGAACGAGGTGCGGGAACGAAAATCTTGGATGGGGAAAATGAGACGAACCCGCATAATTGTTTGTGCGGATTCGAACCGAATATAATTCGATGAAAACGCACTAGCGTTTTCCTCGACGCCTACCGATGGTACCCTTCTGTTTTTCTCAAATATATATTCTAATACATAATTATTATTTTATATAATAATATACATTATAACATTGATATAATATATCATAAAGAAATATATTATATACTGTTTTTTTTCCTGCAGAGTTGCAGAATCTTTAGTTTTATATTGAAAGAAAAGTCATTAGAGAAATACACGGTCTCGTGGATATATACTTTATACATTTGTGTGCTTTAAAAATGTATAACGATTTACTGTAAATTAACGAGATTAAGATAAACAACTTGTATATGATATCTCGCATACAAAAAAAATGCTTTGAAATTACTTAAAAAAAACATCGTTGAATATAAAAAATGTCTGTTAGTAAATCTCTAGATTATATATAAAAATGATATAAATTGAATATAGAATTGTATGTGTGTGTGTTAATCATCTTTTAAAATTAAACTAGCTCAATTTTAAACGATAAATCATATTATTTTTTTCATCTAAAATCCTAAGCTTAATTAGTAAAATTAGTATAATTTATTTTGACACGAAATTAATGCGATTTATAAATATTTTTATTGTTAACATATATTATATATAAAATAATAACGCCGCCGCCGCTGCCGACAGGGTCGCACTCAAATGCTAACTTATTTTTACAATTTAATATTAAATGATCTGTATAACTCAAAATATACAACCTTGCCATGTTTTCGTTCAATTTATTACTATATGTTTTTATATAAAATATTTTAGTATTTGCGATCTAATTTTGCTTCGATTTCCTTAGATATTAACAGCTGGCCATACTTTTTGTTGTGTTATTTTGATGCAACGTAACAAAAACTTTTCGTCACATTTTTTTCTATAATCGTTATTTAAATTAATTAAGAATATTATTTTTCATATATTTTTTTTTAATTTTTAATATATGAATACGTGTCAAAATAAATTATTTAGAAATTCATGTAATCATAAAAAAATATATGGTATAAAAATACTCGTACAATATTTAATGTCTATAAATTTAATATAAATGTAAATGTTGAAAACAGCGAACGGTGTCGTCATTTGGTAAAAGCGCTTTTCCGCGGAAAAATCGCCGCCGATTTCCGTCTCCGGCGGCGCAGTCGAAGTCGAATCCTTACGACGAACGATTCAGACGGGCGTCGGCGTTCGCGCGCGACGCTCGCCCCTTCCGGTCGAAGCCTCCGGACGATTTTCCGATCGGTTTTTCACGTTCGCGCGCGCACGATTTTCCCGTACGCGTCGACAACGTAACGCGATCCGGTGCAAAGTTTTCGTCTATTCTATCGCCGTTATAATTATTTAAAATTAATTGTTGTGTTTATAATTTAATTAATTTCATATTTTATTTTTATTATTATTATTTCATGTGAATTATGTGTGTTGTTTATGAAAGCTTTCGTCGTAAATGTCACATACATAATAATAAGTTGAGGTAAATATTTTATTATGATATATTTTCTTTTTTTTTTTTTAATTTAAATAATTCAGTGATTATATTGTATAATTTATAAGTTGAATTTAAATTATGTTTTCGTAATAAATAAATTAAACCAGTGGCTCTTTAGTTCCTTGCAGCTTTAAATCTTTCTTTTAAATCTCTCGAGATAGATTAATTTTTCATGCGGCCGAGACTCAATTTTTATACGGAATTTTCAAACTTTTTATTTAAGAATTTTACATGTCACTGCATTTTAATTATTTTTTACGTTTTTTTTAATAAATTAAAATGAAAGTTCCGTTTTATACTATATAATTATCTTGAATATTTATACGGAGAATAAAAAATAATTCATTCATTTCATACAATATTTTTTTTGTTCTTGTAAAATTTTATTTCTTTATATGCCTTAAATAGCACTTTTGAAAAATCAAATCTCAGAATTGAATAATAAAAACTAATAATTTTAATTTTACGCTTTTATTAAATTTAAATTTTATCATATCTTATTAAAAATATAATCATTGATCATGTTTAAAAGATTTATATTTATATTTTTTTTATTTTTTAATTTAAATATTAAAATTAAGAAAAATAAATGTATTAATGTATATATATTTCAACTGTGTTTTTCCTTTATTTTGTATAAAAATTTGCTTGACAAAAATATATTGAATAATATAATTCAAATATTTACCATTATATGAATTTTAACATATTTGTACGTCATTCTAACTTCAGAAGTAAAATAATATTATTGAATCAAAAAGTAAATATATATATATAGAAAAACTTAATATTTGACAGCCTATTAAATTTTATTAAAAAGTCTGATTTTTTTCCATTAAATTAACTAATTTCTCTTTTCTTATAAAAGAATCCTTTCATCCGAAAGATGTTTTCTGTTACTCTTAATTATATTTCGCCATATTTTCATTCAACTTTTCCGAGGTGTCGTTTTCCTTTGATCCTATTCATTTTCATCCCCGGTGTGTATTTGCTGGCATTTTCGCTTGATTAAACATATTGTGGCAAAAATCAAACATAATTTGAAAATTTCATCATCACCAAATTATTTTTGCGTCCAATTTTCTTCTTAACTCCCACAAAATTATATATATATATATATATATATTATTTTGAATAGTTTTAATATGAATTTTGTTTATTATATATATTCTATTAAATAAAAATTAAGAGATTTTAAAATGATTAATATTAAAACTAAATTTAGATGTAGACGAGTAGAAAAACAAAATTGCACTTTTAAAAACGACAGCAGCCAAAAACGAAATTCGAGACTCCACTGCCTCTAATTAGACTCAAAATTGCATAATTAAGATAGAAAAGTGTTCGTCGATAACGTGAGAAAATGTGTTAAGTGTAAAGTTTTCCGGAGGCCGTCCTGACAAACGTTGTGAAAATTGCCTTCATTAACTCGGACTCTAAGGACCCAGTCCGCCTTCGTTCGTTTTCTTCGATTTTTTTTTCTCGACACTTCATTTTATTTTTTTCAATTCGCCTTCTCGCCTTTTTCAACCTTTTCCTTTACTTAGTTTCCATTTGCATTATGAAAAGTAGAAGAAGAAGAAGAAAAAAAATACGAAGAGAGAATTTATTAAAACGACGCTTTAAAGCTCCGTTCTCTGCTGCCGAACCGTTCGTCGCAAATAAAACAGTAATAATTTCGTAATTCGCTTTTTCAATCGGAAAACAAATTACAAAAAAAATCGAACCTTCTATTTGAAATTTTTTCAGTTACCGTCTCAAAAATCGACACACACATACACACAAATGATATTAAATAAAATAAAACACACAACAAATCCCCGTTTTGTTGTTGTTATTGTTTCAGCGTTTTTTCACTAGAGGTGAAATTCGGTTGATGAGGATGGAGGGTTTGTTTTATGCCTTATACTGCGGGTTTTTTTTTATCTCGTATTTATTTTATTTCCCGGTTTTCCCGCGAAAAATAACTCACGGTGAGCACGGAAACGTTTCCGAAAAAGAGTATTTTGACAGATTAACCCCGCGGGTTTCGCTTTTAATTCATCCCTCACGAACGACCCCCATTGTTCGAAACAATTCGCACAACAACCTTTCCGGACACACAAAAAGGTTATTTTTAATCTAAATTGCGCAATATTTTATCGCCGTTGTTCAAATATCTGACGGATAAAGCCCGCAAAACTCGCGCTAATGAGATATTTTGTCACTCGATACGTCTTCCCACTTTTATTTTTTTAAACGAATACCCACCCTGTATATATTACATACGTTTGAATGTAAAGTGAAAATCTAAATTATTTATTTATATCATTTCATTTGAACAAAGAATATCAATATAAAATCTTATCAAATTTATATTTAACATTTAATCTACTATCACAAAATTCATTATAAACACATCGTTTAATAATTTCAATATTTTTTATCTATTTTTGATGTTTTTACTCTTTGTTTTTATATTCAATATATAAAAGACAAATTCAAAAGTATATTATTTTCAAAATACTAAAATTAAATCAAAAAATACCCTTTTTGTTTCATAATAATAATAATACTTTTTTTTTATTATATTATTAATCACGTAACATATAAATTATAATTATATATTAATAAAAAAAATAAATATTATATTTAAATTTGCCGAATGAATCCGTTCATCTCTTAAAAATATTTGAATTCTTAATTATAAAAATTTCTATCAAAGTTTATATCTCATTATTTTATTATTGAATGCCTCCTTAAGAAAAACAAAACGCCATAATTTTCCCTAAAAAGTAAACAAAATCTTTTCGAAATATATACACAAACACCGATATTTTTCCTTTTAAAATTATTCTGGCTTTTCACTCACACAGACGCATGCACGTAAGCAACAATAAAGCGGTAAAAATATATTATTATAGTAACAGCGATGCTTTTAATATACACGGGAAGCTTTTATATATTCAGCATCTCCGAAGAAATACTTCGAAAATTTACATAATTTCGTTATTTATTTCGTATTATATACTCTTTACAACAAGCGTATGGAAGAATGTGATAAAACACTCCTTATATAATATATATTTTATCCTGTTTATTTCGCATCACGTATAATATATTATTTAAAAATATTTTTACGTATATATATATATATATATATATATATATATATATATATATTGTTTTTTATACGCAAAAAAAAACATAAATCAGATATTTTCCTGTTAGTAGAAAAAAAAAACATTAATTTTTCATTAAAACGAAATATAACTGTATACGCGTGTAGTATATTTTTTCTTATGGGTTTGATATATTATTATATATGACATACTAGAGAAAATATTATAGAAGTTAAGTGAGAACATTTGGCAAGAAAATCATGCGCTGAAAATTTGTCATTGTTTTTCTTTTTATCTCAACGCAACCGAACTGTGCTCGTTTTAAGCCATTCTCGCAGGAAAAAAGAAAAAAAAAGATAAATGGAGGAAAAGCGACACACACATATATGTATAAATATAATATGTATGAAATATATATATATATATATATATATATATATATATATATATATATATATACATATATATATAAACGGATAAAATCCAGAAAATCTCAAGAATAAGCCTAAGACGGGGTTAGATTTATATATTTTGACAGGTCTCGTGTCCGCGCTCGTAAATCATCAACGAACAACGAATATATCACAGAGTGGGCAAACAGGGTTAAAAAAAGAAAACTATACAGGATGAATCCATATTATAGTCCAAATATTAATTACAATTTTTTTTTGTGAACAAATCATGTTTTTTTTTACAAAAAAAAATAATTTTTAAAAATTATCATATATATTTATGTAAAGAATTCTTATAAATCTTCTTCTTGTGTGTGTGTGTGTGTTATGAATTTATAAAGAAATCAATAAAATTGAAGTGGTCACCTTGTTTATTACTGCTATCGATTTTCTTATGTAAGAGTCAAAGAATGATGAAAAAAAATATCGTGTTCTTTTAAAACCGGTTACGTACTATTTTTTTCGTGTTTAAAATTAAAATTAAATTAGACATAATAAATAAATTAAAATATTAAATAATTATCTGGATATTCTCAGTGTTATTTTTTTTTGATATATCTAAATATGATATAATTTATTAAATTATGTATATATATATATATATATATATATATATATATATATATATTTAAATTGGGGAATATATCTGCTGAATAATATTACGCATTAAACTGAATATATCTGCATTTTTTTTGGCAATTATTTGATATCGATTTTTATAACTTTCGATTTAAAATAATTTCATCATTATTTTTATACGTATTGTAAATATAATTTATAAAAAAATATAGATTTTACAAATATGCGACACACTTGTGCAATCGTTCTTCTCGTATTATTTTTCATTTTTCTTTCTTAGTATGATGATTTTTCCACGGTGGGAAAATAGATATAAATCACACACACACACACATATATATAGATACGAATCCGTTAATAACGATCCGATTCCTGAACTTAATATTTTATTTTCTATCATGTATGTTCAATATATTGTTTTTTGATCATAATTATAAATATTTTATATTGTTCAATATTCGTATATTGAAAAACATCAATATTTTTAACTAAGTAAAAAATATAGGTTAAAATAACATAAACATAATTTATAAGTGTTTTCCTATTTTTCTTCGGTTTGCATGTAAATAACACTTTGAAAAGCGTTCTTCTGCAACGTCCTCTGGTTTTATGCTAATTAAATTAAATTTATAGGCATAATTATAATATATATTATTATGTGCATAATGGTGTATTCCTGTATTTATGAATGCTTATATTTTAAACGTTGCCGTATATCAAGTGTATTTTGTACGTAATAAAATCCGTCTACCATAATTATATCAAAATTAAGTAGAACAATTGATAAAATGTAAAAGGGGAATGAAAATGCGATATAAATACATATTTTTTATACATTTAATTTTAATATTAATATATGAAAAAAATTGGAATCAAATAAGCGTGTAGTTTTACCGAGTAAATATTGTGATTCGCTTTGATTGATGTATCCGACAGCGAAGATCATAGATGTTAGCAGGTGAAACTTGACCTGAAACCCGGATCTTCAGCTGAAATCCAATACTGTGAAAAGTCACATCTGACTGACGTCTAGCAAACGTCTGGATGAGTAAACCGTTAGAGGAAAAATAGAACGTGAAAACCGTTCGGAAAATCTTTCCCATAATAAATGACTACAGTGAAAAGGTGTAACCAATGAACATTTGGAAGATTCTAAAAAAAATAATATATTTACGCACACATGAAAAAAAATCGTTTTTCTTTTGATTATTTAGAATTCAGTTCGTTTCGACGTTGAATGAAAAACGATAAATTCAATGTAAAAAAAAAAAACAATGTTGCGTATTTATATATATATATATATATTCGCGGCCGATTTAATTCGCAATCGCAAACACGACCATAATTAAGACGAGGGTGCGGAAAACTCGCGGGACAGAGAAAATCGCTTTTCCGCGATCGTCATGTTTGACTACCTGTTGCTGAAAAAAAATACGGTACATAATTTCGTTCACTAGTTACTTCATTACTTTTTTTTAACAGCTCATAATTTTTAATTTAAAAATATATAATAGTTGATATATATTTTGATTTATGGGATATATAATTTAATATTTTAATATATTATATACACATACACGGATAAAAAGTTAAAAATTATTCCATTTCAAAACATTATTATCTCATTAGATTATAAATAAATAAAAGTGTGTCTTATTTTTATACATTTTAATATGACGTAATATGAAAAATTGTATAACATAATAATATTTATCATTCAATATATCACGTTTTATTAATTAAAACGATAAAAATCCTTGAATATTTCAACAGTATTTATTATATATAAACAATTACTATTTATACCCTACTCCGTTACAAAAAGAAACATTTTGAATTTACCAATACGGCCTTATATATATATATATATATATATATATATATATATATATATATATATATATAATATGCCCGTACTTACAAGAGTTTATTTTAACTTTGGGCGAAGGGATGGCGGAAAACGCTTACGTATATTGAAAACAAAAAAAAGGAAAATAATCTACTTATGCGAGTACTTGTGCGATTTTTCCTCATTATTTCGCGAACATGAGGCTTTTCTTTGTTTCGAAGGCTTGTAAATATTTCTCAAATAAGACTGAGTTTCTTGCTAAACTCGTGTGCAAAATGTGAAGAGGTCTTTACGAATATGAATATTTTATAAATATTGTAAACAGGTACAAAATATTAATTTGTGCAATCTATGTTTTTCAATAAAAATTCATAAAAATGTCGATGGTATTCTATGATATATTTTTTTTGTATGAATCTAAGATCTTGTATTAATCAAGGGATACTTTTAATATTTGAAAATGGTTTCTTTATATCGCTTTCATAATAAATTGAATAATTATTATATATATATATATATATATATATATATATATATATATATATATATATATATATATATAAACTAACTTAAAACTCGTTGATAAAAAACAATACGATACAATAACTTTGCGAAATTCGAAACAATTTCGAAATATCAACTTTCTGTATCGAAAACGTGTCGTTTGATACGTAATTATCGAATAATTGTTATTAATTGAAAAGGGTCTACCGATAAAGGGCTCTCGCGAGGTTTAAAAGCCCTATTAAACCATAAATGGACACGTTTCGGTTCAAAACTATAAATATTCAAAACAGTATTAGCCACAAATGGGACAAATGTTACTTTTATCTTTCGCAAAAATTATGCGAACATTACTTATATTATAATTAAAAATCGATATTTCATCCAATCATTTATTATATTAATATATTTTTTTATTATGATTATAATAGAGAAATGTATCGATTTTTTTTCATTCATATGCAAACATATATACGGTATATTCATATTTCGGAAAAATTGCTGAAATTTTTGGAATGCCAATTTGAAAAAAAATTGTAATTTCACAAATATCCGCATGGAATTCAGTTGAAAATATTATACACATTTTCATTTTAATGAAATAGATGCAGTCTGAAAAATTATTTATTTAAAGAAACATATGTAACTATATATATAATATAATATTTTTCAATTGATACATAAATATATATATATATATATATATATATATATATTTTTTTTTTTAACGAGATCTATATTATAAATATATTTACCGTATTATTTAATAAAGAGAGTGAATTATTTTTCATTGCCATATAAAATGTAATAATATAACAACGAAAATTTGAACGTATTTCATTTTAGTATTTCGTTTCTTCACTAGATCAATATCCGTTCAGTTGTTAGCAATGAAAATCGTTTTTAACGATAATAGTTATCTGATACTGCATTTATATACGGTTCAATATTACGATTATGCTTTTTCAATTGTAGTTATCGTTACTGTTGTGATTTTTTTTTCTTTGAAAAATCGGATAATATCTAGCGACGATTTTCCGGTCGCAACCTTCGTCTCTGATATATTGAAAATTTTTCTTAATCGTGACAATTTTAAGGAAAATCCAATCTCATATATTGTTATATTATCCGAATGATAATTTTTTTATCCTTTAACATATCAATATGGTCACAGTGAGGCTATTCTTTTGCGAAACGCGTTCTCTTATCGCTTTTCATTTCCGCACGTTCGATACGAGCACAGAAGAGGCTTTTGCGCCATTTGTGGTTTGAACCCGAAGAGAAAAAGGCACGAAAAAAAATATATTACGAATAGATCCATGAATATTCTTACATATATAGAATGATTCTAAAAATTGATACAATATGAAATATCTTAAAAATTTATTTTTTAATATATATTAATAATGATTTAATGAAAAAAATCATATATATATAAAATGCTAGTGCCGATGATTGGTTCGTGGTGGTGTAGGATTTTTTTTCGTCAAATACTACTTTATTTTCACAATTTACAACTCAAGTCATTACGAAGTTCAACTGCTTACTTATATGATTTCATGTAAAATATTTCAACATTTACTTCGATTTTGACAGCTGGTTTCTTGAGGTGCGGTTATTAAGCCGATTTACCATACTTTTCGCCTGAATGACTTTATCACAACAATACAATACTTTTTGTCACTTTCATCGTATATACATTTTTATATATTTATTTTTAATTTAAATTCATTGTGGTAAAATCTGATATACTTATTTTGGTGCGAAAATATTGAATATTTTTTTTTTACTTTTATATTTATTAAATATATAATAAAAATATGTGTACTTTTAATGATCAAGTACACACAATAGACCAGTGTACGGATTATATATATACATATGTATTAAAATGTTGTTTGTAAATTATATTTATTGTATGAATTTCGTCAATTATTAGACAATTGTTGTGTATGGTTAAATTTTTCTCTATCATCCTGTATAATCGATACGGTATCCCGGATTCGGATTCGTGCACAAATTGCCGTATAAAATCACAATGGGTCCCCGAGTTTCAATCGGTCCGATACGAAAGATTTCGGCGGCCCTTATTGTTTTATTTTATCGACGGGTTTTTCTTTCGTAGGGATGATTCTAGAGAGGTTCGCTGTCCCGTTAATATTATCGGGGCGGGTTTCAAATGAAACCAATCAGTGCTTTTATACTTGAGTCCGCCCTTTATGGGACATCATAATGGGAGAGGCTTTATTTTGTGGAAGAATTCAATAAAACGAAATTGAAGCGTATACAACGGGACACCACTTCATGTTCCCGCACTCTCACGAGTTTCGAATTTCCCTTGTCGTTTTTTGGTCTTTATAATACAAAAAAAGACGAAAATGAAAAATAAAATACAAGATGAAAAATAATAGAAAAAAATATGTACACATATACTATAACGATCATGCCAATTTTCAATATTTTTTCTTTTATATATATATATATATATATATATATATATATATATATATAATTTTTTTACAGTTGACGGTGTTTGATGATCGTTATCCTCAATTAAATTCATATACGGTTTATAGCTAAATATTTAGTATACGAAGCGTCACGTATACGCATACAGACATTTGGAACGTGTGTACATTTTTTTTTATATATGAATGTATGTGTTTTATATGAAAGGATCGAACCGTTGAATAAAGTCGTTATGAAACAATGTTTCGCTTTTTCAGCTGAAAAACAAACCTTTGGCCCGTGCACATATTCGTACATAAATATTTATGCCGCGCGCAAATTTTCCGTATTTTTATGTTCTTTTTATTATTAAAATTTACATTATTCTACGGTGCTTTTTTTATTTTCTTTGTTTCCTTTAAAAAAAATAAAATGCAAACGCACACGTACACACACACACACACACATGTCCGAATTATATGATATATGTATTGAAGTAAACCGATGTTAAAAAGTTTTTTCATGCGTAATAATTTTTATATGTGCGAAACGCATCCGAAAATATTCCCATAAAAGTCTTTAAAATAATTTTCTTTATTTTCGTTTTTTATTTTATTTTATTTTATTCCCGTTGCTTTATTGTATCGTGTGTATGTCAATGTAATAAATGATGTAATAATACCTATCATAATAATTTAATAAAAAAAAATAACACATTTGTTCCATTATATTAATTTTTATGTGATACGATTCTTTTGATATGATCTCTAATCTAAATTTATTTTTCTTTATAATATAAAAAAAACTTTAAAAATCTAAATTCAAAATTAAAAAAAATCGTTTATTTTATTTTTTACTCAGACTAATTAATAAATATCAGATCAAGTTGTGTGTTATTAGACGAACTCTTCGTTTAATCTAAAATATAGTTACTTTTTAATCGTGTTTTTAAACTTTTCCTTGTGTGAAGTTTTTGAATATTTAAATAGTTTATAATCGAAACACTTTCAAAGAATTTCATAATGATATGTAAAGTTATATTCCGTTATTATAAAACTTTAGATATGAAGGATTAAAACTTTAATAAAATAACAATACTCCAATTTACACAGAGGGATCTTTATTTTAGTATGATTTAGTGATTTTTTTTATAATTTCAGATTGGTGAAATGCTGATAAGAACAATTTTAATCTTTGACATAACATATTTTAATATTTTTTAGTGAAAAAAAAGTGTTTAAAAAATTAAAAAAAAATGTTAATCATAGAAAATTTTCATTCGTCAAACGTTAAACATTTTGATAGCCTTCAGCATTTAAATAATATTATAAAAAACGACAATATAAAATATTTATAACGTAATATGTTATGAATAAATATTAAAAATAAGATCGTATAATATTTATTGATATTGGCAAAAATTAAAAAAAAATATACATATTTATATATATATATATATATACATATATATAAAATACGATGTGAATAAATAATGATTATTTAATACAAGAATTACATGGTGGCACAAAAGTCTGCGAACTATGCACCGTGCATCGCACGATCTGGATCAGCGAGATCGCTTATATCGACAAGTTGACAGAACAGCACCGTCTCCAACATCCTCATCAACATTAAATCGAAATCATCATCATCATCACCATCATCAGCAACAGCAGCAGCAGCAGCAGCAGCAGCAGCAGCAGCAACAACAACAACAACAACAACAACAACCTCCAACGTTGAGCGCAACGTTGGACAGAAGGAGTATAGGAAATTCCACGATCAGTCCACCGTCATTCTATACGATAGGATTCGAAAATACGGCAGCGTACAGAAGCAACAGAAATTTAGATACGACAGACGTAATAGAACCGTTTCCTAATAGAAATAATACGTTGTCATCCGGTTCACAAACGGCCACAGTTTGCCGGGTGTCAAATCTGAATACTCCGTTTGCCGCCTCTACGGCATCAGTGCTTCCGGTCGATTCGATACAATCGGTTCCAATACTGCCTTCCAGTGCACAATTGGATGCGACCGTTACTTGTTTGTGGATTTTAACACCTTTGACGGCAACGGTCAGTGCTGTTATAGTTCTCGTTGCAATAACTACGAATCAGTGGTTGCATACAGAAGAAAAAATGAACAATCCCGCTTACAACGGTACGGGAGATAAGGATTATCTGTCTAAATTGACAGTATCGGGATTATGGAAAATCTGCTATACCAATCGTAAGTAAAATCTTTAATTATATTTTATGAATATTTTTTTTATATTATCAACATTGACCAAATACGATTATAATAAATATCAATTTTAATTACCACTAAACCTACCAATATAGATCAATTCGACTTTTGTACAACTTTAACATATTTTAAACATTATTGTATCACTATCAAAATTTACGACTTTTCTTAAAATATGCATACAATAAAATTTCTATTATCATTATTATATTTTAAATAATAACTATAGAATGTTTATTTTGACTGTGCACAGTAGGAATAGGTATATAAGAAGTGTCAGTAGGTTTAGTTATAGTTTTTTTTTTCATTATATATTTATACATTTCTGCATCATATAATATTTTATCACTGTTTTTTTTTTCACCCAATAAATATTTTTCGCTTAGTTTTATATTATAATTAAGTACGGTGTCGATTTTTATTATGCGTTTCGGGATGAAGTTGTTTTATTTCTGTAATAAAATCGTGTTAAGATGTAAAGTTTTACAGCCGGCGTTATGTGAAATATCGTAAACAAGACTTAAGAATATTGCCAAACGTATTTCATATTAAATTATCTCTTCGTTCGCTTGATAAATTCAACGTTGAAAACTACAATATAATGTAATAAAATATACTATTAAAAAATGAAATAAATCGAATCAATAGAAATCTTATCTTATCTACTTACTATATATCAACTTTTAAATATCATTATTTTATTTCAATTATTTGTAAATATGTTATGTAATGGTAATATAATTAATTCATCAATATATTTTGTGTTTTATATGGCATATTAGCATTAATTATTAATAAATTCTTTGTAATACATTTTAGTTATAAATTATGATGATTTGATTTTAACGAATCGAGATATGGTTTGCAATTATAATTTGATTTTAATATATATATATATATGTATATATATATATATATATATATATATATATATATATATATTGGTAAAATAAAATACATTATTGAAGTAATATTTTATCTATTTCTTCTTTTTCCTATTTATCTAAATTCCCAAAACTATATTATTTACATTTTTTAAAAACCAACTTTTTCGTTTATGTAATTTTTTTCAATATAATAGCAAATCCATATAATTCGCTTGTTCAGCTTCTGACATTATTTTGTATCCTTTATCACAGCAGTTTATTACCAGCTTTTTTAAATTATTTTCCAACTTCCACCCGGTAAACTATTATATTTTTTTCATCTAAATAAATCTTGAAATATTGAAACCAATAGCTTATATTTGAAAAATACCAAAATTCAGTCTACATATAGGTTTTTCAGAAATGTTCAGAATTTTTTATCATAGAGCTGCATATTTTTTTATTCTAATTTAGATCCTATTGTTTACGATATCATAAATTCAATTAGTAAAAATATTTGTCTGTTTCAAAACATTTTTCTCGTGACAAAAATTTTATGGTGAATTTGAAACTAGTTCAAAAACATCCTTATATGATAAATCGGTATAAAATTTGTTTCAAAAGCTAGAAAAAAATATATAAAACGGGTTAAACATCATTTCCGAACTTTTCGAATTCTCCGCGTATATATTGATCTCGAAACTTTTTTACGGTTAAAATTTTCTTTGAAATCTATCGCGAATCGACATTATTATCATCGTCGCCATCGCCATACGAATTCCTATTCAATAAAACGGCATAAAATATTAGCGGCGCAAAAGTGCATCGTAAAATCGAATGCGAACGAATTAGATAAAAATCGTTAAAGTCGCCATTACAACTACTATTACTTACTTACTTACCGTTCCGAAGAAAACAAAATACAAAAAAAAAAAGAGAGAGAGAAAGCCACCATTTGAAACTTTCTATATATGCACTGTATGTGTGTGCGTTAACTTTTACTGGAGCATTTAACGGGAACAAATAAATTCGAAACGGTCCTTAATGTTCTCGTACTATATACGTTTCGAACAGGACGAACACTTGGAACCTTTTTAACGGTCAACCGGTCGCCTTCGATTTTCCAACAGGCGCAGTTTTTTTTATGATTTTTATGCTATTTTATTTTATTTTTGGCCGCCCACCGCGGGCAAGAAGATAATTGCACATAAATAAAGTAACGCTGTGTGCTTTCGGTGTGGAACATTTTGAGAACTGCGCCGCCCTTTGTGTCTTGGAAGCTAATTAAAAGTTCAACGGACGAAAAGTGCTGAAAGCTTTCCACGCGTGTATGTATGTATGTTGGAAAATAAAGAAAAGCGTTCGACATTTATGTGTTCGACAATGGAAAAAATTTCTTTTCCGCCTTTCGACACTCTTCTTCCGTTAGTTCCAAGTTTCTATATCCGCGAGAGGAATATTCGAAAAGTTTGCAACATTATTTCGATAGTCATTCTTCCTTTTTGTGCAACATTTCAATACATGAAATTAATTATTTTATATATAATTAAATATTTAACTATATTAAGAAATCATATTATGATTCATTATATCAACGAGAATATATCTAATGATTTATATAATAAATTCTTGCATATTAATTATAATATTCAACCGTCAGATTTATTATTTTAATCTACCAATACATAACTAACCGGAATATAAATGTTGGCATTCCGAATCATTTACTTTCAAATGATAAAAACTTGAACTTTTCCAATAGTCCTCGTTGAAAATTTTTCGCATGAGGTTTTTCCGTCCGTATGTTCCTTTTTTCTTCTTTCTTTTTTTTTGGCTTCTTAACGAAGTCGTTAAGGCCAGTGAAATATACGTCTGGTGATTTGGCCTTTATTAGTTTTTACGGGTCAACAGTTTTTCCATCTTTTACGATTCTCGCTAATTTTTCATTTTGTGCCGCTGCATACTTGTGACTCGAATTCATATATATAATTTTCATATGCAACTCATTGACTTTTTATTGCTGTCAAAAATTCAGAAAAAAAATATTCCTTTAAAGTAATAAAAAAAAAATATGAAAAGCGTATTTTTTTCAACATAATTAAAAAATAATAATTTTAATTAAAATCAGATTATAAATATTACAACTACACAAAAAATTGAACATATTTTTTTGTGGTTAATTTATTTATGTTTTCTCATAATATTTTATTTTGTTTAACGATACGATAAGAAATTCTTATGCATAGAAATTGTTCCAGAATATTTATTAAGTGCCTTAAACACAGATTTTAAATTCGGAAGAAATATCGAGTCGAAAATGAAATATAGCAAATTTTACTGTATTCTTTGCATATTTGTCTTTAATTTAAGAAAATTCAGTCTTATTGGCAATGAAAACGATTCGCAAAGTCGAAAAGCTCCTTTGAATTCGAATATAAATAAATTTGAAATGGCTTTCAACGCGGCTTAAAATTTCTTATATACGTATATACAAAAATATATACCAATCTCACGTAATATATTTATTTATATATTAATATTTATACGTGTATATATGTGTATATATATATATATATATATATATATATATGTGTGTGTGTGTGTGTGTGTGTTTGTGTGTGTGTGTGTGTGTGTGTATTATATAATATTATTCGATGAAATAATAATAAACGCCGTTTTATTTACATTCAACGTTGCTTTCTCTAGAATTCTTAATTGGAAAGTGAAATCTCTCGTGCGGATTTTCAGTTTTGCAAAATTTTCCTATGCTATTCAAAAAAGGAAACTTTAAAATTTTCGCAACTTTATCGAATATTAATTTTCGTCCATTATCTAACGTTCCGTTTTCGGATGCTATCCATATTTTTTGGCAGTTTACTTTCATCAAAAATTCAATATTCACATTAATAACATAACAATATATAATGTCGCGTAAATATTAATAAACATAATAATATATTTTTCATCTGAATCAAAAATATTTTTTTGCACGAAAAATGATGATTTTAATTACAATCATAAAACATTTTTAATTTTATCCAATATCATATAAATCATTATGAATGATCTAAATATTGTATACGAGAAAATTCATTCGATCCATCGATCGTTATAAAAACCTCAATAACGACTCGAATAACATTATTATAATTTTTATTTTCAATATTGATCGTTGAATCGCGTCAATTTTAACCGGTCTCGGTTCGAAGCCCATTTCGTTTATCAATTGACTCGTACAAATTTAATTAACGGCCATTGTGACGACGTTATTCGTTAATATATGTCGGTGAAATCAATTAATACGTATAAACACATCGTTCTCGACATTCGTACACGATCTAAAATCATATAAAAATTTTAATTTTTATAATTATTATTATTATTATCTAAATATATATTATGTAATAATAGAGTGAATAGATTTGTTTAAAACTATTTTTTTTGATAATATTATTGGTTTATATAGAACATTAAGTAATTTATTTATGAAAAAATATTGTTAAAATATTCTATGAAATTGATATAATAAAATCGTTATTAGTATTATTTAATGAAAATTCTTCAGATTATTGCCTCATCCCTCTGTCTATCTTTATTGATCTCGTTACATAGCAAATTACATTGAACTATTTGTAATTAATATAACAAGACGATCACGTTGTGTATAATTCGACATTATTAACCAAGATCATATTATACAAATATTAAAATTATATTTATTTATTATATTAAATCATTGATAATGATTTAAAATTCAAAATGATGTAATTTTTAAGCATACAATTGGTTAGAAATAAACAATATCATATAACTCGACGAAAGCTGAAATCTGCACATATAAATTAAACGTTACGTCGAAAAACGTAATACGTCATACAAAATACAACCTTTTATCTATGTTTTAATTGAAAACAATTCGTTTTATCGGATACCATGTTTTCGATTCATTTACGTGTTAATTATAAAAGTAAACGATATGCATGTTACATGTACTTAATCATATATAAATTTCATTTTGTGTGTGTGTGTGTATAATATATTTATATATATAATGACTTTAAAAATTTTGATTTTTTTATGAAAATATTAGGCTTGAATGAAATCTAAGAATTTAAATTCGAGACACCTAAAATAAACTGTATATTTTCCGAATATTTTAAAATCGTTTGATACAAGTTTTGTTATAAAAATATAATATATTTTCAATTTAAATAATGCACGTTCGATTAAAATAGTATACGAAAAATTTCAATTCAAAAATTCGACCGGAGAAAATTGAATATTTTTCCCTGCCGTAGTTTTTCCGTGCGTTTTTCCGCGTTAACGAGCGTTATTTCAATTAAATAAAAAAAACATGTTTTCCTCTATATTATATTTCGCATTTTTCCATTTATTTTCGCTTTCATATTGATTTGAATGTCACACAAATAAATATAATATAATACGAGTTTCATAAATTACGAGTTTGCAACCTGATATATGTAAGTGTTTTGTTTAAAAATCAACTTGTATATATTAATAATAAATATAAAATACAGTAACTATTTATACACTTCAGTATAAATTTTGAAAATTTAACATTTTTTATATAAATATTTTTTTCACATACATATAATACAAAAATTGTCATTTAATAATAAACTAATATAACATTATAATATTATATAAATATATATTTTATTATTAATATTTTTTATTAAATTTATAAATATCACATCACACGATATATACTTGCGTTTCTACATTTAAACATCATAGGAACCTTTATTTGCATATGATTATCCATCATCACCCTTTGTCTACAACAATATTATTCTATTTATACACGTAGGCAATATTCCAGAGTTTCTCAAATGTTTATGCGCGTACGTTTTAGTCGCGTGTAACAAACCGTTTCAAATTCGAATATACATATTTCCATTATTTATTCATACGCTTCCAATTTTATTCTCGTATAATGCCATTCGCCTACTCGATCTCGGAATATATAATATATATATTTTTTTTCAGCAATTTCTCCATATCGTTTCTAATAATATTTTTCTTTTTCGCATCCCATCTCAGACAACGTGTTAAAATATAATTTTCACGCATCGTCGCGTATGTTTTCGTTGAAAACGTGTCACAAATGTAAGGCGGAAAAAATAAAGTTACTTTAGTAAACTGCGAAAGCCGAACGAAATCCATTCTGACTTTGTTTTCATGATAAGAAAAGAAAAGAAGAAAAAGGCGAAATTGTAGTATGTATATATATATATATATATATATATATATATATATATATATATATATTGCCTTACTAAAGTCCTTTTTCTGAGCCGGAAACACGTTAATTTATTTACACCGCGGTAATCGGTTTACGTCTTTGAAATTGATTTAGGAAAAGAGCGAACGGTTTGAAACAAGTTTTAATGTCTTTTCTACTTATTTCGTTTTTATATGTATATAAATTAAATATGCAGATCTCTTATATTATAAATAATTAAACATCAAATCCATACTAGTTTAATACGAGATCGTATTTTATACAATTTTTTCTCGTAAATTAACTTTCGATAAAAAAAATTCCTGAACATATTGTTTATAAATAAAAATTATAATATTTAACCACAGTATATTTATTATATTTCTATATAATTTTCAAAATTATATAATTTTAACATATCCAAAAATAATTTTATACGTAAAATGTTCAAACATTACTAATTGATCTAGTATAAAACCTTTTTCCATTATATAAAAAAGGAAACGCACAAATTTCTCAACATAATTAATTTTTAATAGGCACAAGAAAGCCTGCTTCGTTAAACAACAACATATAAATAAATACAAAAATACAACAAATAACAAGTTCGTGTTGTATCAGAATGTAAATATTTAAAAAGCCTTATGTATACGCATTAAGTTTTTTCGATGAAATTTTGCATTTTCAACACGTAAAGCGTATAATTTTCATTTCGCATCTTATTCTTTTTTCATATTTTTATAAAAAACATGTGCGTCAATTTTTTTTATCATATTATAAACACATGCACGTGTTGAAATAGTATAATTTTAATATAAAATAATATACAACTTTCTTTAAAATTTCGAATAAAAATTTATTTTTTCAAATATGAAATGTCTTAATTAAAATGTTTTGATTTAGTTATTAATTTGTAAACATTTTATAATCTATATTATGTAATGATTTAACTGAAAGATGGATTCGATCTCTACTTACATAAGCATTTCTTTTTTTTTATCAACCCTGTTCACATTTTTTCGGTTTCCATCGAAAGATTTACGCGGTCTAAATACTTTAATGCTAATGCGATCGCGTTGGACCTCGGTCTTCTTATTTCCATTATTTATTTTTATGCATCTCTTATATTTATTTATTTATTTATTTTTGACTGTTTTGTGAAGCAATGGAAAAAGAAGGCGGTTAGTCAACCGATATACAAGCGTTATGACGATCAAAATATCAAGATAGCATCGTCGAATTACGCATTGCGAAAGGGTCTAGCCCTAGGGATAAGACCCAAATCACACGGAAACGTCGGTATGCGGGCAAAAACCCATAAGGGTCAATGGGCCTACGGGGGTTGTCCCTATTTTAAAACAGTCTCAAACGAACCCGGGGATGTCTGACCGACAGGTATTTCCTCATGAAAAATAAAGCATTTTCCACGTTCATTTCGTATACATATTTGTTTATATATCTGCAATACTTTCTCGTATCGCTTAACATGATGGTTTTACTAGTAATAATTATAATAATTTTCTTTAAATATTTTATGGTATAATTTAATCATTAAATGTTAAATTACTCTTGAAGAATAATATATATAATATATATATATATATATATATATATATATATATATATATATATATATATATATATATATATATATTTCTAAAGTAATAAAAATATTTAAAAATTACGAACTCCACTTTAATATACATTTTATTATGTATTTTCTGAGAATAAAATCGTTTTTATCGGTAATCAAATTAATTATTTTTCTTATCTAAAAACCAATTTTGCGGAATTATTTTTGTATTTACAATTGAATTGTTAGATTTATAAAAAGAATTCAATATTAATCGATTTCAATACATATTGATAATAATTGTCAAATATTATCAATACTTTTTATACGTATAATAAAAATAATAATTTTGATAATAAGCAGCATTGAAAAGTTGAATTTTCATTATTCGATCATTTACCATATACAGATTAAAAATTGAACACATTTTCCAATGGAAAAAATTTGAAATTTTAATTTAATAAATTAAATTGCAAAACAGATTATTGCATATTTTATGCTTACAAAAGGACACACAACAATTTACTATATAAAATGTCATATAAAAAATAATGCTACTATTTTTTTAATGTCATTATTATCTTAATATATTTGTATATTATAAATAAATCTTATCATTTACTTTTCTAGATTGATAATTCAGCTTAAACATTAAAAAGACATTGTTGAAATTATCAGTAACATGATATAATATTTCCAATTAATACTTTATTAAAACGTTGTTCATATTATATAAAATAGTACGTCATCGTTTTTCGAATGAAAAACGATGTTCTTTTGATGCCACGATTCAGAAGGGATACGATTAATTAAAATTTCCCTTTAGAAACAAAAACCATAAAATTATTATTCCTTTCATGTATTACACTCACTTAAATAAATACTCTTCGGTTAAAATTATACCAATATTTAAATTTTGAATAAATAGACAATTTTTTATATTTTTAGATACGTCACTGTATTTTCATATGCATTATTATTTAACTACATATTAATAATATAAATCTTATAATATTTTATATTTTTCATTAATAAAGTCATCAACTTGACTGAAATATTTAAAATTATAATCAAACACAGTATATATACTAAAAAATCCAATTAAAAATATGATTTAAAAATGAAAGAAAAATTCTGATATTCCGAAGAATTTCCCATAGGAACTCAGTAGATTTCAATACAAACAAAAGTTTAATTGAAATGCATTCTAAAGCAAATCAATCCGATTGCAATATAGTTACTATTGTAAAATATGAATGAGATTTTTTTTTAATCTTTATATATTATATGTAATATAATATAAATGTGCAAATAAAATTTTTTATATTTTTTTTAATAGTACAGTAATGAAATTTTCACGTTTAATTTAATTTGTACATAAATAACGAGAAATTATATATGCAATATATTATAATTACTATATACAAATACGAGTATATGCACACATAATCATAATAATTACACAGTTGATAAAATTAATCGGATTAAATGGGAAATCTTTGCAAGAAAATGTTTGTACTTTGACCGTCTTTGAATTAGCGCCCAGTTGAGTTTTCATGGCGTTATAATGATACCATAAAAGAGAAACTTCGGATATTAATACAGAAACTGTACCGGTAATGGTATTACTTTAACTTATATACGATAATAATTCTCTACTTAACTTTCTATTAACTCGATTTAATTTCTTTATTGCGTGCAAAACGTCGTATTTCGCGTTCGCGTGTTTAAAGATAAATTCGATATTGGATCGTTTCGAATTTTACCAAAATTTAATTATTCAAAATACCCGAATCGAATTCAAATCGATTTGTCTTCATTCATATATACATACATACATATATATATATATATATATATATATATATATATATATATATATATATATATATATGTATGTATGTATGTATGCGTATGTGTGGTTAAATTACAGTCAATGCATAAATTGTAAAATTAAGTTTTCATATAAAATTAAATAATTATTTAGATTATATGTTCAGATCACATTTTTTATGTATGAAATTATTTGAAAATATATAAAAAATAATTCCTATTAATGTTGTTTAGTTTATATTGTTAAATATTTATCGAATAATGATTTATATAATTTAAGTTTAAATTACATTTTTATTTAAACTATATAATATTAATTGTAAAATTTCAAAAATTACTTCTCAGCTTTATCCTTCTTTCTCATATATAAATACATTTTTTTTCACACTTTTTACCTATTTTGATATTTTTTACGACGTTATAAAATAATATTTTATATAAGTAATCAATTGAAGTTCTTTTTTTTTTTGGTGATTATGTGTTTAAAATTAATAATAAGAATTATATTTTCAATTCAAAATTAATTTATTATTGCAACACGAACATATTAATTGTTTTTTTTTTATAATTGTTCGTTTAATCCAAAAATATAAGATATGCGAGGTAACGATATCCGTAAATTCCACATTACGTACGAAACGAGCATCGAACACTGATCGTATATTATTTAAGATATAATAATCGGTATAATATTTTAATTTGAGGTCGCGGTCTGAGTCGGAATCCGTGGAAAACTAATAAGAGCATATCAAAAGCTTAAAACCGCAACCGAACGGAACTTTCGGCTTCTCAAAATATTCCGTTCGCCTGTTAGATCAGCTTTTCTATCGAGGCTTTCAATAATCCGATGCAAAACTTTCGACCGAAATGTTCACCAATAAACTTCAACCTTTTCTCGTTCGATATTCGATATATATTATATATTGTTGAAATATTCATAATCGTTTATCGTCATTATGAATAAACGATATTTCAATATAATCACGTTTCGACGTTACGAGGAAAATATATATTAAAATTATGATATTATTCGACGGTGAAGTTAAATTGTTTTTTTTTTATTTGATATCACGTTATTTTACACGTTGATCATTTACCCTTATAATTTTCTAAGATGAGGGAATTTTCTTGACACGTGTCATCAACAATAACAATGTGGCGACCTGCTGAGTTACAAATATCGTAATATATTTTCATATTTATATATAAATGTGTACGTGTGTTTTTAAATCGTTTTACGTATAAATATATTTTTGACAAAATGTAACAAATATTGTTCATAAATATTTAGGTAAATATAAATCTTATTTTTATTGCACATACATCTACCCAATTTTTTATAAATTTTTGTAACTTTAACCTTTTAATTTTTTTTATATAAATTCATCAAAATTACGAAAAAATAATTGTATTACTAATTGATCTTTAATGAAACTAGAACTTTTCAAACTACATTTTATAATGCTTTCAGGCAGAAAAAAATGAAAAATTAAATTTTCTTTTCATTTTCTACTATAGTATATTGCATAATATAAGAAAATACATCACAATTTCTCGTTTTTCCCCTTTTTTTGTTTTTTGAGAACAGGATATCGTTCCATTCTATTTTTATTTTCAATCGAAATCAGTTGTTATAAATTTTTAAACTTAAAAGTATTAAAGATAAAAGAGGGCTACAAAGATTTTAACGAGTTTCTTTATTTTTTATATAATATAAAACTTGTACGAAGTCATCTACGAAAATGTAGTCCATTATGATAATACGATTTACTCATAAGACTTGCATATTACGAGTCACAAGTTCTGACTCCAGATATACTATACATTAATATTAATATTAAATAAAAAATAATTTAATTTAATTTACTATGCATTATAAATAATAATGCAATTTTACTTGAATTTCTTCTTCAATTTTTTTTGAATGATTTTTAGTATTTATTTACCTTATGTCAGAGGAAATCTAAACGACAATTCCAATTTTCGATCATTTTTTGCAGTAATTGAGGCCTTATAACAATGATAAAGAGGAAAATATTGTCTTCCAAGGTCTCAATTGTTCACTGCTTATCGACATAGTTTAGATATATTGCTATCGGAATAATTAGTCCGACAATGTTAAATCGCATGATCTAGAAGACTAATTCACAAAATCATTTTCACCAACAATTTTGTTTTGAACTTATTCAACAAATGTTCGACAACCTTGTGGTTATGTGGCTTTCAATTCTTGCACGATTTGAATTTTGCAAGTCTCTAAATTCAAATCTTTCATAAAGTGAATGAACACAGCTCCGATTTAAGAGCACCGTTTGAATGGACTCATTTGGATATTCCTCCATATATAAAGCTCCATAATAGCAAAAGCTTCTTTGGATCGCACCGTATTACAACTCTGACAACGCCTGTTTTATCTTTTAAAGCAAAATTAGTACACAATCATTTATTTGATATGCCATTTCTCGAATTGAAATGGCATATCAAACTAAATACAACAAAAATTATATATATTGTATTAATATAATTTAAATAAAATACTTGTAAACGAAACGAGAATGTAAAATACAATTTTAACCCGTTTTCAAAGTTTGTCATCGTAGGTGTTTTATTGGCACGTGACGTTTCAATTACGCGGTCGCTTAACATTTGCGGTTAGAATCGAGCTCACTTCGCCACACCCTTAACACTTGCGTCAACCCTTTAATTTATTTTCATATTTTTCCCGGGTAATATTTATGAACACGTCGTCATTTTTTCGAGTAAATAACTGTCCGGAGTCTCTCCTTACTCGCTGTTTTTTTTTTCCAGGATATTTTTTCACCTCCTCCGCTTTTTTTCAGGAACGTATAACATATAAAATTGCTTTCACGCTGCGAGTATCGGAGCGTAAGGAACATATCAAAAGCGAAAAACTCTTTCTGGATATTTCTATTGGCTTTTCTTTTTCAGAGAACGCCGTTTTGTGCGTTCTTTTTCAACGTTTTATTATTATTAATATACTGAAAATATCGTTTTATATTTTTATTCCATTATAACGATTTTGATTATTTTTTTTTATATAATAAAATGTATAGCGAATCAGTTGTATTACAATATACTTATATTAGTTATTATTTTTTAAACAGCCACAAATATTGATGCATTAAATTATTCATATTTTACTTTTCATATCAAATAAAAGTAATACAAACGTTTTGTAAATCCACCATTGCCAGTTTTAATATGAATATTTTAATATTTAAATCACACTCTTTATATTATATACGATGAAAATACATTTAACGATATGCCTGAAATGGAACAAAATACCCGTATTATGGTTAACCGCATATAGCCGTTATAAATATATCTGCGACGAATCGTATTTAACTAAATGGAAATTTCATTTTAATGAATAGTTTAAAATTTTCATTATAAAAAGAAATAAACTAGTTTCAAAAATTTACGCGACTAACAATGTTCCATTCCCGATATGACCCTAAAGGAATAAGGGTAGAACCGGGATAAAAATGAACGGTAGGCGGTTCGTAAAAAAAAAAATGTGGAACGTAAAAATTTATACAGATTACCCCCGTCGACGAAAGGCAGTAAAACGGCATGGGCGGCCGTGTGGGCGGTTTGGAAAAACAAAGAGTGCAAAGTTGTGTAGTTTTTCTCACTTTTTTTTGTTCTGCGTTTTTTTTTATATATAAAACATAAGCGAACAGTGTCTGCGACGGGCGAGCCTTGTGTCGAAAAGGGTCAACAAAAACCCCAGTTTCCCCCGCCCACGTCCCCCTCTCCGTTTACGAGGGACTTTTGCGTGTCATATTTTCCTTATTTTTCCTATTTTTTTTTCTATATATTTCCTTTCTCTTGTTGATTCTATAGCTCGTTTCTATGCTCGATTTTCGACTCTTATGCCCTTTTTTTTACGATGCGAATTTATGAATACGTTACGCCGCTTCAATAGACGTAAGCCTTCGAAAGAGCGCATTGCACTTTTTTTCAAAATATCGCAAAATTCGACATTTCAATGTTATATACATATATATAAATACATTTTATATATTTTAATAATATTTATAAACACATAATACAACATCAATATTATTTTTATATATTTTTTTTAAACCAATATGATTAAATTAAATTTTTGACATTATCTATTTTCGATAAAATACAATATATTTATGATAATTGTAAATTATCAAATTTAAAAGTTAATTATATTACAACAAACAAATCAAATTTTAAATCATGAATATGTTTTCATAATAAAAAAAACGTGTGAATTATTAATATTTCAATTACGTTTTTATTGTTTGTACAACAAAAGCATTATCAATTTTGATATAATTTACAATTTATAGATAAAAAAACAATTAAAATACATAATATATTCAGTTTAAATCTTTTATTTAAGACGATCGTGTGAATTTTATTTTTACTGAAAGAAAAAAATTTTTTTTTGATATTGTGAAGTCAAATAGAATTATATAAATCAACTAAAAATATTTTTATTTACAACTAATTACGTAATTAATATAAAAATAAAAATTTCAATTTTAATACTGAGTTTTCAATTTCATATATAATAATATTACTAAAATTGAAATGAAATATTTTATAATATAATTAAATACGTAATTTAACAGTTAAACTGCTTTGTAGATATTATAATACAATTTAAACCGAATTGGTTGACCGATGCTCATTATATAAAATAATCTTAAATATATTTCAATACGACATCTATATATTTACCATATATTAAATATACGTAATTTATATTTTATATACATATGAAAAAAAATCGATAAAATTCATAGGGTATTATTATAATATTTATAGTAATCGCATTACGATCAATAAAAGTCGCATCCAAAAATAGTGGTACGAATATAAAAGCGTCAAACAACGAAAGCCTTAATAGAATTGAATAGTTATTACGATACTTTTATGTACATTTTTATGTGGCCATAACACGTGTAAACATCTCGATACAATTTTTTTTTCACCACAAAAATAATATTATACATAATCCACTTCGTTTCGCAAGCATAGAAAATAATATAAATAAATAAACGTACGAAAAAAAAACGGAAAAGATGTTTGCCATTTTCGAATTAACCACGTTTTATCGTTTTCCTAATCGATTTTGAAAGCAATTTTTTTTTTGTACGAAATAAGTTTGAAATGTTTATTATTGTTTTTTTTTTGTATTATAAAATGACCGATATTTTCGATCCTCACTGTATATCTCAACTAATATAAACTCAAAGACGCGCACGGTTTGTGACATTAAAAAATAATAAAAAAAAAAAGAATCTGTTCTTTCGCATGCAAAGACGGAAAATGGATTTTTCTTCTTTTTTTCACTTTTATTCTCGGAGACATCAAACGTAAATTTTTCATTGCGGACGATGAAATTCTATACATTTTTCGCGATATTTTTTTTTACGGATGAATAATTTATTTTAAAGATTTTATGAATATTTATGACGATGTTGAATAATACACATCTGGGATAGTTCAGTCGATAACGTGCTTATTTAACGTGTAGCAATTTTCGGATTCGAGTCCCAAGATATCGCATGCATTTTCAATTTTTATTCATGAAAAATAACTTTATATACCAAATATAACATTATAAAGAAAAGCAAAAATATATAAGACCGTTTGCTTATATTATATATATATAGAAAAAATATATTATTAAATATTATGATATATATATATACCATATATATATATATATATATATATATATATATATATATATATATATATATATATATATATATATATTAAATATTAATTTTATATTATTTTATACAGCGTTTGTTATAATGCCGATATAATTACAATAATCTCGAATGAAAAGAAATATTTTGAACGTACTTGAATATCGGCGAAACGGACGAAATTCAATTTAAACGTTATTTTAATAAATTGTTTATAAAGTGAAAATTGTTCGAAAATTATAAAACGAAAATTTCTGTTTTAATTACTCCTGCAATGATTAATTATTTCGTGACACTGATGAAACATTGAAGACTTAATTATTGTATGGACTAAATTCAGTCAAATATTAACACAATGTCGTCAGACGCTTTTATAAAATAAATTAACTTTTGTTTTGTTTCGTCGTACTTTTTTTTTCTTTTTATGTTAAATAATATCTTTTATCGTCGTAAAGAATTATCTTCATTAGTAAACACGTTCAACTTATATATATATATATATATATATATATATATATATATATAGTATGCATTAACTCGGCGATAATGAATTATTAATTACTATGCCATAGCGTAATGCTTAAAACGATATTTTGATTACTTTGTATCCATTTTATATGCATATTTTCGAACATAAATATTTTCGCATATATGCATAATATATAAATATGTACAGTGTTTTCTATTCAAATTAATCGCGTATGGAATTAGCATTACATAAATGAATGTATCATATAAATTTGATAAATTTGAATTTAACAAGCTCAAATTTTAAACCATGTACACAAATTTGTAAAACATTTATTATAAACTTAAATTTTTATACAGAAATCGATATAAAAATTTATAATGAGTATTTTTTGAGATAATTTATATATTCATATATTTATATATATATATATATATATATATATATATATAGTATTTTTATGATATATTTTAAACAACATTAAAAAAAAACTTCATGAATATTTATCAATTTTTGGATATAAAAAAACAGTAACTAATTACATCATTAAAATATTTTATAACACAATATAACAAAATTTATTCTCTTTAGTAAAAATTTCTTTATATAAAATCAAAACTTATACATTATATACAAAATTATTACTGAAAATATATATTATTATTATTAAAAATATTTCTATTTGTGCGTAATGATTTTTTTCTTAGTATAAAAATCAAAAGGTTAAAAATATACGAACAAAAACCTTCTTTACAAAAAGAAAGGAAAAATCTTCAAACAGATTCAAAAATGAAGCATATTTTTGAGTCGACTTTCAATTTTGCATACCGTAGACGACGAACAAAATTAAATTTTAAATCTTTTCCAAGATATATATATATATATATTTATATATATATATATAAATATATATATAATATTTGGCATTTGTATTCATCGTTTGACGTCTTAGCGACTTATTATTATTTTATATACATAATATAGAGCCTCACGTTTTATTTTCGCAGCTTCGTATATACGTTACATTTTAAGCATTTTATTCTTATATAATACTCATATACGTTTGCGACAAGCCTTTTCATCCGAGCTTATTTCGTATTCAAAGGTGTCGACGGAAGTTATTGTTTTCCGTTTTTCCTCTTCTTTTTCGTGTTTTTTCTTCTTTTCTTTTCTTCTTTTTTTTGATTCTTTTCATCCGAGTTCGTCTTTTTCATCCCGTTTTATTTTCGTATACTTGCGCCCGGAAGGCTTTCGCGGAGTCGTGTTCGATAACGCATTTTCATTGTCGTAAACGACTAGACAGCCCAAAATTCCATAGGCGCGTTTATATATCGAGTATGAGATATATATATATATATATATATATATATATATATATATATATATATATATAAATGCGAAATTTCCGCCGTTTTATTACGTCATATCCGTCATAAATTATGATGGAAGTCAGTTAACGTGACCGTTCTGCTATCGAGTCGTTTTATATACTGAAACATTTTTTTTTTTTGTAAAATATTTGCTTGAAAAACAATTACAATGACAATTATTTTAGTAAGGATTTATTAGCTGATAATATAGAAACGATTATTTTATATAAAACATAATTTATAATTAAGCTTTTGAAATTGAAGGCAATTTTTTTATAAATTTTTATTTTCATTCTTAAAAAAATATAAAAACAAATAATTTTAAAATGATTTTTTTATAAATATAAAATTTTAACTGAAGTAAAGCAAATAGTTGTATAAACATAGTTTTTTAATAATAAAAACATTATTAAAATATTATATATTATTTTATAATGTTTCTTCAATTTTATAATAAAAATCAAATAAAATAAACGTGTTTTCGATTAAAAAATTTCATTTAAATCTTTTTATTATGCATTATTTTAACATAAATGTTACATGACATTTCATCAACTTCTTTAATCATAAATATTCGTTTAGTTAATATGTAGAAATATTTATTGTAATATTTTTTTGTAAAACTGTTACAACTAGCATTATTTCGATTACAATCAATAATATTAATAATATTTTTTTCTCTATGGCTCATCTTTTTCGTATTATATTTATGACGGATTATGTTTTGAAAAAAAATAAATATAAAATTAAACGAAAAATACCAAATAAGCGATATCCGTTTAAAGGTTTGACCGTTAACAAAACGCCGCAATCGAAACCGTGGCCGTTAAACCGACGGTTAACGGCCAACGGTTAACGGATAACGGTCCCGTTTCGTTATCGCATCCCATACAAGGTATAATTTATTACAAAATGCCCGTTACATATTTGAACCCTAGTATATGTCGCGTGTGATGATGACGACGATGATGATGACGATGATCGGACCTAGAAATCTAATAGATTAAAGCCTGCACTAAATTTTAGACGTGATACTCGCACGGCTTTCTATTACCGTGTAATCGTTAAAGTTTAACGTAATAGCATCACGTTATCCGGTAACGGCGAATACATCTTAATAATATTGTGATCCATATTAATTTTATACATATATTACGACAACGATATTATATATACAATCAAATTTATAAATTTCTCATATACATTATATATATACGATGTTTAAAAATTATTGAAAAAAAATCATTATATTTATTCGTCTACATCGATGTTATTCATTAGATATTATTACGCTGATGTCAGCGTTTCTTCCAATTCCCAAAACATATCTGAAATTCGACCTTTTGGATAGCTTTAAGCTCTGTCAGCAATGTGCTTCAATCTAAACTATTCCCGTAAAACGGCGGTCCTTTAAAATTGTCTTTATTTTATCTTTTTATAATACAATGTATGACAAATGTGGAGATTGGGACGTTAACAACGTATTGTTTTTTTTTTCAATGAAAAATATATAAATTCCCTAATTATTTGAAAATATATTTATATTAAACCAATTGATGATTTTTTTGTTGTTGTTATATTAAACAAATAAATTAAATTTATTAAATTGAGTGAGATCATGTTTTTTTTCAACTCGATTGTTTGAAAAATTATATCGACACTTTCGGATCTCAAAAAAGAAATGTATAATGTATTATTAAAAGTATTCTCTTTATTTTATTGATTTATTATTATATACTTTTTCTCCAAAAATATAAGTACTGTAATTCAATCTTTATTTTTATACATATTTAATAAAAAATATTAATTCTATTTATTTTATAATACATCTATTAACATATGCTCAACCGCACATCTCCGTCATTTCTTTTATTATCAAGCGGTTTCTTAGGTTTTTTTTTCATTCGTAGCATATTTTCCGAAACGTGTCCGGAAAATTTTAATTAATACCTGAGCAAAAAAGGAAGCGCATTCAGTTATCATAAAATCGGTTAAATTAAGTGAAATTCACTTTCGAGCTGGAAACTAAACTGTATTTATTTGTGTATAGGTAAACTGCAATGCAGCCTTTTCTATGCAAAATTCGCCACCAACCCCCTTTGCAGATTTTGCACCACCAAGAACTAAAATTTTAATTACTGTATTAGAAATCCGCCGTAATTTTGTCTATTGCCAACGTTTTATCTCAAAGTATTACTGCAAAGCTCTCTTTTTAATTTAGATATAAAATACGTGCTGAATGTTCAAATTGTAGCTTGCAGCTGTGCACATTGAAACTTTGTTTTGTAACAAAAAATATTTTATATATATACACAATATTTATATTAAAAAATATAATATATATTATATATATCATTACATATATTTATAACGTATTGTTTCTTATTTTAACAATGAGCGATATAATAATATGTTACTCGTAATTCTCATGTAATGAGCATGTCTATCATACAGTAATAATATCACGTATTTCGATAATAAGTTTGAAGATTATACGTACTAGAAATTTGACCTTACGAGAAAAATATCAACCTTTGTAACACATATAAGAAAAAAGTTGGAATAAATCATTTTTCAAAGAAAATTCTATATAGAAAATGTTTCTTGTTTAATTTTAAAACTATTTGAGATTTTTTTTTTTATTAAAATTTTTAAATAAGAGTATTTTTAAAGTTAAACTTCTTTAATTTTCTTCATTTGAACATTTACATGAATAAATTATAATATTAACTAATATTAATTTATATATTTTTTATAAATATTTAATATTTTATTAAATTATATAACGTTCTGAATATAAACATATATTTATTAAAAATTTTAACATTTTATGTACATAATTTTACAAACTAAAAAATTATAAATAATAATGAAAAATCAAATAAACTTTTGTGGCGAAAACCTAATACAAAATATTTCGACATAAGCAATTTATTCATTATATTATTTTGGCAATTATAATATTTATGCTATCAAATATATGAATATAAATATTGTACGTTAATGAAATAAAATCGTATTATCATAATATTCCAACATTCAATGCGATATTAATGCCGTCATAACGACATGAAGAGCAATAAATAAATATATAAATAAACACCGCAGTAGACAGACGCAAAATGTTTACAAATTTGTTTTTCCACCGAGCAAAATTAATATGTCTCCTTTTTTTCTATCTGTCATTTTTCAGCCGGAGAGAAGAACTTTGAATGCAGCAAGATTGATTACTTTCCCAAGGAGGAGTATTCACCGGATCCCAATGACTCCACCATGGCCATACCATGTAAATATACACAATTTTCTTTTTTTTTTTAAAATATATTTTCCACGAATTTTCCGCGCATATTTCACCCTCTCCGCTTGCTGTCTCTCATTTTCTCGGTTAAACATGATTTATCGCCGTTTGCGACATATATAAGATTACGCGTTTTACGTTTTTCAAATAGAGATGTATTATTAAAATGTTTCAATTAAGGGAGAATCGACAAAACATGGACGTCTTAAAAATATCTATAAATAAATAAATATATGTATATATATACAAATATCACATTTTTAATGTCATATTTTAAACCAATATTATTCCTTATCTGTTTATTGTAGAAATTATATATATAATATATCGATCAAATATTGGTTTTGAACATATGAATTAAAAAAATAAGACGATTGATCACCTTAATATATAAATAAACTTGATAGCAAAATTAAAAATACATATTATATATATTTCAAAGCGATCTCAAACAATTTGATAAAATTTGATATTCTAACATCTGCCGTTTACTATCGGTCATAATTTTATGATTCCCTTCAATCCTTTCATGTATGCTAACCGAAAATTTCCATTTTGCTCAAGATCAACACTATACAGTTTCAAAATTAATGTATGTGTGTCATGTGAAGGAATAAGCTGTCCATTTTGCTAGTCATGAGCCAAATGTTGCAGCTGACATAGTCGAGCTTAATAATATCTATAGATAGACCGAATAGAAACATGTTGTCATATCATCGATTACATTTTTATGACTTTTTATTTAAATGATACGAAAATCATTATAAAATAAACTAAAATCATACATCATATCTGTCTAAATATCTAATAAATTATTTTTAATGATCAAACGCTATAAAATATTTATTATTTCATCTCAATATCTAAATACAATACTTGACCTGAGAGAAAATTGTTATATGGAAGATTGCTAAATCTTCAAATATATTAATTTATTAATTTAGGTCACGGATTTATTGCAAAAACAAGAACGCTGAATAATTATTCAATGAATCGCGTAGAATTTTGCATGGATTTAATCCGTGCTAAGTGAACGACTCCATAATTCACAAGTCAAATGAATTACACTTTTATTATTATTATTATTATTCGTTTTCTCACTATATTTACGATGTAAGGGTGAATTTATATTTTTTTCTTCCCCGAGGCGAATGAATATTTTTCCTAATTGGAAGATAGGTTTTTCCCAGAAGCGAAAGGAGCGTAATAAATAGGATACTTTGAGAATGAGTAATCATTTTTCACCAAGAATGAAGGGAAGCATTTTATTTACTCATATTTTTTTTGTGCTTTCATTTTATGAAAAAATTCATAGGGTGCCAAACAAAAGGCGGGTGCTCGTTTTAGTGAGGTTTTTATATTATGTATTGGTGACCGTATTGGTTAAAGCCAAATACGTAGTGAAAATTGCGAAATATAACGAAAATTAGATGTCATCGTCGTATTTAATATATTCGCAATATATTATTTCATAATATTAAAATATATAATTTGATATAAAATTTAAAATATATATATATATTTATAATTATTAATATTGTTGAATATACAATGTGGCTGTAATCGAATTGCGAAAAGTCCTATTTTCAAAAATCCAAAAATAAAAAGGTAAACCTCCGTGTTGAGCTCAACACTTCAATTTGCCTCAGAAACTGCCTATTAAAATTTAGGCAACGAAATAATAAAAGTTTTAATATCCCTGGGCGTCACGTAAAACATCACTCGTTCAATGTCCAAAAACTTTGCAACGGACCGAAAGAGATTTTACCGCGATTAAAATTATTTGCATTTTATACAAATTATGGTTGTTGTTTTTTTTCATTAAATTTTTATTTTTTCTACACTATTATTTTAAATAGTACTATTTTTTTCACTTTTAAAATATTCTATTATTTGATTTTAAAAAAAAAACTTGTTGATTCAACATTGTATAAAATAATTAAATCGTCACTCTTTAGTTTCAATAAAGTCACGCTTACAACGCGCATAAAAAAAATATAAATATTTTAATTTAATAATGATTATATATATATATATGTATATAATAGTAAAATAATAATTAAATTTTTCCACAGATGCCGTGACTAAATCGTCGTTTTTCCTATTATTAGCGACGGCCGTCATGTTCGCAGGCTATGTATGCTGCGCCATCGGTCACTGCGCTCGACATAGAAGAATTTTCACATTTTCATCCGGAGTGCTTTTCATAGTGTCAGGTAAACGATTAATCCCAATCATAATAATTAATATTATATACTGCATAAACGAGACTCAATCAAGTCTGTCAAGGTCAGAACTCTATGGACTCGGTCAACGCTGACAACTTTTGTCTTATTATAATAGACAATGTTCTCTGGAACAAAAGTTACACAACTCGTTTGTTGTACGCTCTAATTTTCATTTAACTAATGTAATGTTTAAAATTACACAATTCAATTATAAACCACTACGCTTGATTGATGAAAGTTGTCTTTTTTTTTGTTCTGCGCGCGTGTTTGTGCATTTTAACGAAATTAACTTTTGTGAGTCATTTGTGCGCTATTATCATACTGTAATATCGTTATTTTACAGACTAAAAGCGCAATACAATATTTATAATTACATTTTAATATATATATATATATATATATATATATATATATATATATATATATATATATATATATATATATATATATATATATATATATATATATATATATATATATATATATATATATATATATATATATATATATATAATATTACAATTATTTTTTTATTATTAAATTTTATAATTAAATCGCTATATTAAAAAATTGCTTTGTTAAATATGTAATCTCTTACTTGTTATTACTGTTTTAATTTGATGCCGTCAAATAAATATGAAAAAACATTTTCACAAAGAAATATTTAATAAACACAGAGATTTATCACAGTGTAATAAATAAAATAATAATCTTCACGAACTCTTACATGAAACTGATATTTTAATAGATTTATATCGTTAATTTCCAAAAAAAATATTCGCTGAAAAAATATATTACGAAGAGAAAGTTCTTAAGAATTAATATTTACAAGTTGAAAATAATTCTTTTTAGTTATCTACGAATTAATAAAATTGAGAAACTAGTCGATTTCATTTAATATAATCTTTCATTTTAATTCAATATTAAAATATAAAAGTCTTCGTCGATTCATATTTTATATATCTTTAGAGTAAAAACATTTTTCTATTAAAGTAATGACATTACATTAATTATAATTATATTTTTATTACCTCATTTAAGCATTATTAATTAATTTGATAATATGCTATGATTATATTCGTTGTTGAAACTTCATCAAAATTTCACTGCACGCTTCTCAAACCGTTTTGTAAACGATACTTATATATTTTTTTCATATTTTTATTACGTTCGCTAATGATATTTAAACTTGTCGTCACTAATTAAGCACATAATTTTTAGTCGTTCGTTCTTAATTACGGTTTTGTATATTTAGAGAAAGTGTGCGGAATTAATTATTTAAATGCGTGTTTGGGGTTATTTCAAAATATAATAAATACAATTTTCACTTAAAAAATACATACCATATATGTTGGTAAATTTTTTAAAGGATTTAATCAAAATATATTTGAATAATAATATTGAATGATTAAAAAAAAGACCACAATAAACAACGTATTATGAAAAAAAATTAACAAAAAAAATATATATATACTTCTCTTTAATATTTGTTTTCCGGATTTTTCGTTTGTAATCACAATTAAAAACGATTTTACCAACAAAGTCGTTGTTAATTGCGCTCGAAAATCGTAAAAAAGAAAATTACGCCAGTATATATTACGGGAAAGGAGAGTTGAGAAAGAAAAAAAACAACGCGATATATATATATATATATATATATATATATATATATATATATATATATATATATATATATTTATATATATATATATATATATATATATATATATATATATATATATATATATATATATAGGGTGCTTTTGTGAAAAGTGAACCGGTCGTGTGTCGCATTCTCTCACTTATCTTAATGGTTTTCGCACAATTTCACCCCGAGTCAGACCAGACGTCTCTGACTTACGAAATAACCTCCGCCTTGTAACCCTTAGAAAAACTACCCGTTTCAACTACGACTCTATTCGTCTCTCGTAGTTTTTCTTTAATTTTATTTTTTTAGCTTTTCACGCAATTAGATGTCTTTTTTTGTGTCGAACGCTTCTTTCCGCAACAACGATTTCAAATATACAGTAAAAAATATATATTTTTTATTATCCATATGAAATTTATAATACGCATAGAAGTAAATATTTTTTTAATTAATAATAAATGATAAATTAGAAATATCGGTTTATATTAATTAAATGTAAAATTTCCAATTAAACAATTTTCAATCTCAATTCTGAAATTTTCTTCCAGTCGGTTGAAATTTTCGATCTTAATTTACAATTTCTCATCCGATATTGAATTTCGGATATTTTAATTTATTTCTCATTAGCAATTTGCACATTATTATCGTTATATCAGATATAATATTATTTTATATTTTATAATTATTTTTATATAATTGATTGATTTTTATATAAAATAATACTAAAATACATCCTTATTATCATGTCTATATTTATATTGAAAATAAATATATCAAAATTATTTTTAATTTATATATCAATTACAAATATATTTTGATATGTAATATATAAAATGTAATAAAGGAAAAATGTGATACTGAGAATCATATAATATTATATTTCTCATTATATAAAAGAGATTACAGATAATTCCAGAAAATGTTCTAAAAACGTATTCATTTTCATTTTTCACATTCATATTATATAATTCGTCTACTGACAGTATTTTTTTTCTTACTCTTTATAATATTGTATATTTATTATTTTATTATATAAACTATTTTTCAAAATTCTAACGTTTGCTTTTGTAATGTTTACAAATCAATTACTCGATGAATATTCATAATAGTAATTCAAAAGATAAATTTATTTTTCTTGATCAAAATAATAAAATTTTTATTATTGAAAATCTATAGTTATGTATTTTTTAGTTTGTAACTTTAATATTTAGTGTTAAACGATAAAATTTTATTTATTGAAGATTTTCTTTCGTGAAATATTAAAAATAAAAAAAATCATTCTCAATATTTACTTCGACTGTTATTTAACAACACAATATAAAACATACAATTTTAACAAATATACAATATTTTGTATATCGAGTAAAACTAAGCAATTGTGATCTTTTTTTATTCAGTTTTCTTATACCAAAATAAAAATGTTTAAAGATTTTACTATTATGTCTTTCTTTTACAAATAGATCAAAAATCCATACTTTTCATGTTAAAAAACTACTTTATATTGAATATTTTGATAAATAGTTTGGCTATTTTTTATATCTATGTTTAACTTTTTGATCTCTTCCTTTATATTGATATTTCATCATCAATAAAGAAAATAGAAAGAAATGTCATTGTTTTCGATCCAAACAAAGAGAAAAATAATAAATTATAGGATAATTTAATTGCGATGCATTAATATTATCCAAATTGTTATTTAATTCCATTATCAACATTTTTTTTATTACGACCTAGCTTTTTAACTCCTATATACAATTATCAAACCATCTTTTATATTGAAGTAAATTAAATAAAACAAAAAACATATTTAAATAATCATAATTAAAAAGACGATTTTGATTGATAGAAAAAATACAATTTAAACATTAAAAGATAAAATTCGCAACCTTCATCAGACAAAGACATATTTTTAGATATCGTTTTCTATTTTTTCAAAATCGCTTAAACAACCATGTACCCTTTGAGTTCGTACCGTATTGTATATACAAACACAAATGTATGTATGTATATATATATATATATATATATATATATATATCAATGTATTTTCTTTGTGAATGTAAATAAAGTCAGATATTCTGTTGTACGTGCGAGCTCGTTAGACGTCGTAAATGCCAATTCGAATTCTCTTCATTCGGGGCTTTTTGAATCTTCAGGGAACTCTGTTACAGACACGAATGAAAATCGAGCATTTTCAACAACCAAAAACGCAGACTGAATAAAAAGGAATGAAAAAAAAATTCGACTACCCCCCTCACCATTCGACCCTCCCACCCCTACAACGACCGACCGAAATATTTCTACGTGAGTTTGTAAATGTACGACGACCTAAAACGAAAAAGAAAATTCCATTTTGAGAAAAAAAATAATATAAAATAATATATATATATATATTAAATAATAAGAATATGAAGGGAGAAAAAAAATGAAAAATTCTGGTGTAATCGAAAGAAAATAATCCGAAATAAGTATTGTAAATAAAATTTTATGTTTATTTATTTTCGATCTTAATGCATCAGAGATGGATACAAAAATATATTTGAGCCTTAAAATTGTTGATTATACGATGATATGATTCGAAGACAATTTTTCGAACATCGCTAACATTATATATATATATATATATATATTTATATATATATATATATATATATATATATATATATATATATATATATATATATACAATGTTAGCTCAGCCGCCGCCGATATCAAACTGCTAAAATTGTAAAAATGCTACCTCTTTTTTACAATTTAATAAAAAATGATCTTTACAACTCGAAATATACATCTTTGTCATGTTCGTGTTCAATTTATTACTATATATTTACGATCCTATTTTACTTTGATTTTGACAACTGGCTTCTTAAAGTACGGCTATAAACGCGATATACAATAAAACAATACTTTTCGTTACCATAATATTATATATTTTTTTTATATGCGATTTTTAAATGTCACACATTTTTTTCAATAACAATTAATAATTTGTTTTATTATTTTTAAATTCATTACGGTAAAATCTGATATATAATAAAAAACGCATATACTACTTATAATGATCTAACACACACGGTTGACTCGTTTGCGAATTTATACGTGGGTCCACTAGTTCCATATATAAAATTTTAATATATACTCAATAATATTAACAATTTTTCATAAAAAAATCATTCAATAATAAAATAAAATACAACTTGAATAAAATATCTATAAATAGTAATATTATCGACTTATTTAAAATATTAGTATAATAAATATAATATTCATTCAAAGTTTCAATCGACTTAATTTATATTAATCATATATTTATATACGAATTATATTAGTTTTATTTTAATATTCAATGATAATAATTATTTTAAAAATAATACTTAATAATAAAGTCGTCTTAAATACAAATGCATATTTTAATTTTCATATATATTTTACCATAAAAAAAGTACATCTGATATAGCAATTTGCCTTTCCTGAATTTTCCATATGCCGCAATATCACGTTTTTTTATTTCAACTATAAAAGTTGAAAAAAGGAAGGAAGAGGGGGGGGACAAAAAAAACCGCAAAAATAACGTAGATAACAACGTTGTAATCTTGTGTACTCAAAAGTCGAGCCGGGAATATTTTAAATGTACACCTTTTATATATAAAGGAACGGCGTCGTATTGTGCAATACTCGGTAGGAAAAAAAATGACACCTCTAAAACGCAATTTACAAAGCAGAGGTCTCATTAAGCGCGGCACGAGTTTAAAAAACCTCTCCGAATAATGCTCGGTTGACCGTTTTTTTTTTTGACCTTTTAATACTTTTTAACGAAGACTAGCTCTGGTCGTGTATATTATAGAATTACGCATTTTAAAACTGAATTTTCGCGTATATTATTATTATATTTTGATAAATAAATATTGTGTTTTTTGATAATAAATATCAATATAATTTATTGTATTTTTTTTATATTTATTATAAATGATATTCTCAATATAATTAAAAATCATGACTATATGATAAATAATGTATACTCATTTCATTACTTATATTAATTGTTATTTTTTTTAATAATTAATTCTTATTTTTCTGACACATATATAATTATGCAAATCTCTAAAAATATTTTTATAATATATAATAAATATAATTTAATATTAGAAAGAGCATTATAAACAGTTTATTCGAATTTTTCTTGTTAATCACTAACTAAAATTATATTGTTAATAACAAGATCTATATATAATGTAATTTAAACAAAAATAAAAACCAAAAAAAAATAATAATTTCAAAATTTAATCAATCAAAACAGTTAACAGTCGAAAATTGATATAAGTATATATAATTTTTAGCAATTAATTTATGATTTGTCAACGAAAGAAGCATATATATTTTTTTCAACAAATTATTATGATTATTTCTAAAACAATTTTTACATATTTTTTATATTTATTAGTCTTGTTTTATATAATAATTTTGCATAATCAATCAAGCTTTGCATTATCAATTTCGACATACACATTAAGCTTCAATTTTGAATTCGTAAATAAACCAAATAATAAATCGTATATGTCTATATATATATTTTTTTCAATAAACAAATATATTATTCTTGTCATTTTCGATTTAATTCCATTTAAAACGGAATAGTCACCGTGAAAATGCACAACTCTTCCCCTATTTGTACGATTGCTCAGTACGTCGAGTCAGAGAACTTTATGTAAGTTTCGAAGCTTAATTTATGGACGGTTTTCCCTTTGGCGATGGTGGAAAACTTTAGCAGAACTAAAGCCGATCATAAACTACTCAAGTTTGACTCTATCGTGATTTATTAAAACACAAACCGAAACCTCAATATTAAAAAAAAAACAACTTCGTTTTCGACGTTGTTTTTCTTCGAAACTATAACGAAATGATAATAAGACTTGTCTTATCTAATCTTTTTTTTTTGTATGTTTTTCATCATTCATTCATAATATTTTTTATTTATATCATCTAAAATATCTTTTTATACAATATTGTTTTTTTATATTAATTATATTATACAATTATCATAGCTTTCGAACAAGTCTTCTTCATTGTATAAATTTTTATTAATATCAATAGATTATGTAAAATTTTGATAGTTTGTATAAAAATTTTGTATTAATAATTATTTAACATTAACTTTCAAAGAAATATATATATATATATATATATATATATATATATACATATATATATATATATATATACATATATATATATATATATATATATATATATATATACATATATATATATATATATATATATATATATATACATATATATATATATATATATATATATATATATATATATATATATATAAACATAACAGATTTACAAAATAAAGAACAAGTAAAAATACTTTTAGTTTCCAGTTTGTATTTCATACTTCAAAGTGTCAAAATTGATTTCTTAACTTTATATTCAACCCTTCAAATGTTATTTTATTACTTAATAATGTGTAAAATAGCATATATAATCAAATGTAGTATTAAGAAACATAATAAATATATTGAAAATATTTTATATGTAAAACATTATCCTGTATTAAACATTGTTATTTAAAATCATAACATTTCAGGTAATATGAAAATTAACATGAAATTATCTTGTTAATTATGCAGCAATAATTTTACCCTTTCAATATATTGTGTGTATATACCATATATATATATATATATGTGTGTGTGTGTGTGTGTGTGTGTGACATATAATAAAATATATGAATGGAATAAATCGTTTTAAACGGACTTCAAAGCATAAATATACTTCAAATAGAATTTAATTATGTAAAACATCACGTGTTCAGTACATTCTCGTGAATGTGCTAATGTTTGCTTTGATTTTATACAGAGAATTCATTTAATGATATATGTATATATATATATATATATATATATATATATATATATATATATATATATAATTATACCATATAAATATATAAAGCTTTTCATACTAAATAAAAAAGATGACTTTTTAAGCTGACCAACCGTCATTCATTTATAAGTTACTACGTTCTCATTTGAAAAATATCCCCCATTTTGCGAAATTTTCCCAATTTGATCGATTCTAAAACTTTGCAAATCGATAAAAGGACTTTTTTTAAGTCGTTCTTTTCTTTAACGACTTGAAAATCTGTTTGACTGATTTCATTGTGTCCTACATTTTATTATTTAAAAATTGGTCACGTTTATTACTTTTTTTCTATATTATTATTTTCATTATATTATATGTAATCACAATTTTCATTATCGATGTATTCATTAATAAATACGACAAATTTAGTTTTATATATATGTACTCAAAGTATTTTTATATTAATAATGTTTTTTTTTAATATATTTCATTTTAAATAACCGCGATTCGAAAGAATTAAATTTCGAAAAATTATTTATCGTTGGAATAATATATATATATATATATATATATATATATATATATATATATATATATATATATATATATATATATATATATATATATATATATATATATATATATATATATATATATATATATATATATGGAATATTTTTGCGGTAAACCGTACAATTGCAGAAAACGTAGTAACACATATAAAATATGTAAGGCGAACGTTGTAATCAGCGTCCCGACTCTAAATTTGTGCACAAATGAATAAAAATGGCCACGATGAGAGATAAACACGCCGATGAGATCTTTTGGGGCTCGTTTTGGCCGATTCAAATCCCGAAATGGGATTTTCGCAAAATGTTTCCAGTTAAGCGAAACCGTTTTCGGGAAAACTTTTACAACATACCCTACGAATCACCGACATACATACTATTTTATATACGCGTATGCGAAAGCTCGCTTCACTACGTTTGTACGCATTAAAACACATATAAATGTATATATATATATATATATATATATATATATATATATATATATATATATATATATATATATATATATATATATAAGGGATACCAGACAAAAATGTCCCCATTCGACGTGGTCCTGTTCGGTCTTCAGTTATGTTTCATTCATCGAATTTTTCAAAAGTCTTTCAAATTTGGTTTATCAACATCTGGAGATCATCTTTAAGAATTTTTTTTAATACTACATTTTAAACGGAGAGTTTGTAACCGAACAAGAATTTCATAAATAATTGTTTACTCTTCGAGTTCCATCGCAAAACCATGTTATGGATGCTACAAAAAATGCAATATATACGGTGATGAATTTCAAGAGTAGTTCAAAATATTTCAAATTCGAAATATTGATACTTTAAGTAAGCCCCATAAAAAGAGATCATCAAAGTAAATGATAACATTTTAATATGTGAAGTCGAAATAAATTCAACAAAATCGATTCGACAGATTATAAATATACTCAAATACTCTTGATCAAGCATAAAAGAGAACTAAAAATTTAAATTTACGGAGTACACCTTCCTGTTCACCTAACTTAGCTCTATCTAATTATCATTATTATAGATTAAAAAAAATAATAATCTCGATAAATTAAAATTTAGACTCGCTCAGTATTTTACTTAAGAAACATTTTTTATTCCAAATGTATAAATATGTTTGTGAATACATAGAAGAATATATTAAGTACAAATTAAGAATATGTGATAAATATTTCTTAAGCAATAAGTGATTTATCTACATATTTATCTTTTATTTAAATTACGACATATTTGTCCGGTACCCCTAATATATATTATGTGTATAAGTTCATCGGTTCGTACGAAACGTGTATGGGTATTTAATGAGAACGCCGGTCGTCAATTGAAGTTCAACTGCTCTAGTTTCATATTAATTTCAACAAAAACTTTACACCACCATCACTCTTCCCCCCCCCCTCGTGCTTTATTTCGTTACCACGACAGCTTTAAGGTGCATTAAATATATTTAATTGAGCTTTAAATTATAATTGTGTCAATTAATAAATAATATGCTTTTTATATTATTTAAATTTAATCGCTTTTTAAAATTTTATTATGAGTTGAATGAAAAATATATATAAAATTAATTTAAACAATATTTACACTACTTTATGATCATAAAATAACATTGTTCGTTTTTCTATAAATATTGATAATTATAATATTTTTTAGTGATTATTCAATTTTTAAGACATAAAACTTTTTTTTTGTTAAATATACAACTTTTTAACAATGAAAATATATTTAAAATACCATTTCGTAAAATTTATCACTATAAAATAATTGAGATGCACTAATTCAAGTCTATGCTCCAACTTTACTTTCGTGATTTCAGCACGAAAAATAAAACGCTCGTTCTTCCGGTAAATTCAAACGAAATCTCCATATTTCCAGCAAAAATTCACATCCGAACTCTGTTGGAATTTTGCATAATTTAAAAAGGCCTCGATGAATTCGTTCATTATAAGTGTGCAGACAGTCGCCGTTTGATTTATGGAATCTCATAACGATATTATAAACAACATTAAGGATAATAGATCATGTTTCTCTAAAGGATAGAAACGAAAAACGAACGAGCTCGTTTCCTTCCTTTTTCCGGGCCGACAGCAAAAACGAAAGAAAAAAAACGTAAACCGGAGGTTCAAACGAGAAAAAAAAACGACCAGAAGCAAACATCATATTCGACCAAGGAGCGGAACGAAAACCGACGGAAAAAACGCAAAGGAAAAACAAAAAAAAAATAGAGTAATAAAACAAAAAAAAGGTGGGATGATAGGATGAGGTGGAAGAAAACCGAGGCTTTTATATCGTCTCGGAGCAAATTGTGACGGTCGTCGTATTATTAGTTTTATGATCTCGTGAAAATCTTGCTCGGAGAAAATTGTTAAGCCATTCCAACTCATTGTAAGACGTAGGCTTCGTCGATTGGAATGCCGGAAGGGGTTGCTCTTTCGGGAAGTTTCTGGATTTCGTAGAACGTTGTACCTATGAAAGTGTATTGGTACACTTGGACTTTTGCCATGACAATTTCGTTTTTTTCCTCCTCCTAACTCCCCCTTTCATACACCATATTATATTTGAGAGTATTTTTTTTTGTTTTCATCCTCTTAAATTCGTGTCCCCCTTCGCGCGCAAAGAAGAGGCTTTTGTCATTTTCATAACAGCGATGGTCGGATTTTCGTTGCCAAAAAATTTTATATCTTTCCATTTTGTACGCTACAAAAGTCATTTTTATCCACAGGTATATATTTTTTATTATATTTTCATTTATTACACATATATAAAGGATGTTTTATATAAGTATATAGAACTTTAAATTAAAATAATACATAAATAAATAGTGTTAAGATAATTCTGTGTCATTTGACTCGAATATAATTTCCGGAAAATGATTACCCCAATTAGCTCGAAGGAAATCTAAACGAGAAGTCCAATTTTCAATCACTTTTTGCAGTAATTGAGGCCTTATATCACTGATAATGTGATAAATATTGCCTTCAAATTTATCAGTTGTTTACGGCTTATTTGGCGTATCCTAGAAACTTTTTTACAAGAAAAATTAGTCCAATGATATTAAATCGCATGTTAACACCAATTCACAAGTCACTTTTCGCCAGAAACTTTATTTTGAACAAATTCACTAAATATATGGTATAACAGCCAAGTGGACGTGTGGCTTTCAATTCTTGCAGAACTTGAATTTTATAAGCCTTCAAACCAAAATCGTTCAAAAGGTGGATGGACGCACAGCTCCAATTGTCGAATACCATACCAAATGGACTCAATTAGGTCTTCCTCAACACTACGCTCCACAATATCAATAGATTCTTCAATTCGCACTATATAAAAGGGGTATAAGCTTAAAGATTAAAATTAATTTACAATCGATTCATGGTTATTTAAATTAATTGCTCTGATAAACTATTATATATCGACCGTAAAATGTACGAAGAGCGCAATGAGTTTCTAAAACTGAATCATAATTTTCTTAAAAACGATTGCATAATTTGTAGGCGTTGTTCAAGCGTTAGTTGATACATGATATAATAGCATAACAAACTAAATTCAAAACAAGTAATGGTTGCCAAAATGGTGTATACCAAATATCAAAAAGTGTTGTTAACACAAATTTTTATACCTTTATAAAAAAAAAACACCCTTTATATAATATAATATCTTCATCTCTGACTTTTAAACATTCATTGCGATATTTTATATAATAAAATCGTTGTAATTTTATTAAAATATTCCATTATCTTTATATGCTCAATTTTTGTCTTCATAATGAATTCTTATTTAAAAAAAATATTCTATATCGCATGTTTTAACGTTTAAAAAAATATAATAAATTTATTTATTTTTATAAATCTATTAACTTTTTATATAATGAAAAAAAAAAATATATATATATATATCATACTAAAAACAGTATTTATGTCAGCAGTATATACTTTTGAATAGAAAGACATAAAATTTTCACACTCTTCACTAAATTTCCAATATTACGGCGTCGCACATAAAGCCTTGACATACAACCTTTTTTGTTTTACAACCTTCGATATCCACTTTCACCTCGCTTTGTTCTTTCGCTACATAACAAGCGGCAAAACATTCGAGGAAATTTTCACGCGAAAACAATGCATATTCCGCGAAAAGTTTCGATATCAATCAGAGTTAGCGAGAAACCATAGAGACGGCGAACGGAAGTGAACGTGAAAAGAGGGGAAAAAAAGGGAGGAAAATAAAAGAAGGCATAACAGGACTCGAATGTAACTTTTCGCATTTTGCCAGGATTTTAAAGGAGGGCGAATGTTCAATGCGAAAAGTGGCTGCGCGCGGAAAACATTCGTAGCCGAAACTTGGGCAATTGACTTCGGAAAAACGCCAACAGCCCAAGTATTATAGAAAATGTTTACATTTTCCATAGTATGAAACAAACTCGTCTGAAAATATGCCTTCGTTTACAAACAAAAACAGTTTACTTTGGTATATAATGTATTATATATGTACATTGTACAGTATGGTCTGTATTGTGTGTGCTCTTTTCGGCGAATAATATATCGCTTCTTTGACGATATATGAATATGTAAAGTTTTTTTGAAATGTTGAATATTCGCTGAGTGCTCATTGTTTTTTTTTTCGACGTTTTGTTAATAAAATATATATTGTTAAAACAAAATTTTTTTACTTCAATTTAAACTTTTCATACATGGAAAATCACTTCATACGTTTATTATACTTTTCCGTACATTTATTTCCTAATGTAATGAAATATATAATAATAATTCAACTTTACATATATAATGTTAATTTTGATATAAAGGTAAAATTAGTCGTACAAATATATAAATAGATTTTTTCAATAAAAATAATTAATATTTTTAATAGTGAAAATTATATTGAATTTATTAAAAAATCAACCACATAAATGTCAGCTTTTCATTATTAATCAGAAATTGAATGTAACTATTTTAAAAATCAACACCTCTTAATATTTCAATATAACTTCAAATAACTGCGTCCTCAAAAACAAACATTTTAACTCTCTACACTTTAATATCAAAATAATATTATATATTAGACAATGGCAAAGACATAAAATTATTAAAGTATAATATGTAATATTAATATCATGCTTTGTATTTTCTTCATATAAAAAATAAAATGTTATATATTTTCACATAAAAAAAATAATAATTTGGATATAATGTATATATACATATATGTTTTAGGTACATACGCAATTAAAATATTTCTCAGTCTCGAAATATATTACCGTACATTCCGTACTGAAATAATGGAAACCACGATTGCGCAATTACTTCGAGCTGAAACCGCAAGCTCGAAAGCGAGTAACATAGCTTTAACGAATAATAATCAAAATTGATTTATAAAAAAAGCTCCGAAAATAATAAATCAACATATAAACATTCGAACGCATACTCGTCGAATAATATAAACATATGGATCGTTATAAAATTTTAATTAATTAATATATCTGTTAATTTATTCGTTTATTGTCATCGATAATGAATAAGTATGCAAAATTTCAACTCAATTGAATATTGGAAAGTAATCGAAAAATCGATTACAAGATTATACTCAGATAAACGAACATACAAACCAAAAAAAAAAAAAAAAAAAAAACAGCGTAATAATAATTTCATATTATATAGTTCGTTTATATACTATAATAAAATTCTATAAACTGCCTATGACATGTATGTTAAAACGTCACGTGGTTTACATTATCTGTTGTAGTATAGGAAACCGACACTGTCAACTCGCTTAGGCTTTACAGGTCTAAGAGAAAACGTACGTTGACCGCAAACAACTACCGGAGTCCTACATCAAATCCCTATAGGATTAACCGGTACCTTTCAGTACTCACATGTACCGACAAATACCCTTTGACAATATCGGAGGATTGATTTAAAATTTAAATTTCCCCGTTTTCACCGTACGAATAATACGACGGGCCAAATGTAAAGTTTTATATGTATACTTTGACAACTGACACGATGATTTAACCAATTGAAAATTAATGTATACTATATATTGATATAAATAAAATAGAAGAAATGATAAATTAAGTTTAAATATTTAAATATTTTTGACTTTTTATATACTTTATTGCATTGCGCCTTCATGGAAGATCATTTTTGAAAACTGGCCTTTACGAGAAAAAGAATCTTCACTCCTTTACTAATCATAAAATCTGTTCAATTTCACTTGAAACATTTTAAACATTATATTGAATCTTATTTCTTAATCGTTCAACTAACATAATAAAACATAAATCATTTTACCATTTAGTAAAATTTAAATATCAATTATGATTCCAAGAAAATTTTTTAGTCAAAATTAATATAGAAAGAAATATTATTAATTTCCTAGACGGTACAAAATTTTCGAAATGCGCAATATTAAAAAAGAACAGGTAAAGCAACGTCTATTCGGTATATTTTATCAAAATAAATTCATTTCTTATAATTAAATACATAAAAGTTTTGTTCGACATATTTTCATATTTATTACTTTGACTTTCAGAATTAATTTAAAACTTGTTCATCTAGATTCTCGCATAAAATATTACAAAAAAAAAAAATTAAAAAAATATTCATCACCCTTGAAAACACATTGATTCTTATCTATTTTATTATTTTTTTAATTAAATATAAAATAAATTAATATCAAAATTCAACATTAATATCTCATATATAAATGTGCATAAATTTCTATTAAACGTCACATCAACCATATGAGACAACAAAGACGTTATAGAATATGATCATACTATGGTGACTCGTGCACATATTTCCGACTTATAAGAGCTTCAAAACTCACACACACACACACACACACACACACACACACACATATATATATATATATATATATATACATATATACATATATATATATATATATATATATACATGTACATATATATGCATATATACATGTGACATGAACATGAACATGATCATATCACATGAAAGCACCGAAAGCTCCCATTCAGTGCAGCGAACACAATAAATTTCATCCCGCGGCCATTAGCGCAGTATGCGGTCCAACCAAACGAAAGCTTCCCTGAAAGCCTTCGAATCGAAAATTTTCAGTTAATTTTTTTTTTTTGCTATTTCAGCGCTTTATCGCGAGTTATTAAACTATCTTGATGAATGCATGAGAGTAAATTGATTACGATGCAATTTTTACGATATGAGATAAAACAATAATAATAACGATAAATAAGTAGTTAGTTTATAAATTATTATTTTTACTTCGAACATATAGATAGATTAAATCATTAAATATTATATATTTTATTGCACTATTTATATCGTATGTAAAGAAAAAATATGGTCCATTAAGGATGTTTATTTCGTCATAAAATATGATTTATTTTATATGGAATGAAAAATATATCCAATATTCTGTCTAAACATCGAGTTTATTCCCATATATTATAGTGTACTTTATCTAAATGTTAAATTAAATTATATGTATTACTTTATATAAAATGAATGCAGTACAAAACTTTATACTCTCAAAATTGCAACAACCAATATAGTTAAAATCGGAATTCTTGGCATTATTGCACGTTGTAAGTGCAATAGCAGGAATTTTAGAATTAAAATTATAATGTGTTTACAAATAAATTAATGTGAATTTTATTTTATTACTTTTTAAAATTTCTATTTATTATTCATTTTTGATTTAGTAATTGTGTTAAATTTAATATAAATAAATTATGAGACTATAATATATATACGTGCTTCGTTTAAGGTATGTATAAAATATTATTTCACTGAATTCAATAATAAAAATCAAATACAAATTATCGACTGAATATAAATACGAATCCAAGATTCGTTACACAATAATCAAAAATTTTATCTTAAAATCGACGTCTAAAAATTAAAAATCAATATTTTAATCAAGTCAAAAATCGTACACAGTTCAATTTCAATACCTAAATTTTACATTAAACGAAAAAAAAAATAGAAAATAATATAGAATCAAATATTGAACCTCAACGAATTCGATAACATTTGCATAAATTCGACATTTCGTCACGGAGAGGAAAAAAAATAGAGTGTCGTCGATTTCGCGGACTTCGACAAAAAAAGCGAACGACCGCACTTTTCCATCTTTTCTCATTCGACTTTTCCAAGTGGGAATTTTAAACTGAAAAATAGAGCCTTTTTTTTCTTTTTTTTTTTCCACCATCTTGACTCTCGAAGTTCGACTGCCGGGTGTTGTATTATTTTTTCTTTTCACCGCATTCCCCACTTTGCCGTTAGCTCTTCTTTTCATTTTTTTTCCAAACGATTTTTTTCTCTATTTTTTTTCCTTAACGTCGTTATTTTATTTTTCGTTCAGTAGACGTTTTTTTATTTAAAAAAAAAAAGAAAAAATTTCCATCGTATTTCGACGGCGAACTGCGACAAGAAGGCGAACGAGGAAGTCGCTTCGGCGGCAGGAAATGAACCTCAAAACAGATTTATGTCTTTTCATAAGCGATGAACGAGAAGGTTGCCTTCGAAGAATAAACGAAGCCTTCCTCTCGTTTTCTCACTTTCACCTATATCACTCTTATTTTCATCTGGTTATTTTTATATATATTTGCTTAAATCGTACGTAAGTTAATATATTTATAAAAATTTCATTGCGTTGAATATTTATTTTTTTATATAAATCAAATTTATTTCAAAAAATATTCAATAATCATATATAAAATATAAATTTAAATTGAAATAATCTATTTTTATTAGAACTAAACGAGTTTTCAGCTGCACGCTAAACTTTTAAATATTAAAGGTACCAAACGAAAATATCGTCGTTCGACATGGTCTTATTTAGTCGTTAGTTATATTTTATTTATCAAATCTTCAACATGTTTTCAAGATTAATTTAAATTCTCAACATATGGAGATTATTTTTTTTGATACTATATATTAAATATAGATCTTTTAACTGAACAAGAATTTCGTAAACAATTGTTTTCTTTGCAAGTTCCTTCAAAAAACACATCGTAAAGAATGTTACGAAAAAAAAATAGTTTATACGGTGATATAATATCTATTCGTAAATCTTAAAAGTAGTTAAAAGAATTATCGGAGGAATAAATAATTGCATTGTGTAGTAAAATATTAATTAAAAATTGGAGTAAATAATTATATTTTAATATGTAAAATTGAAGAAAATTCAACAAAATCGATTCAAAATATTATAGTCATACTCAAATATTATTGATCAAGCATAAAAAAGAACTAAAAATTTACATTTATGTAATACGTTTTCCTATTCACCTAACTTAACCCTATCTAATTATCATTTATTTAGATCGTCACAAAATGTTTTGTCTGACAAAAAAAAAAATATATTTTTAACAAGGTAAAAATCTGGACTCGCTCAGTATTTTACTTAAGAAACAGATTTTTTTATTCCAAATTTATAAATATGCTTGTGAATAGATAAAAGAATATATTATATTAAGTACAAATTAATTAATAAGCAATAAGTGAATTATCATTATACTTGTCTCTCATTTAAATAGCGACATTTTTGTCCGGTACACCGGTACATTAATGAAACATCTTAAATTAATAATTATTTAAAAAATATTTTAATTATAAAATTAAATCGCTTTTTTAATTAGATGTGAATCAAAATTAATATATCTATATATATATATATATATATATAAATAATTTTCACAAAAAAATCAATCGTAATTAATTACATAAAAATTTTCATTATATTTCAGCGTGAAACGTTTAAATCAAAGCGTTCAAATTAAGGTTTAATATGCCGTTTCGGCATTAAATGCGACCTCCGCACAGTTTTCACAATGGTATACTTTCAATGTATTATACATGCGCGGTGTGTTCGTTAAAGTTGCAAGCGCACTTCAAAACTGTTTTTTTTTTTTTTTGCCACCCACCACCAAATCACCCATTCAACCCCCTTTCGTTTAAAACCACTCTTGGAATGCAGTGGCGTTTGAAAACCGCCCCGGACTCGTTCCACGTGTATATATTCCACTTTTATTTTCGCATTTCTCTCAGACCGTAATAACATTTTATTTGGAGTCCTCGACTGGATCTGGCCGTTTTTCCCGTATCCTTCCCGAAAGTGGTATCCACACGTTTGAATATTCCATTTCCTTCTCGTGCCTCGGGTTCTTTCATTCCCATCGTAATCATCTCACTATAAGAGGATACGTATACGTCTAAAATAGTCGTCTCTAACTACTATTCCCTAGCTATTAAATTAGCTTTCAGTGCCATCGTTTTAAAATAAAAATAATTTTATTTCCGATGAGAACATTACATATTATATATAATATAATACTGAAATCTATCTAAATTTGTATCAATTGAACTATAAAATTTAATTTGATTGTACTCTAAATTATATAAAATGAATTCCTTGTATATTCGAATAAAACCGATTTTTTTAACGCGACAACCCTTTTGTTAACTGAAAGTACTCTTTTCAGTTTACAGCCTTTGAACACAACTTTAAAACGTTTTGATGAAAATTTTCATATTTTAAAATTATTTTCTAGTAGTAGCAGAAACGTTACTTTGATATCTACATTAAAAACCGTCTCATTTCTACGAATTATGAAAAGGCAAAATTTTCAACTTAAATTTAACATTCACTTTTGAATGTAGATTTTTTTCCATATTTTTCAAATACTTGTAATTTTTAGTTTTACAAATTTTAATATTAAAGAACTAACAATAATATGATAAAAATTATATATTTGATATAGCAATGAATACAGTTAGATCTTATATTATGTGTCGATATTTCATTACCGGTATTTATATTAAATTATCATACTCAAACACTATGACAAATATTTATATACGCGTAAAATAAACACGTATATTTATTTTGTTCCAGGATTGCTGATGCTGGTCGGCTTGGTGATGTACATTTCAGTTTTCAAAGCCGAAGTGGGAAACAAACTAAGACAGCCTTCGTTCGGTCAATCACCCATATTTACATACCGTTACGGATATTCGTTTATATTGTACGTTTCCGGTTTCATCACAATAGAATTAGCCGGAACGTCGGCCGTATTCCTCTTCATCTACTGGTATCAAAAGGATTGGTTGATCAAACTCACCGAAAAATCCTTCGATAAATATTCGCCTGGAAGCGAATCGAGCATAAGCTATTCGAATTTAGAACCCGCCTCTGTATATCCGTGCAAAAAACATCCACAAGCTTATTCTTTGCAGAGAACTCAACCCATTGGAGCACCCTCATGTGAACCTTCGGCTTCTACGTCATATGGGAGCCCATCTAAACAAAGAAGATACTTCTTCGAGAAAGATTCTATATCTCCAGTTTCACCTTCTTGTACATTGCATAGGTATAGAAACGTTTACGTTTCCACATCCATGAGAGACGTCTCTGCACCGAATTGTTACGATTTTCCTCCACCACCTCCAGCTTTAGCTTCTACATCGTACGGTGATCCATATGCTCCAGAATTCACAGATATACCAAAAAGTGCTAGTGTCATCAACTATAGAAACGAATCGTACATGAACAACATAGGTAGCACTAGATCTTTACATATGGTCGGTTCAAATACATTACCAAGAGATGCCACAACAAACACAGTATCAACAACGGCTGACGTTATAAACGATGATTTCGGATTTGCCGAAGCCTCGGTTGGCACCGCTTTTCCGGAAGACTTTTCACCGAATGGCCACAGGGAAAGCGAATTCGTCAGATTCGATCTGGACAGATCGCTGGAAATGAAACCTTCGACACCAAACGTCGGTATAAATCAACCGGCGAAAAAAAACTTCGGAACTACGACGGACAAGTTGAGAAGAACGACACCAGTATAAGTGATTCGTATTTAATTATAATTAATTCTCAGCTGTACAATTGCTCAATTACAATTAAACGCTGAGACGAAGTGATAGTAATGTTTATAGTTTTTAATATACGTACTCGATCGTCGTAAAATTGCATACTTTTATTGACATTTTAACAAATTATTACATTCATATAATGAATTTTTAATATACATATATCTTATATACCGTATCTAAATGTACCGATTAAAGTATTAAAAATATAAAAATATTCACAGTGAATGAATGCCAAATTACAACATTTATTTATTTGTAGCTAACAAACGATATTTTTAATTCATCTTTTTGTTATTATAAATGGAAAACAATTTTGAAAAAATAACGTAAGCTTCAAAGTATATTATCATTAATTAACTAAAATTGTTGACGTATTATATCTATATAACAGTAGCATATAATTATATATATATATATATATATATATATATATATATATATATATATATATATATATATATATATATATATTTGATAAAACGTCAATTAATATATAATGAATATTCATAATTATGATTTAAAACGTAGATTTTCCATTGCGTATACATATAATATTAATAATAATATAAGCTATTACATTATTCATTACATAAAATAAATATAATACGTCAACAGTTTGCTCGATATTTTCTTTCATTTTAACATATATATGAAAACATTTCATACTGAAGGCTGAATTTTCAATGATACGACTATTTTTTCTTTATTGTTATCAACATGTATTATGTTCATAACAGCATGTTTTAAAATATTTCGTTTTTTTAATTTACTTTTGTAAAATATGTAAATAATACACCGACGTTACATAAAAGAAAAGATAAAACATTTTAGTACATATCATCGTTAAAAAAATGTGTTCTTTATATTTAAAATAATTAAAAAAAACATAACTAAAAAGAAATTAATTCGTAACAATTTTTTTGGAAAAAAGTATTCAAAAGACTTTACTTTTGCACAACGTTTATGAAAATCATAAACTGTAAATAATATTATTTTCAGTTAAAATTTAAATAGTTTACGAATCAGCCTATTTATATAAAATAGTAAATGAATGAATTCTTTTATTGCCTATTTTTAATTTAACTAGCATTTAATTGAAAATACATATATATATATATATATATATATATATATATATATATATAGCGAATAAAAATTGAATATGTACTCGTTACTTAGATAATATTATGACTCGTTTCTTTTTTATATCGTTAATTTTTATGTGTGTTATTAGTTCAACTAAGCTGATGTTATATAATGAAATTTTATAATAATAAAAAAAACTTTTTAAAACATTTCACATCGAGTTCTTTTATTTAAATATCGTAGTGAATCCAAATATCGACATTTAAATGAAATAAAGCATAATCTAAAAGCAACAATATATGATGCAAAATCTTATTGGTTAAAAATTTAACTATTATTATTATTATAAAATCAATAAAATATTGTTTTAAATTATGATTATTATAATATAAAAATATTTATAAGACTTCCATAACAAAATATTGAAGAAACAAAGGTATAATGAATTTTCTTCAACCCTTTTCACAATTTTCCAAATGTCGATTTATTAAATATAAATGAATTTTTCCTTTTTTTTTTATCCAAAAATAACTAAACCCCCACACACTTATAAAAGACAATAAAGAGGATTTTTTTTTAATTTAACGTTTCATTTTTGGTCTTCATTATTTCTTTCCTCTCCTAAGAGAGAAAGAGAAACCACAAATTTCATAAACTTTATTCAAAAAATAAAAATTCCAATAAGATTTCCGAAACACGAAAAAAATGTGGCAAAGTCGACGAATAATCCACAAAAAAAATATTTTTGATTTTCTTCGCAAATTTACATATTTTAATTAAGCAATGTGAACGTTTAATTAATTGAAAATTAATTTTCATGTGGAGTAAATATTTCTTAAACATAAATCGACAGTTATGAATTCTTCGTGAACTTGAAATTCTCTTTTTAGATATATGCGATATTTTTTTTTTACATTGGATCGAATTTTTAACTTTCAAATATTAATTTCCTCTGAAAATTCCAATATTTTTTAGTATTATAAACATGGAAAGTATTTTTTCGCAAAAAAAGTTATTTAATATATTAATAATAAGATTTGTTTTTCCAAATCAATATATAAAAAAATATAAAACGTTTTCGTATTCTCAATACCTCAATAAACTTTCACGAACGTTCGTTTTAAGAGAAAATTGTAAATAGACAAAATGCTGCATCTTGTATTTGATTTACTACTATATCCCGAGTAAATAAAATAAAGTTGGCGATGGAAAGCTAAAAGAAGAAAATAATAGGAAACGAATTAAAGTTGAACAGAACTGCAAACAAAAAGCGGTTAAAACTTAATAGTTAAGAGCTGTTCTATCTTATAATAAATAAATGTTAAACTTTCTCATTTGACTAACACATTATAAAGCAATATTGTTTACACCGCAAAAAAGTCGAATTAGAAATATATTTTTATATTGAAATTCACGTAATTATTTCAGAATTTTTTTAATCATATAATTTATTATATATTTTGCTAATAAAAATGAATTTTATATGTTGATAATGTCAATTTGTAATTTCATCGAAAATTATTTATTTACATTTACGATATAATCATGTATATATTTCAATTTTATAAAGAGAGTTTAACCATTCGTTTTTTTTTATTTTATTTTATATAAAACTCTGTAGCGCAAAACAAAGAAAGAAGAACATTTATCGTTTTGCCAGATAGGCAAACAAACGCCGCTTTGCATAAAACATGCAAATATCATTGAATTTGCCTAAACGCTCCCTTTATTATGGACGTTTATAGCAGTTTGTATACAACGGTGATTTGAAAACCAAAATAAAACAAAAAAAAATAAGAAAGGGGGGGGGGGCAACAAAAAAAAACGAAGTGAAAAAAAAAGCGAGTAAATCACCCGGTATTATTGCCTCCGCAATACGCCTTCGATATTCCGGAATATTTAGCCCGATATCGATTCGGGATAATATTCAGTGGTAGAATATTCGCTTTTACACGAAAATTTTCTTCTTTTTTTTTTTACTTTCTATATATAGTGCTGAATCGAAATTTCTACCCATTTCGTGTACGACGGCACTTATCTTGAAACAATCGCCTCGGGTGTATGATTCGGATTTAGAGTCGTTTCACCTGGAAAATTCTCCTATACTTGTTCAAGATATTTTCATATATGAAAAAAAAATATATAAATACGATACATTTTTCAATAATTTTAAAAATATTTCTTATAATCTATATATGGAAAATATCTATCACAATATATATATATATATATATATATATATATATATATATATATATATATATATAAATATATATATGAATATGTATTATAATATCGAAATTATAACTGTCATAATTAACAGATCAAACTGTTATACTTTACCATTACCTTTAAACAAAAATAAAAAAATAATAAAATTGGTTAAAGGAAAAATTGAAAATATTTAGTCATTTAAACTTATAGGTTAATTTAATCGCATTGACTTCTAAAGTTCCCTCAATTAAAATGATTAAAGGCTGCAAATTTCTGCGTTATTGACCTATATTAAATAATATATATATATATACATTTCATATATAGAATACTAAAACAAAAATACGAAAAAATCGTATCACACGAGAACATAAAAGGTCGCACTCGTTAACCCAAAAGGCCACATGCGGTCTTAAAGCCGCAGGTTCCCCATCCTTGACCTACATAATGTGGAGACAGATAATTATTGTGTAGAAACAAAATTAAGTAATATTGAAAAAAGATGAAGAAATATATCTAAAATGAAATATATAAGAAAAATTTATGAACATGTAATATGATGTTCAATTATTGCATACATGAAAGTTTTAAAAATAATATATATATATATATATATATATATATATATTGTTTTTGTTCCTATTTTCTCACATCATTCATATGGTATATTAAATATTAATATACAAAAATTAACTATAACCAGTCTATTAGGTAATTTGATACAATACCGACTTCCGCACTTTAACAGTATCATATACATTCTATTATGTATTAAATTTAAATTACAAATATCTGTTCTTTTTCATAATACTTGTATATTAATCACTTATTTTATTATTTTAATTTATATTTTTTATTTCTTATTGTTATCTTCTGAAATTTTTCGATTAACACATTTTAATTAAATTTATACATTTCAGTATTAAATAATAAATTTTATTTTGTAATATATAAACGTTAAATATTTTTGGTATCCTTGTTGTGCTCTTTATATGAAATATAGATAGATATATTGTACTTGTAATATAATAATTGAATTATCCGTCGTTGTCTCGCCTGAAGGAATCAACCCATTTCACCAATGTTCATTGTCCAAGTTTTTTTTCCTAAACTTTTACAACCATCCGAAATTACTTTTTTTTTCCCCCCAACATATAAATAAATATTTTTAATTTCAAAATGTTGTATATTTTAAAATATACATGTATATATAATAATAATTCATTATATTTATACACGTGTCCGTATCAAGATTGATTTGTATGAAATATCCGAAGGCAAATCTTATGTTGGCGATCGACAAGAATTGATATGTTTTGCCATCTCATCACAATGACATCCCATTTCCTACGTCAAATCATCATGTCAATTTTATGGATAGACCTTTGAAACTCCATCCATTTCCTCCATTGTAAGATTCAAAATATCTACGAGTATGAATTTCGCCTGGAAACATTCACTAAAACTATACATATCTATAAAAATGTGATCGATATTATTAAATAAAAGAAAAAAATTAATTCATATATCAATATTGAACTGTATACTTGTACTTCTTTTTATAATTTTTATATTACTTTCATATATTTGTTATTTGAAAGTGTCGAAAAGTAAAAAAATAATCTTGTCTGAGATCGCAATAATGAAAAGAAGTATTAATATGTAACCCTTTTCTTACAATTTTCATACAAAATCGATAAACTATAAAATATTCTTATGACTAAATTATAAAAATATCTATTTAAAACAAATTTAAAATTTATTTTAAATTTGAATTTAAAATAATATAATAAATTTTAATACGTATAAGAATGTATAAATAAATATTAAAAATTTATATGAAATTGAAAAAATATCCTTAAATATTATAATAATATTAAACATTATAAAATAATATAAATACGATATATATATATATATATATATATTATTGTAGGATTGAATAAATTAATAATTGAAATTGAACCTTCAATATTAATTAATACAAACAGGAACAATTAAAAATAAACGTTTATAAAATCAATAAAGTTAATAATAATAAATTATATAATGTATAAAATTTCTGATATATAATATTTCAAGAGAAAAATAATAATATTGCAATCGAACTGTGTGTAGCTTATCGTATTAATTTTTCAAAATCACCTTTCCAATAATAGAAATTGTTTACGCACATTTCGTTCAATAATAATAATAAATAATAATAATATAGCAATCCACGTTTTTCCATTTACAATTTATTTTCATATTTTCTCAGAATCGACAATATGATATGAAACTATGCAAACATCGATGAGCGAATCGGAAAAAAGAAAAAAAAATTTATATATAAAAAAAATGACGAAAGAAAATAGAAGGGGTGGGAAACCTTTGTTAGCAGCTAACACGGGGTTGTTTTTTTTTTATATAATCTGGGCGTATACCGTACCGTGTCCAAGCAGCAGCTGGTTTACATGGTCAATTTGACCAGTACGACCTGATCGTCCAGACCAATTGGACTTCTAAAACTTTTCACTTCGACGCTTCTCAAACGTTTCGAAGTGCAAAAGAGAAACCGGAACTTCGTGAATCGAACCGAGTGAGTTTTTCCACTGCTTAAAATTGAATATCGCGCGAAAATCTTCACGTGTGCGATTCTGTATTCAAATTTCGTCCATTTCATATTCATTCTGAATTTGAGTGCAAACACGGTGAACATTTATTTTATATTCATTCGACTCTTTATATATTTATGTATGTGTGTGTGTGTACTGCATATATATCTTAAAGTGTTTTCGCGTATAAAATATTTTAGATAAAAAATTTATTTCATATTCATAAATTGACTTGAACATTATAATAATAAAATTTCTTTTAAATATTACAATAATACAATATTTATATAAATAAAACAATATATCATACAACTTATTAAATTTAATATATCTCATATATTAATCCGTCAAATGCTTCATATCGCCATCTATACAATTCAGTACAAACATCGAAATCTCACATTTGGTAAAGAAAATAATTTTCAGTAGAACAATATATTGTTAACGAAAATTTAAATTTGCAGCTATATCGATAATTTAATCATTGTAGACATTATAGTGAGGAAATAGTGTCAAATCGATAAAAAATAATTAAAAGAATGAAGCAGCGTCAACGTGTTGATATTTCATTGTTTATTCTTTCAGTATTCAGTGTTGACCGCTCCCATTAAATGCATATGTTATTTATTTTATATGTACATACTAATAAATATATATATATATATATATATATATATATATATATATATATATATATATATATGTGTGTGTGTGTGTGTATACTTTTGAGACCAGTTAGTGTGGCGTTAGTAAGGATTAAGTATTATGTCATATTAATCAGAATTTTTTATGTTATATATATATATATATATATATATATATATATATATATATATATAGTCAATGTTCTATCTTTTTTGATTCAAGAAATTAATTATTAATAAACATATAATATTAAATCATTTAGAAATGGTTTACAAATTTTTCAATCATTAATTTTGATATTTTTCATTTTTAATAAATAGGACACATTGACATTTTCGAATCTATCTTTAAAAAAAAAAACAAAGATCTTCCGTTTCGAAATCAACTCTCAAAAAATGTCATAGGATTTAAAATTAACTCCAAAAAAAAGAGATTTTTTTTAAATCTACCTAATACAAATATTTACAAAGACGGATGACACGACTTTAGAACGAAGGACCGTTGATCACATTAATATTATATTATATATTGAACAATATACAATGAACAAATATTTATGAAATCCTTTGAAAATTTTCAAAATAATTTTCAACTCACACAACGGACACAAATTTACCGCTAAGCATTAGATTTCATCGTCTGAATTATGTTAATCCTTATTGCTTAACCCTTTAGGGGTCGCGGTAACGGGATCGTCGCCCGGCGCTCGGTACATTTGTGCGGTTTAACATCCAGTGACTTACGTTTGACACGGGACTCGACAGTTCCCCCAGGGGCCACTGAATAATTATATCACTTCGAATGCATGGGCAGGTGATTCCTGCGGGAAGGATGAAAAAGCAAAGCGTTTCCCGTTGGCGCGTGTCTCCTATCTCTCCTGTATCTTCAGCTGACAATCTAAAACGCCATAATAGTTTTCGAGGTAGTGGCGACTGCTTTGAACCCTCGTTAATTTGTCCGATCGTCTTTCGTTTCTACAAATTGTTCTCAAATTATTGTATACGATTTAAATATATATATATATATATATATATATATATATATATATATCGATTTATATGTATTTTACTTTCATCATATATATCAAATACGAAAATTTTGATTATGATATTATTAATTAAAAAAGGAAACAATTTGAAAATATTGTCCCAAAAAAAAAAAAAAAAAAAAAGATCAGAACGACTATGAAATCTGAGAAAATATTTTTTGGAAACGTCAGAGACGCACTTCAAATCTATAATCGATAACTCTAAAATAGGTAGAATGATCGATAATTTTCTGTAACGAACACAATACTGAAAGAAAATGAATTTAAATCGGTGACATTTGCAAAATAACGATAACTTACAAATTCATTCAAAAAAATAAATTATAGCTCTAAAAATATTGTTTGACATTATATATAACAGTAGATAAAATCCTAATAATGCTAATACTGATCACACTTAATATATTATAATCCTGATTATAGTATGTTAAGAATAAATTTGATTTCATACACACTGTATAATTATATAAATGCTCTGTGAAATATAAATAAATAAATAAATATATATATATATATATATATATATATATATATATATATATATATATATATATATTATTGTATCTATCATAATTGAATCAATGAAATCTATACAATATATATATATATATATATATATATATATATATATATATATATATATATATATATAATATGAGTGTTACTATGTAAACTATACTCCATTTATGTCGCTTTTGATTTGTACTGGCTGTAAGCGATACGACACGTACTGAGAGAATCGAGAACTTCACTGATTGATAATTAAGATTAGGACTTACTTTACTAACAAGTCCTCGATATCTGGACCTTCAAGCGTAGCATATTAACAGGAACCATCCACTAACCTCAACCCAGACCCCCCAACAAATATATACGCACACACCAAAACCCGTCTATAGAAATACAACGCCCCCCCCCCCCCCTGTTCACTTAATAAAGGCGTATATTTGCACATATTTGATAGTAAATTTTCGACTAAACTATCGAATACACCGATCTTAGTGTAACGGATCGAATTTCTGCCGTATTACAATGCCTATGCATATTTAATGTTTAATTAATATATATATATATGTGTGTGTGTGTGTGTGTGTGTGTATTAAAAAATATATAATATTTTAAATTCTAACATTCATTCAAAGATTCGATTTTTTAATGAAGATGAAACAGTTAGTTGTAATTCGAGTGTTTCTTAACAATTTCTTGTTTCATAGATTAAATAAATATTAATCATACAAAAGTTCAATAAATACATTGAAAATTATACAATATAAAAATTTTCATCAAAATCCGATATAATTATTTAAAATATATAATATATACTATTATTTAACTATTATTATATACATATCGTATAACTCTCATCACTTATATCTTTCCATGTTCGATTTGCGATTGCAAAAGGTCCGTTTTCGATATTTTTCGAATACTTGAAATATTATAGAAATCATTCTCACTTCACTCATATACATTCGTCTTATATATATATATTTCATTTTCCGAATGTCAAACGAAATTTTCTCCTTTTTTTCCTGTCAAGTCCAACAATCATCCTAATGGACAATGTTCACATTTGTCAACATAAGTGACAGGAGGTCACTCGGACGAAATTCTCGGTCTGGTTTTTCCGAGACGACGCTAAAAGATGACTCTTCGTACACGAAAACGGGCACTTTTCCGATTCTCATCCCTAGTTTTTTTTCTTCTTACACATCGACAATTTTTCTTCTGCCAATCGAACCTTCAATTAGATTATAATAAACGTGGAAAGGTGCACGAGAAATTTCACAGGTCACAGTTTCAACCCAAATCTGTCCAATATTTTTGTGACGAATAGAAGTTTATATAATACACACACACACACACATATATATATATATATATATATATATATATATATATATATATATATATATATATAAACAAATATATCGTTTTATAAAAGTTAATTTTATTTTAAAAATATTTTTCACTTTGTTTAGAATTTCAAATGTTTTTCGTAAAATATAACTAATTCAATATATTTTACAAGTTACGAATAAGTTAAATATTTTTATTTAACAAATAAAAACCGCACAAAGATTCGAATTATTATCAAATTATATTTAAAATTTATTGTATTAGCATACCTCAGTATATTGAGGTATGCTAATCTGAACAATCATTTTATCGTTCTATGTTTATAATGAATAAAAATTTTGACTTTAATAATCCTTCTGGCAAAATTATCAAATTTAAATAAAAAAAATCTAAGTTTCAATACTGAAAATGCAGTTTTGTTTGCGGAATAATTTAAAATAAGAAAATATTTTCTTTATTTAAAAGATTATCATTTGCACTACATAATATTATACAGAAATAGTATGTTATTACTGCTAATCGTATTTTCGCATTAATCCAAGTGGTGACTCTAGTATAAAATATTAATAAATATTTATTTATTTAAAATAATAGTAATGTTGTAATAATTGAAAAATGTATATATATATATACAATATAAAATTTGAGTTGTAATAAAAATTAATAATATATATAGATGGATAATATATTCTAAAAATTATCCACTTAACATTTTCAACGTGTGCGATATTCAATATCGACTCGCTAAATCAAACAAGATGAACTCTCACCGAACTAAATTCGATAGAATCGAACGAAATTGACTGCAAACGACCGAATCAAGTGGGCCCAATTCCCATCTTAGAGACGCCGAAACTTATCGTTCAACAGTGGCAATAATGGGACAAATAATAATTTCATATCGAAATGGTTTGGGGGATGAAAAATTATATATATATATATATATATAAAGGGTAGTCCGTCGGCTGAATAAGGGAAAGAGTTATGATGTCGACGAAAATATTTCAGTCGACCTCGCATCGTTACCATTTGAATATTGCGATCGTTTTTTGGGATATATCGCCGCTGTTTTCCCATGTTTATGGCCCATCGGAGTCCCTTCGCAGTTTGTAACCCGGGTTCGAAGTGCTTATGCGATCCGTATCGCGTGATTTAACACCGCTTTTTTTTTTTTTTTTTTTTCTTCTTATTCCCATATCGTGCTTTAACTTTCCACTTTTACAAGGGCGACTATTATATAGGGCGCAAGAGGTAAAAATAAATATATATACCATATATATATATATATATATATATATATATAAATGTCGAAACGGTCAATGCGAACCGTCCACAGTCTGACCTAAACACCATGGGTTATGCCGGAAAATTTCAAAAAAGTCACTTCTAATGCCGGTCTTAAGTGGGTCGTTACGGTTATGGATCTCATCCATGATCGTGGGACGGGTTTAAGGGTGTGTTTTCTCAGAAGAAAAATATTATTTTTCTCGCGTGGGCGATGGTGCGTCTAAAAAGGGCTTCTTAGACTTTCCGCATCTGCGATTATTTTACAATTGAATAGTTCTTTGTACTTTTTTTTTTTTTTTTTTTTGAATCATTATTCAGCTTATAAATTTAGTAAGTGTTCTTGAAGTATATTATATTACGTTATCGTACACTTCATTACTTTCGATATTCGAATTTATTATAAATATTTGTTCTAAGAAAACATTATTATAGAGTAATTTCACGTTACTAAATATACTCAATACTTATTCTTAACATAAAAAAAACAAATATAATGTTAATAATACATTATTAATTTTTGTTATTTAAATTCAAACAACTATATACATTTAATATTATATAATATTGATTTTTTAATATAAATAATTTTTATATAGATATTGTATCAGTTAAAAAAAACATTATAATGCTAGCACCAGTACTAGGTTCGTGATAATGTAACTTTTTTTTTTTCGTCAAATGCAATTTTATTTTCAAAATTTAATCTTAAATGATCAAAATATACATCCTTTCTATGTCAATGTTAAATTAATTACTATATGTTTTAATTTTGCTTTTTGATTTTAACAGCTAGTCTCGTAAAGTATGGCTATAAACGCGATATATTATACTTTTCATTTGTAAGTCTAATGCAACAAAATAATACTCAAAAAAAAAACTTTTTTTTTTTAATTTTGATAAAATCCAAAATTTAAACTTATGCCAAAAATATTAAATTATTTTTTTTACTTTTATATTTATAAAACTACTACTAATGGTCCACGCACGGTAGACCCGTTTGCGAATTCACACACGTGTCTATTAGTAAATCTATAATAATATAAAATACGAATACCCTTAATACAAATAATTAATATACATTTGATATAAAATATTTTTATTGATAGAAATTTTTTTTTATATTTAATTTTAAAATTCCTTTATTTTTTCAACAATCACAATAGCGTATCAGATTTAGAATCGCCGCTCTAAGGTTGCCCTTTCGCCCAATTTGTCAAACACACAGGCAAGATACTCATACTACATTTTCTTCTCTTTTTCCTGTTGGACCCTTCAGTACCCTTTCGCATCCTCGGACCCGGGAAGTGATAATCGGATCGAACCTTAACCGTAGACTAGGCAGTATCAAACCCCCACCATAACAAAGGAATTTTCTAACGTCCGTCCAAATGATTTTTCTTTTCTCTTTACCGATACGAGTTCTTCTGTACGCTTGGACCTCTTTTTATTTTCACTTCGAGCCCTCGAATCGGGCACCCTTCCGTTCGAATTAAACGAATCGCAGAAAAACGAATTTTTTTTTAAGCGCGCGTGCATTCGGCATTTTTGGATTAAGCATACTCAAACGATTTCGAATTTCGCATAAATTGACATTTTTCATCTCACAATAAAAGAAAGAACACGAAATGAACCAATTTTTATTTTTTTTGAAAAAAAAAATATTTATACATGATATATATATATATAAGTAATACACGAGTCGAGATGTCGATATGACAAAAATGGAATTTAATCAGCTGCTATCCTCGATCGTTTTTACCGAGGCCGATTATTAAAGCAGATAAAGGACTTATTGATGGCTTTAACGAATTTTCGGCGATAGGACGAAGATTAATCGAAAGATGCCGGGAATTTCGATGAGTCATCGCGTTATAACGAATTCGTCCTGATACAAAGCGGCTTATAAATTTTAAACAGTATAAGACGCTAATCGTCTACAATATTTAATTAAATATCAACGATACACACGAATACTGTATTATTTATTATCCACACCAAAGATTATATAAATATATTAAAAAAAATCCATTTAAAAACTATTGTATATTCCCATTCCCATACTTACAACTAAATATATACAATAAGATTGATTTCGGATATAATTAATTATTGAAAAATTATTATATATATATATATATATATATATATATATATATATATATATATATATATATATATATATCATAATTAAATAATATAGATCTGCAATATATTTACCGGAAATTGGCAGAAATGCGACGGTTAAATTAACACACAATGTTTCATCAACAACTAATCAAACACGAACGTAATATAGAAATCTATTGACGTTCAAAACAAAAGGCTAATTAGAACATTGTTAATTATTCTCCTATTCGATTAATGTAATATAAAATAATAAAAATCATTACGTTGTTATTATTTTATATATTATAATAATGCTATTTTTTATAATAAATTTTGTAATATTTTTATTATATAATACTAATCAGTTGTTTACATAAACTTTTATATTTGTAATGATTTTATTTTTATTTTTATCTAAATAATTTAATAATAATAAATTTGATTCTATATATATATATATATATATATATTTATATATTTTATTCAAAATAGATATAGCTTACATAATGAACCTTTTAACTTCCAAAGTGTCACAGGTGGCATCGTTATTTCTGAATAAAAAATATGTTAATCTTGAATATATTTTAATATTTTCTTGAAAATCATAAACGATATAAAAATCGTTTAGGACAACTATTGTGCTACTTTTACAATTTCTGTCTGGCATTAAATTGTTAACCCTTTGCACTCGAGAGGTGCCGTTTGGTCACTACTTGAATTAATTAGAAAACTCAATGCGTGGTAGTGACTATTTATATTATTTTCTTTATAATGACTTCCTGTACTCTTTTCGTATAATATTATGAAACTTTTTTTATGGTTCGAACTTAATGATCTAGCACAAGGTCATCTAGTTATTGTAACCTAAAATTATTATAATCTAAAAGTAAAAAAAATTCACCGAAAATGCCGTGAAACGTTCCGAGTGCAAATGGTTAATACAGTTTATTACAGTAACAAAAAATAATAGTATACGTAAAAAGAGACTTTTATAGAATACAAAAGAGATCAGAAGAATTATCTACGACAATTTTTACCATGAGAAGTGTCGATAGAGCGTGTCGCTTTATCGACTATTGAAACGCGTGACAGATAAAGTTTAATTAAAGCAACGAGCACGTACATATACGTTTGCAGGTTTGTAAACAAATTTAGTTAAGTCTATTTTGGGCGAACGTGCCCAGCATCCGTTCACGGCTCCGAAGGTCTAAGGTTGAGGGAAAAGTGGGTGGACCAAAAATGCCTACCAAACCACTATTAAAACAGTCGTAGAGGCATCATCTATAGCACATATAAGAAAACGTGTGCTGCGAAAATGTAGGAGGGGGGGGGGGCAGGAGCGACCCACCGATATTTCGCTTCTCATCTAGAATTCATTTTGACCAAGAATCGTGACCCATTTGCCTAGGACTCGCGTCATAAATTGTCTTCTACATTTCTTCTGTTCTTTTTATTTTTCTACCATTATTTTCTATCTTGCTTAAGCTCTCGTTCGATTCGCTTACTTGCTTATTGTTTTTGTCTTCTTTTATCCACGTTGTCGATATCGCTCTCCATTATCTATGGCAGAAGTTGTCAATAATTTTGGTCGATAGTCGATCGTTCACAATATCTGTGTTGGTAATCTTCAAATAATAATTATTATTGTTATTTACACATGTATATAAACCGTAAATAAATATTTCAGTAAGAAATGTGCTCTGTAAACTATTAATAGATTAGCAAGAAGTAAGCCATATTTTTAAACGCAAAATTAAAATCAAATTATCAGCCATACTGTGCATTTTTACAACTTTTTTATACTTACGAATAAATAGTACAACAACTTAAAAATCTAGCAAGTACAGAATACTGATATCAAATCATAATTGATATTATTATGTATTAAAAAAAAATATAAAACGATTTTATTATATAGTACATATATAAAAATACCGTTTTCCTATTATTATCATCACCGTCGGTATTAAACATAAAATATGATTATAAGACGAATAACAATTAATTATAGGTAATTTATATAACGTTGACGGATACGCAGTACATATTGGCCGTCAGCTTGGAACCAATGTTCTTGCCGGGGTTACCGAAGGGAAAGGGCCTCGCAAACTGCGTTAACCGTTTGAATTATGACCTTTTGATATTTTGACCTATGTTATATATAAATTATGGCCTGCAGGAAAATGACAGGCACGACGCGCGCAGGGTTAAGATATTACTTAAGGGTTAATCCGATATAAACGTATTCCTACTTAATACAACCCGATAGCTTTTATCCCGTATAATTTCAAACTATAACTTTCGCGCATTACATATATTATACGTGTACAGGATGCGTCTTAAAAAAAATCGTCATAAATTTCAATATTTAAATATTATATTCTAATTCCATAACACATTAAAACTTTTGAATTAGATCAATTTGCACTTAATAAACATAAAAAAAATAATACCGACATATGCATATTTTATAGACAACAATACGATAATAATACGAACAAAAATGATAAATGTAAATTTTATTTAGAAAATAATGTAAAAAAAAAATAATATCTTGCTCTCAATTTCAATGATAAAATTCGACAAACTTTAGATTGGCGTAATTAATTCGTTAGTTTTAGTTGTTATTTCAGGAAAAGCATGCTTCGTGAAACATTACCATTACACGAAACATGCTTTGAGAATCACTGAACTAAATAATATACAAACATTACCGCAGATCGAACGTTCGCTACTTGTATGATGTCTTCTTAACATTTAATATATATATATATATATATATATATATATATATATATATATATATATATATATACATATATCAACCAGAATAAATATGCAACATTCGTATTTCATACTATTTACATGTCGATTTTCATTTTACAATTTTTTTTTCAAAATAAATTTATATTATGAATTAATTTAAAAATAAAATTCAGGTCAAACTCATTAGTAACAATATTTAGAAATATGATTTCTTTAATATTATATATATAATAAATTGTAAAAAATGAATGAAAATTCATTTTCTTTTGCACACTTATTGAGAAAATTTTTTTTTATATATACGTAATATTGTAAATTAAAAATAAAGCTGTCTTCACACTCGCATAAATCTATCAAATAATTCATATGGATTTATAACGATGCCGTAACATCGATACGATTTAAATTATATTTATTGCAATAAACGCGAACGAGGCTTTATTGAAATGCTTTCGTATCACAGCTATGTATATATATATATATATATATATATATATATATATATATATATATATATTTAGAACGAATAAATAAATAAATAAATAAACGAAAATCACATTTTCACACGCGATGCAGCAACGATCGCATTTCATACGTGTGCAGAATTGTAAATCCGCAACAAATCCATTTTCATTGTGTGTCAATGCACGTGTTCGCATTTCTGCTGAAAAAAAATAAAATAAAAATAAAAAATACTGGATGAAACGGGTGATATTTCTGTAGGGATTGGGGGGGGGTGAGCTTTTGCAAATTGAAAAATGATTTTTTTTTTGCGAGAACCCCTCTTTCGATGACGAAATTCGAACCCCACGAATGCAAATTATATATTTCATCTGTAAATTATTAAATTTTTGTATATTATATATCGCAAGAATTTATTTAATTAATATTTAACAGACTCTGTGTAAAAATAATGACATCTACAAATTTTTCATATATCATCATATATAACAATGACATCTTCAAAAATTCATATAAATCATATACCATACAAGAAAACTTTTAATTTTTCATATTTTTATATCTGACTGAATAGCTGTATTAATATCATTTTCTATCATATATAAGATTTAATTTAATCGCGAAATGCTCGGCATGTTTTATATGATTTACGATTACGTATTAAAGCAAATAAATTAAACATCAAACACTCCGTGCCAAGTAAATCAAATACGCTTTCGTATTATTAAAATACGCTCATATTTAGTATTATTCGTCCGTTTTATTTTTTTTTTTATTTTTCGTATAAAGTCAATATCTAATAAAATATCGTGTTACGTGATATATATATATATATATATATATATATATATATATATATATATATATATATAAATGACGTGTATGCAAAATAAATTCTGAGAAAGAAAATAAGGAATATTCAATTCGATTGAATATTTTCTATGTAATGTAAATCTTATCGAGAAAATGTAATATGAAATATCGAAAAAAAAGCTATACGATATGCCTTAAGATGTGCTTATATTTTATTTTAATATTTTCAATGCTGAACGAAATTTATTTACTATGCAATCGAATACGTTTTGATTTTACACAGTTAATATACAATATTTTATTTAATACTTATTTCAATATAAACCAAAGTCAATTATAAATTTCGGACATATTTTTCTTCATTTATATTTTTTTACGGTTCTAAAACTACAACAAAATAAATATTAGAATTTGTGAAATTCTAAAAACATTACATTTAATCATATTTCTAAAATACATTTAATTTTCTTTTATGTATAAAAATATTAAAATCATTCTTGATGCGTTCTAAAAATTATTCACTCTAATTAATTAATTAATTAATTCTACAATATATAAATAAATCTCTTCAAAATTATCATTGATTTTGAAATTTCAAAAATAACCATATTTAATAGTTTCTAACTTTTATATTTTATTTAAATATATAAAAAATCAATATCTGCATATATCACATATAAAATATCTTTAATAATATTTTTATAATTTGCGAATTAAATAATTTTTAGAATCATTGTATATTTTTATATATGCAATCATCATTTTTCATAACGAATATACCGCAATTTTCACAGTAAATATAAGGAAAATATCATCAAAATCGCAACCATATGCACACATGATATTCTCAGATTATCATAGTCCCGTTTTACATATTCATTCTTTTCATGCGATACGTTATATATATATATATATATATATATATATATATATATATATATATATATATATATATATATATATATATATATATAATAAAATGAAAAGCTCGTTATTGAGCTTCCATGTGTGTATGTACACACGGGAATATTTTACTGAAACCTCACATGCGATAAATGTTTTCATGCAGGGAACCGATGCGGAAATGTGCTTTAATGGTACCGAAATTGCACATTCGACATACCAAATACTAATTGAATGTGATATAAAAATATACAAAAATGAGCGAAATATATAGAAAAAAATATATTCCTCTCAGATTATTTTGTTATATATTTTTTTTTATCTATCGATATAATTATTAGAAATATTTTGAACAATTCCCCCGATATTTATCTTAATATAATGCAAATATCAAAGCTTCAATTGTGATAGTTTATATTACAATCCTGACTTGATCTTTCTAGATTGTTGAGGATTCTGATCCCTTCAATATACTTTATGAAAATCAAATTTTTCAAGACGTTCTGATCCTGTCTTGAAATATATTCATAAAATTGAAGTATGCACTATAGATATGTGTATATTTACGATCTTTTACTGATGCATAGTTGTTATAAAATGTATATATAATTGAAAAAAAAAATGATTTTCATCACAGATTAAGTTATATTAATGATCTGAAATCATTCATAATAAACAGCGTAAATTTAAAATATAAATATGCTAACTAATTTATCACAGATATCAACGTCACCGGTTAATTAATCCTTAAATCGACCATTCTCATACATAAAGATCAAAACTTAATATATTATATAAGTCATTCTAATTGCCATTTTGAACGTCAAATACAGTATAAATAAATAGACGTCTATAAATACTGAATGGTCGTCCGAGCCATAATCTATAATAAATTCTCTCAAACGTCGACGTATTTACGTATTTAAAAGGTTAATAAATGGTAAATAAACGACGTAACGTCGTCGATGGTTAGTTTAATAAATAAAATCTGTATCGATCAATATTTCTTGAAGGTGGTATGAAATGGTGGTGCGTTTTTGCGGTTCGGGCACAATTTGCAGACGTAGGAAGCGGCAAAAGGTCGTTAATTGCCACGACGCCGTACAATTCAATTTGTACAGTGGCGGCACTAGGGGTATAGGGAGTGGGGGGCGGTTGATAAGGAGAAGCCTCCGACGAACCTTTCAGCTTAACATCCGCCCCCGCTTTTCCCGGTAATTCGATTTTGTCCCTATGCAAGAATACGACCTTTCGTCGCTGTTACCGTGTCTTCTTCTTCTTCTTCTTCTTCTTCTTCATCTTCTCCTTAGCACTATGGTCAGAGATAAGCAAACTTGAACTCGGATAATTTCCTCCTGTCTTTCTTGGCCCGCTTCGTTTTATACGTGCAGAGATGAATAAACTTTGGCAATAAGGGAAGAAAAAAATGTACGATTTCGATGTTTGATAAAAAGATCGAATTTTGATTCAAATTTTATATATTAATAATATTTATATATATATATATAAATCGTTATTTTCATTTATGAACTTTAATTTAATTTTATATATCAGATCTAAACGAAATGAATTTAATAATAAAATAATGACTTTAAAAATAAAACAAATGCATGATAGCAATTTTTAAATAATTTGAATGATGATTATAAAAATATATATAATTATTATAACAAATAGTATCGTTATTATATTACATGAAAGTAATAACATGAGAAAAGTATGACTTTCGCAATTATAGCCGTACCTTAAGAGGTCAACTGTCAAAATTGTAACAAAATTGAATCGCAAATGCTGAAATATTTTACATGAAAACATATAGTAATAAATTGAAAGCGGACATGTCAAGCATGTATATTTTGAGTTGTAAAGATCATTTAATATTAATTTATAAAAATAAAGTAAAATTTGAGCGTGACCCCGGCGGCGTGCGGCCGCAACGCTAATATTATATATATATATATATATATATATATATATATATATATATATATATATATATATATATAATATTTGTTATTTATTTAATTTTATTTTAGAATACAGTTGTCACTTTTATCCAATATCGTTGTTTCTCTCATTTTTTCAAATGGTTGTTTCTATTTGCTAACCTATTATATAAAACAATTTTAAAGTAAGTTTAATATTTCCTTTGTTCAAAAACACTTATATATTGTCACTTGCAGTAAAATATTACAAGTACTCTACAAACACATTTTACATTGCAAAATGTTTCATAATAAATTATTTAAAAATATTTACCATTATTTCCTAAAATATAATTATTTACATATAATATTAAATAAAAATTGAAAAAAATATGTATTATAAAAAAATTTTGAACGGTTTAATTTAAATAAAAATGTTGACCACTTCTGTCTTGTGCGTACATTTGTTTTTCGAACATTCGTAAATCGCGTATGTTTATTTTACCCGTTTTCTCGAGAAAACGCTCATTTTATTCGTGTGTTCGTATTACTCGATCACCCGCCAGACAATTCATTTGAAAATAGGAGGTAGCCGGAAAACCCTTTTTTTTTGGAAAATTTATAGTGAAAGAAAAAGTTTTTCGCATAGAAATCAATATCGATAAGTAAGATCGAACGCACGTAGTGAACGCGTAATAGTATTTCTCGATTTTCTTACAATTTCCTCTAGAAGAAAAAAGTATTTTTTATATATTTTATTTTATTTCAATTATGCTATCCTGAATGAATTCTGTTTTATATTGGTTTTCAAATACAGTTGTTTTATTTTATATATAATATAAATATTTTTATACAGAAACTAAAATATGATTTGTTAAAATAAATTATAAATATATATATATATATATATATATATATATATATATATATATATTTATATCTTTACATTACATTTAATATCACACTTACATGTATATTTTGAGTTGCCACCGTACGCTACATTTGGGAAAACTTTTACGTTTCCGTGAAAATTTAATAATTCATTTTTCGCTTTGTTACTAAGAGGTTATAGGAGATTTTCCTTAACGATAAATTTTTATTTCATTATTAATATACACATCATGAAAAAAGACGGGGAAATATGGAGGGCAGTTAACGTTCGGAATATTTTATGCGCAAAAGGTCAAACTTTCACAGTTACAAAACATTAATCAAACAAAAATAATACAAAGGACGCGCAATTTTAATATATGTACAAGGCGCGTTCACGAAATAAAATCCTTCGGGATATTAAAAATTTTCGAACGACGAAAAATCTTATTGTTCCCGACAGTCGTAATATTTTATTAAGTTGAACGAAAGAATCAATATATGTATATAATATATAAAAAAAAATAATAAATAAATTCTCCAAATATCCCGTTTAATTCATTATGTTCTATTTTCTTTGAAAATAATATCGAATTGTATATAATTTGTTTGAAAATAGTTATATTTTATCATATATTAAAAGAAATCGCTCTGTTCTTTTTAAATCTATCAGTTTTAAAACATTACTTAAATACCAAATAATAAAGAATATTATTTCAACATCTTTCAAATGTACAGTAATTTTCTAAAATAATATTGCGTATTTTTTTTTGATAAAAATATCGACGACATTATTATAATTTCTATAAAAAATTATAATATTTTTTAATTTATATTTTGAAATCTTATCCACATATTGAGTGATCTGAAAAAAATAACAATCATAATAAAAAGATTGCGATTATGAAACGACATGCGTCAATATTATATTATATATAACACCCTGTATATTAAATACACGCGTACATATAATATTTCCAAATCGTAAATCGTTTAATGAATTTAATATTAATTGCGAGAAGCGAAATTTATATCTGGACACGTATCGCACATTAATAAATTTCACGCGCAATATATTCGAGGTTTCATTCGAGCGGCAGGTATATTCAACCCGAAGAAACGCATATATATATATATATATACATACATTTGTGCATACGTGTATATATATATATATGTATACACACACAAATATATATGTATATGTATATATATCAAACGATGCGGTTACGGACCATTAGTTGGACACGCCTGCCTTAGCAATTTCGCCACTGTATTATGCGAAAACGATGCCAAAAGTCCAAATGTCGCCAGAAGACAGCTGCGTTTCTAGCATATTATCACTTGTTGATGAATTAATTGAGCAAAAATTTCAATATAAACATTTGAACACCATTGTAATGTGGAAAAATTCGAATTAATATGCCAATTTTATGTCGTGCAACAATTTTGCATCTATTCATTATTGTAATCTATTATTTTTACAATTCATATTTTGTATCTATTGCTACTGCATTATTATATTATTATATAACAATTGTATCAACTTATTCTAAATAAAATATTTTTGAACATTTCTATAACTAATTGTATTTAAAATTTGAGACATTTTTTTTATTTATATATAATTAAAATTCATCATCTAACAATTTATTATATTAGTTAATTTTATATATAAAACATCAAAAATTTATTTTACATATGATGCAATGATGATTCTACTCTTGAATTCGTATGTAATATGATAAATTAAATAAAAATATACAACATGATTATTATATTATATGAATATGGCGTCATTTCCAGTTCTTACAAAATATACGAGACTTTTCCAAGACGATTTAAATTTTCAACAGCCGATTTCGCAACGCTAGCATATTTTATATAAAGTGACTTTTCGTGTTAGAAATGCAATAATATCATTTCATAATGATCCACCGTAAAAAGAAAAATGAAAAAAAATGCAAGTAAACGAGACTAACTGAAAAAAAAAGACAAAAGCTCCGAAACGATGAAATAAGATGACGGAATTAATATTATAAAATATCGCGTAAGCTCTTGGCGTGCGATAACACGAAAGCTCGGTTTAATTCGATTATTCGGATTAATTGTGGCGGAATATTCGCGTTATTTTCACGTATATTCGCTAATAAAATAGTCTTATTTATTATTTCAACGGTATAATTTTAAAACGTGTATTTCTATTCGGTTTTGTACTAATTTTGCATTTCCTGGTTGATTCTTTCTTCTGTACGAATTACACACAACATTGAAATATTTTATATTATAAATGAAAATATTCACTGATTTTACTAAGAACTACCCAAAAATTTTGTAATAAAAAAATATATATTTTATACAATTTTTTCATATTTATAATAATCAATTATAAAATTGTGATTGCAAATAAGAAAAAACAACAATAATAGTGGTTGCGTGCCGCGAATTGAAAGTCTCTGCGTTATACTATGGAATATTAATCGGCTTATTTTAGATTGAACGAATTTTTTTTTATGCTGATGAAAATCGTAGCATTATATTACTTGTACCTTAACGATATATGATTTTTTTTATAATATTCGTAAAATTGCCATTTTGCAAACTTTAAAAATCTAATACTATACTTGAAATATAATTTATAGCAATATTCTAAAAATATTTTGATTTTTTCGTCACTCGTCTATTACACTAATTTTAATTCAACAAAAATATATTTACTAATAAGACAATAAATTTTTTTTTAATATCTGTATTAAAAATTTTTCTTCATCATTATTATTTTTTTGCTAAGTTATGTATTCATACATAAATTTAGGCGAAATTTGATATTTTCATTATATAATGTATTGTATATATTAAATATATTATTTACAACTATATTTTATGAACCATCTAATATTATCGAAATTAAAATTCATTTTATATTTTAGTAAATGAATTGAATTCATAATAAAATTATAAAAATTGATTGATTATTAATTCTTTTACATAACAAGTAAACTTTTATTTTACAATTCTTATAACATGCAATTTTTTTTTTTTAGTTTAATACTATTTACACAATCTTAAAATTATTTTTAGATTCTTTCTACTGATAAGAAAATATATATAATGTTAATATAATAATATACATTTCGATAAATCTAAAAAAAAATAGTACATTTGATTTTTCGTAACAATTACTATGAAAATAAAAAATGACGACGATCGTCGTATATTCGCCGTGATTATATTTACATTACAACAGATTAAATATAAATCTATCGGATTAATTATACAAGAACGCGATTCATCGTCGACTACGAAACATCACTTTGTGCATATTAAACAATACCAAAAGCGCGATACGATGCTTAATTATCGAATCGTCTATACAACAGCAACAACAACAACAACAACAACAACAATAAACAAACAACAAACGTCGTTACAAAGCCCCACATTCCCTTAAAACGTCTTTAAAACGACGCACCGAGAAAAGCCGAAACGTAATGTCTTTTTTATTATTATTATTTTTTTCTTTTCTTTCCAACGGAATAAATACGAGCGTTTTTATCGTTCGACGCGAATATTAATCTTAGGCCGCACAAAAGCGTAAATCTTCTCTCTTTCTATCTCTATTTTGCTGTGTGCAAACGAGCGTAGAACAATGAGACGGCATAGACGTGTTACCCGGGCAACAAACGGGCGCGTCAACCTGGCAACAAAGGCGAGCGTTCATTATTAAAACGTCAGCGGTTAAATTAAACTTATTCGTTTAATTGCCGTTGTATGCGTTCATAAATCGATGTCATGGGATTCTCATTACACACAACTTTATTATTGTTATTATGATTTTTATAATTATTATTATTTTTTGAATTTAAAAATGTATATTATTTATTCATTTTTCAATATATAAAAATGTCATATAATATGAACAGTGTAATTCAAAAATTCAATATAAAACCACAACTCGAATACTAATATTACGTTATAAGATTAAAAAAAATTCACGAATTCCCATAGAGAACTTCATTCGACATACTTTCACGTGAAATATCTCATTTCCAGTTAAAATTTCCACTATTTTGCACATTGAAAAATTTAATATAAGATCCATTATGGATTATCGTGCAATTTTACCATTTTCACTCTTTGTTTTTCCGTTCGGGTCTTTTTCTATTTCTTTTTTTTTCCTACACATTTTCTTCGCTCATTTCGAAAGAAGAGCGGAGGGGAGGGGTGGGAGAAATTCGCCCGCTTAAGTATTCTCGGCCACGACTCCATAGACATAAATCGCCGAACGATCGTTTCGTATTTTGCTGTGGTTTCTTTGTTTTCTATCCGGTAGGCAATGTGTTAAATAACGGGCTGATGTGACACGTGTTCCGGCACGACAACGGCACGTGAATATAATGAAGGCTCACCATTTTCACCACCTATATTTATATATATATATATATATATTCCTTAGTTTTCTCCCTAGCCATTTTCTCGCATTTCCCCCCCCCCCCTATGGGAGATCGAGTGGCAAATTTACGTGAAACTCCTTTACGAGATAAACTTCTTGAATAACTTTTTTTTTCGCTCCCCGCTCGTATTGGTGTCAAATCTTATAACTGCCTTTGAAACTATGGAGTTCTTTTTTTTTTCTTCTTCTTCGAAAAGAAATGGTGATTTCGTGAAAACTTTAATCTTCCAGAGTGTGACTTATTCGGATAGATTAAGTCCCGGACATATATTGTATTATTCTTATTTTATTATCTTCCTAATAGATGATCGGCCGGCTAAACTTTCAAGATTATATACTAAAATAATCGATTTTAAATTACTATGATGTATTTTTTTTAATCCTGATCATTAAAAGCAATTTTTTTTTTAATATTTTAATTAATTAATACATTTTAAATGCATACTTCGATTACTTATGGAAACTTAAAAGCAATATTTTATTTATATAAACTATGTCTTTTTCATTTGGTTCAATTGAAATACTAACATTTTTTACATCGAGTTCAACCACAATAGTAGATTTGTAATACTGCGCTTGAACTTTTGAATAAGCTAAAGTGCAATAAAGTAGCTTTCAATCCATTTACAAACTTTAATGAAAATCTTTCCGGTATCTCTTAGATTGAAAATAAATTGCTGTCGACATTAATAGAAAATATTTTAATTAATTTAAATATATATATATATATATATATATATATATATAATAAAGAAAATATAAAATATCATACAATGTATATGTATTTGTTTTCTTTCATCTAACTTTACAATACTGAAATATTCATTAGAGCAATAATTATATATATATATATATATATATATATATATATATATATATATATATCATATCCACATAATAAATTACTATATATTCCATGTGTCTAAAATGTGTTTCATGTGTACTATATAAATATAATATATTATCGCGATAAATCAAGACATAATATTTGATTCAGATCTAATATTATTGCATTTAACCGAGAAATACTTTGATTTTAAATCTAATATATAAACAATAATATATTATATTTAACATAATTACAAAATGATAATATTTGAAAATGCATTTTCAAATATTATATTTGAAATTCTATCAAAGTCATATAATTTTAACACATTAATGGTATTACATTGTGTCTTTATTAATTAAATTTTTTTAATCTCTCAAATTGATTTTACTAGCTACTTGTACATATTTTATTTCCTTTTTTGCAATATTTAGGAAAATTTTGATTGAAAATATAAATAATGTTTCATATTCAAATTTATAACATTGACATTAGAAATATTTTAGGTTATGTTAGATTAAGTTAATGATTATCATTAGATTATGTTAATCAAAAACAGAATTTATACCTTCATTATTAAAGAAAATATTGATAATTAGAGTAGGTTTAAAGTACAAAATAAAATGTATACTTTTTTGTTAAGTGACATGAAAGTATTTTGTGAGGTTATGTTGATAATGTTTATTAAGCTATGTTAAGTTAGATTATGATGTTCAATGGATTAGATTAAACAAATAAAACAATATTTATGCCTTTTTAAATAAGTAAAATAAAATTTATAGCTGTTAAGAGTACAAAGCAAAATTTATTAAAAGAATTGATATTAGGTTAGGTTAGGTTGAAGTTAAGCATGCATTAAAAATTTAATACAATTTATTTAATTTATTGTCTTCTCTCGATATACAATATATATATATATATATATATATATATATATATATATATATATATATATATATATATATATTATTTTAAAAATTTATTCTTGTTAAATATTTTTCTATGATCTGTCATATGATATATATATATATATATATATATATATTGTATATAAAATTTATCACTGAAATATTTAATGAAAAATTTTATATAATATAATAATGTTGATCGACAGCAAATAACGATCGGATATATTGAACGAAAAACGACATAAACGTTATCGAACAAGCGAAACTTTCAAAACAACACTCACACACTTCATTCGAAAAATTGAGCGCGCGACAACACAATTCCAACTATTTCCTATCCCGGAACAACCTGGCAGGATATATAACGGGACGGAACGGTGAGCGTACTTTTTTGTAAAAAAATAAAAAATAAATAAATAAATAAATTTCAACTCAACGCCCGATCGTATATATAAAACTTTTGCGATGAATCGACGCGAAACTTTACGGCCAATTTCGATATTCAAACGTCGTTCTCGAGTGAGACAAAGCTGTGGTGAAATTGCTCCGTCCGGAATAATTCGGTGGCCCGTTTTAAATTGGGGGTTGGGGGGTGAACTTGACAACCTTTCAACGAAATGCCGCCGATGAATATTTAATTCTTCGTTCGTGGAATTTTGAAATTTATTTGTGATGCCCGTAATCTTGACAAGTGAGAAAAATCTTTAATAATTTCTAGTTATACCATAATTTATATATAATATTGATACGACTTTGGGGGGGTTTAATGTAAAGAATTAAATATAAATAGTGCACATAATCTTATTGTAAACCTGACGCTAATAAACTTTCATTAGTAAGACCTATATGTACATGATTAGAAGTGTATCATTTTCTATCCTAGAAACCCCCAACCAACGACTAATAATATATATATGAAGATAGTTTGTTATTAAAACTTTAATCGTTACATTTTTAAATGATTTCTTCTTCCCGAAACAAAAAAAATCCAATAATGATAACGTCAAATTAATATAATTCGATAAAATTTTATGATATCTCAATTTTTTTATTTTATTACATAGTTTTAACAGAGTGATAGTTAAAATACGAATTTATAATTAATTAGTTTTAAATATAAAACAGCGTCTAACCACAGAAAAAAAACTAATATAAATGGAGTATTATTTCAAATTAGCCTTTGAAAAACTTAAAATTAAAAAAAAATACTGTTGAATTTACTACTTACTATAAACTGAAAAACTTTAATAATATTAAGTTGAAACAATTACAAAAAAAAAAAAAAAATGAAACAACTCACAAATTTATAATACAAAAATTTAATAAATTTATTTCATTATGTAAAATCTTCAAATGAACCATTAGAATTATATTATTTCTTAAATAATGTCAATTATATTAATTGTAATAATAAATTTGAATCTTATAGAAGACCAAAAACATCATTCGATTGTGATGTCTGTTACACATATTTTTAATTTTAACCAAATTCAAACCCTTCTGTATCTCGATTTGAACATACACCACTTTCAAAATAAACGACCCATACACACACACACACACACACACATATATATATATATATATATATATATATATATATATATATATATATATATATATAATCATTAAATACACACGAATAGCGATTGATAACACTCTGATTTTTGTATGGTGATCTTTTTTTTTTAACGTTCGCAAAAGCGGCCGAAATAAAAAAAAGCACGTCCGTTAAAATCGTTTATCCGGTTTTTCCTCAGTTTTCACGTCACGGTTTATTAGCCGTTAGCGATGACGCCGCGCATTTTCCGATACATTTGTTGCTGTTCATCATGATTTATTATGTGTTTTGTCGTCGATCGTTTGTCTCGACGTTTCGTTTTTCCAATATTTCGCACAATTTCGACCACCACCATTTCGTTTTTCCACCGGCGAAAATTCACCGCAGTTACGTTGGAAAATTGACAGCGTTAACTTTTGACGTGACCGTAATATTATTTTTTTTTTTAATATCGATATCCGTAAAACATATACATAAATTCTAAAATACATATAACTAATATCATATTACAACTTTCTATTTTTGATCCTATTTAGTTTTTCTCAAACATATAAAAAGTAAAATAAATTATTATAGCAAAAAATTATAAAATACTAACTTAATTGTGTTACGGATTTGTTAAAATTATGTCGAATTGTCAAATATTATATACATATATTTCGGTATTTCAAATTGAACGTTTCACTAAAGTCAATAATTTTATTTGATTGATAATATCAAAGTAAATATTATATTCAATTCAAATTATAATTAAGACATTCATAGACTTGTCAGCTTCAATTACGTAAACGCAGTCGTAATTAAGTTCTAGTATATTTAAAATTAATATTAAATGAATTCTGAAATATTAAATTTGTTTTAAATAATAAAGACAAAATTATATATTAATTTAATAATATCTAAATATTAAATGTTAATTAATATTTTCAAGTTAACAGTTTGAATAATTCGGATAGTTTTTTATCGTAAAAGGCTATTCAAAATTAATGAAAAAATAAAAAAGTACAAAATAAATAAATTTCATAATATATTAAATGTATTCGTATTATATTGGTTCAAATTATAGCAAAAAATAGATAAAGAATCGCCTGAGTCATTTTAACTATTTCGATCAAGACAGATGGAATCTGAAATATCACGAATCATTCATTACCTTTGATTTGTTTCTTTTATCACAAACATTTTTACAAATTCGGCGATATAAATATTATTTTTGATGTGTCTTCATAAAAGAAATCGATTATGATTTTATAAAAAAAGATTAAATAAATTCCTATTGTAACTGAATTATTCTTAAATATGCAATATTTAACAGAATTTTTTGGTAAATAAGATTTAATTATATCTTAATTTATATAGAATCTTGAAAAAATCTGTAATTTATATCATCTATCATTTCTAAATATCCGACAATATTTTATATAACATTAACGAAATTTATGTATATTGACTTCAAAACGTATTATGTTTTTTAATTCGTACGATTTGAGAAGATAAATATGTTAACTTAACTGTTCCATTGTAAAAGTTATTTTTTAAGTAAATATTTTATATTATAATACAATTTTAAAAGAAAAGACGTAGCGAAAGATTTGTATTTCAGCCGTGAAGTTGTATTTCACAATCGTTAACTATAATTCTAAAGTTGAAACTAAACAACTTTTAATATTCTAATATTAATAAATAACTGTTTCTCTATATTTATTCTAAAAAAACAATATAAATAAAAAAAATTTTAAAAAAAGTTACAAGAATTTAATTTATGCTTAAATTACTTTTATTCAATCATTTTAAATATGTGTGATATTTATTTTTTCCATTAATTTATATTCTTAAAAATTTTGTATGAAATTTATGACGCTCTAAATAAAAAATATTAATTAATAACTATTTAAAATTTATATTATTTTCAAACGATATTGATATATTTATCAAACACAATCACAGTTAAAACGTAAACGATCGTCGTAAAATAATAGATAACGACGTTTTCAGCTGAAAAAATAAATAAATACGCGCCGATGTACGCGCACACGATAAAAATATATTCAGCATTTCTAACCGGCTGAAATCTTTAAATCTCAAATTACGCTTACGTATATATATATATATATATATATATATATATATATATATATATATATATATATATATATATATATATATAATATATAAAGTCGACGTCTAACCGCTTTTTAAACGCTGATAAACGAGGGCAAATCCGTTGTTTTTGGCACGGGAATTATCGTCACATCCATCCCGACTAATGTTTTACGTTTTTTTTTCTTTTCATTTTCATTCTTTCTTTCTTGTCGGTTCGAATCCCGGGATAAATTTCCCAAAAAAACACACACACACATATATGTGTATATATATATATATATATATATCGACATTAGTTGTTTTCCACATGTCCGAGAATAGATTTTTCGGCAACGTTTAAAAGACCCATTCTTGATGCCATTAGACGTTTTATTTTTTTATCGCATCGTGAAAAACCAACCTCAACCGGCGAACCGAAAGGTCGACCGCAAAACTCGATATTTTCACGTTAAATGAATTTTAACGATATATAAATACATTTGTTTACGATTGCGAATGATGTAAGAGTAAAGGCTGTATTCATGAGAAAATGAAAAGTATAAAAATAAAAAGGCGAAATAATTGAATATATCTGAAATATTCCGTGCGTTGTGCCTAACACGCATATTTATATAAAAGCCTAATTATTTGAATTTATAAAAATATACTACGAGATTGTAAAATTAAATATCACAATCAGTTTTTTAATATATATTTTTTAATTTTATCAATATTTTTATAATTAAAAAAAATGATTATAAATTATATAATATATTTAATTAGATTAATGCATCAGTTATATTTTCACTGTATAAAGTTAGAAATAACGCTGTTTTTATAACAAAAACCCTTACATGGCCGTTTTCATCTTATCGTTCTTTATATTATAGAAATTATAAATATTTTCTTTGTACATATTTGATACGTTTCTCATGTCGAAGCACGCGTGTTTACGCACATTTTCAACGACGAAAAGAAACCTTTTTCTTTTCTTAAACCCCCCCATCTTCTCATAATATATATGTATTCGTATATCGACATGCGATTTAATTGAAATTCCAACAGAAAATATTCGAAGGAATATCGAGGTCTAAGGGGGGCATGTACATTTTTCGTTTTATACAGTCGCTTTAATGACGAAAAACGTTGAATGTAATATAATCAACGTGTTCAATGAACGGTGGATGAAAAGCGTAGCTTTTCTGTCATCGGAAAATTTTTTGTAAACTTTGTCGTCGGTTCGCTTTTCACATTTTCTCAACGCGCACGCTCATTTTTACCAACTTGCGCTCCCCCATTTAACGAATAACCGATTTGACCCCTTATTTTCCTTATTTCTCACCCGTCGATTTTTCGCGATGAAAATTCGTAGAAATTTTATTAAGTATCAACTTTAACCAAATCGTCGAAGGAAACGAAAACGCGACTTGATATCATCGATTCGTTTCGATTTTAACGTTCAATTATTATATATTTGGAATATATAAATATATTTATTGATATTTTGTCACCGTTATTAAAACTTTTCATCCCTCTCTTCTCTGTAATGGAGTCGCGTATCTTTCATCGTATCTTAATCATCCCACTTAAGGGAGCATTTAAAATTTATTATTTAACCAATCGCAAACTTTCTTATACTTCAGATTCAAATATATATATAAACAATATTTACCTAACACTTTTCATAATTATTATTTTTTTATTGAACATTAGCAGTACTATAAACTAGCTTTATATTTTACATTTACTATAAATATATTGCGTATTTTAAAAATGTTTTATAAACCATTAGAAAGCTTTCTAAAGTCAATAAATAACGTCTGTTTTTATCGAATAATAGTAGAGTCGTGTTTGGTTTCATGACATGCGATAGGAATGTGATATAGAGTTCGGATGTTTTAACGACAATAGTCACACTCTTATCGCAGTGCCAGAGCATTATATTCAGTGTACAATGGAAATACATTCTAAAGAATGAATCCGTAGGCCAACGTTGCTGCATTTTCCTCGATTAGAAGCCTGCATTTCTACGGAAAAATGCGTTTTTTTCACACACATTTTCCGCTCCGAATACAAATAACATACATACCGTTTTATGAATCGAAATCGTCGAAATTTGTAATTCTAAAACTGTTTCTTTTATATCTGACGAATATTTCTTTTAACTTTAATAATTTGTTTTCGATATTATTTTATAGTATATACGAGTAAAAATATAATACTATCAAAATATATTGATAGCATGAGAAATTCTATTGAACTTTATTAAATTCTTTTCAGCATTATATATAGAAAATATTTGAGCTCATAAGTTATGTATGATATATTTATACATTTTGTTTTATTTTTATACTAATATTTATTTATGTTAAAATTATTTAATAAATCTTCATATCGTATTTATTATATAAATATTTTGAAAATCATTTCTTTTTTTAATATTATCAAAATTATTATTTAAAGATTAGTTAAAATAATATAAAATTACTATTTAACACAAATAAATATAAATATAATTATTCTGACATGAATTTTATACGATAAACATTAATCGCAAACAAAAATCCATTACGATTTCGGCGGTCGTATATTTTCGAAGCTCGTAAAATACTCATTTCGCCCGAATTTACGTCTCTAGAATAACAACAGAATAATTAATTAACATTTATAAGTTCTCAAGTTTTGCGCGGTGGAAGCGTGTAAATTACTACAATAATACAGAGACGGCGAATGTGGACTGTGGTTCGGTATACGCGAAATATACCCTTTGTTCATCAAGTATTGCGGGCGTTGTTCACCAAGGAGAGACAGGGTTCGCAGGAAACTAACTCCTGAAGGAAATGAAGAGGGAGCAGATGCCTGGTTCGTGACGAGCATTCCAATATACTAAAAAGCATACTGTGGTATATACTATAGTCCAATGTTGAAAGCTCATCTCACGACAAACTATTATATAATCCTACTACGGCTCGTCTCTTGCTACGAAAATGAAATGAAATTACCGGAAAATCTATTAAAAATTTTCACCGGAATGGTTCGACGTTGTCTATTGATTTTATTTATTTTAGTTTTATTTTTTACGTACCGATTCGTTTTATAAAATTTTATGAAATCAAATTTATCATAGCTATAGATAAAATATTTTTCATATATTTGATTGGTGATATCAATGATATTATACAAATATTGATTTTATATTTACTGTTTTTATTTTATACTATTGTATAATTCAAGTCATTGTAAAAGTGAATTTAATTAATTTTTAATACATAGATAAAAAAAATATGATAGTCCCTCAATTTCTACCAATAATAAGTAAAAATCTGCAAAGTAATAATATTGTATTCATTTTAATATTTATATATTATTATAATAATTTAAAGTCTTTATAGACATTACAAACACACACTTAACAACACAACCCTTTTAAATTCCGTTAACAATCTTACCCACACTTATATTCATAATATAATATATCTGTTTCTTTTAAAACTTCTTAAATATTCATATATACACTAAAAATGTTTTAAACTTTTAAACTTAAACTTTAAAAAATAATATAGTTACTCAAACAAAAACTCGCAAAAAATCAAAAATACTGCGATATTTATGATGTTTTTGAAAACCCATGAAATAGCAAAAAATTACTATATATGAAAAATATTAGACATTTAAAAAAATATAAATTCATATTTTTCACATTATTATAACTCAAATCAAAATAGGGAAAAAATGTATATTCAATAAATAAAATGAAATAATAGTTTAAATATATCGCCAATCAAGAGCATTAGTTTTTTTTTTAAATAAACATACAATAATTTAATAAAACATATTTTCGTTAATTTACAAATTATATCAAACGTCAATGACAAAACGATTTTCATACAGTTTTCAGCGTGTTATAATACGCCTGAAAACAAAACTAGAATTTCGGAACCGAGATTAACGCAAGTTTTACGCCGTAAGTTAATCCAGTTTGAAAACGTATCATACTAAATGGAACACCGTGATATTATATATATATATATATATATATATATATATATATATATATATATATATATATATATAATAAAAGACCAACAAAACAATGATACCGAGAATTACCTATCCCAGAAACGCAACAATGATATAAGAACTTTCCGTAACCCGACTTTAATATTTACTTCCGTGTTAACAATTCCTGAAACCTCCCTTTCAGCATTCAGTCCATAACGTGCAAACACAGCGAGTCGTAACACTTGTTAAACTCTAATTATCTCACATATGAATAAAATTACACACATATTTCTTGCACATAAAGTATGAATATATATATATATATATATATATATGTATGTGTGTGTGTGTGTGTGTGTGATTTATATAATACAAACGTGTGACGCCATTCGAACGATTTACCCCATAGGCGGTGTCATATTGCCGATCGTTGAAATAACTTCCGTTTTGCTTCCTACAACGATATCGAATTCTAGACGGGAAAAGGAGCACTAAAAATACGAGGGTCAAAGGATATTCATACTATGGATCATATCAAGAATACGCATATATATATATATATATATATATATATATATATACAGCATGTCCAAAAATACGTATCCGTATTAAAATTTTGACATTTCGATATAGAATCAATTAATAATATTAATTTTATTATTTATTTATTGAATCTTATATAGATAAAATAATTTATTATAAATGATAGCGTTTGTAACTTTTCGTTTTAGTCAAAGTTTAACGTGTAAAATTGCCCGCGGAGTTGACGCGTTTTAATAATATTCTTAATTTAAAATATAAATCTTAAACGTGTCCCGGCGTTTATATTATATAAAATATGCGAATAATTTCGAAACATCCCCAGAAAATATAAACGAGCGCAAAAGGATGAGGGTTTCGAGTTTCTTCTTTCAATTTTTCGCGATCGTGGACCCACGTCGAAGGTCTATTCGCTCAGAAGTGCCCCGGGATACAAAAGTGCCGCTGACAAATAATAATAAAAAAAAAAGAAAAAGAAAAAAAAACAAAACAAACGGTCGAAGAAAATGGAAAGGGTCCTTGTAAGCGATATTTTTCCTTCAGGACATTTTTCGTGAGTGTCTCACACATCGGCACGACCAGTTTTTATTTCGATTATTATTGTTGTTTTCGCATACTCTATTTATTATATAAGGCGAATATACAATATGAAATGAAAAATAAAAACGCCTAAAATATTCTGCTTAGTTAATATCATTTTATTATATATATATATATATATATATATATATATATATATATATATATAATGAATATAATGCAACTTTAATAATACACTGTTCTATTATCATAACTTAATAAACTGTGCTCAAACAAGTTCAAACTCTACTATTAATATCAAAAGTAATATATCAAAGCCGTTTTCGGTTTAATAAATTGCCTCAATAAAGAAATTTAAAAGTCCATTATTTTAATAAGTTTTTTAAATCTGTACTTGTAATTTTAAATAAGGAAATATTAATATATAAAATTTTTAATATATTAATTATATTCTATTTATTAATATTTTTTTTTTTGAAAATTTATATATAAATATTTAAATATTCTCTTATATTAATTACATATTTGGTATTAAATGATAAATTTTCCTATAGAAAAATTCAAAATATAAATAAAATCAACGTCATCATCATATCACATTTTCATACAATCTACATTGAATAGAATATATTCATGACATTCAACATTTTTTTCACGATTACATTCTGAATGAAAAATATTTTTAATGAATAAAAATTGAAAATATGGTTATCGTACACGGATTTAAACCGAATATCATTGTATTATATATATATATATATATATATATATATATATATATATATATATATATATATATGTATATATATATACTATATAAAAATCGTAAATTGAACACAGTTCAATACGCCAATTTTGCGCATGCAATATGAGAATGTTGAAATTGAACCACTACACGTCGAATGTACGTGCTCTTTTTGAAAGCGTCGAAAACCTGCCATTACACATAACCGGGCTTCGAACCCCGACATTGTGCTCTATACAGATAAAACGGTGTCTGAAAATTTTTCAGCTCTTCGACCGTTGCACGGCACCGTTGGGAGTAATCGAGACGTCCAATTCCTGAAACGGAATCGAATCAATGAAAAATTGCAACCAGAACAAACCGATCCATACACTATTTCGATCTTCTCATTTTATATATATATATATATATATATATATATATATATATATATATAAAATATATAATATATATGATTTGTTTTTATACTAAAATTTAAAAATTATGCTATTAAAAGTACGATGTTTGCGTTTTTATAACCATGCCTTAGAAGTCAATTATCAAAATCGAAGCAAAATTGGATTGTAAATGCTGAAATATTTTACATGAAAATATAATAATAAATTATTGATGTATATTTTGAATTGTAGAGTTCATTTAATATTAAATTGTATAATATAAGGTAGCATTTGAGTGTGACATCGGCGTCGCGCGACGACGGCGTTAGTGTTTTATATATATAATTTTTTTTTTCAATCAATATCAAGAATTTTATAAATTTTCTTATATAATAATTGTAAATTGAAAAAATATGCAAGAATCAAACTGTTATAATTTATTATGGTATTTTTAAAAAATATTTTATATCATAATAAACTGCATTGGAATCTCTCTATTAAACAAGAATCTGTTGGAATTTCTGGAATATCGTAAATGTACAGGGTTCAGGATGATACTAAAATGTTCTAGACGATATTCTCAGTGTCTTTTTTACAGACAATATACTAGGTCGTTTCCTCTTTTTTTTACGTTCGGGCGCTAAGTTCAGGTGTCTTCAGGCATCCGCCCCCTTATATATTTATGGGGGCTTAATAGCCTGTTAAAAGTTCAGCTGAACACGTTGTTGAGCACCTCTCGGTCGAGACCCTCCCCCATCACTTTCGCACACCCTATATATAGACGACGAAGAAAAAAAATGTATAAATATACTTGTATATGGACAGAAAAAAAATTATAAGGTCCTTTCGACACACCCTCTCATCCACTTTCATCCATTCTTTTCGTATCGTCCTCGTGAAAAACTTTTCTCATCGCACCAAAGAATAAAGCAGTGAAAAACGAGACGTAAACACAATTTGCATAGTAATTGACGGGAGACGACGTCAAAGGATTTGTCGATTGACGAAACGGATCCCTGTGGATCATTTTTTTTTCTTTTTCATATAGAATCTTCCCTTTTTTTTCGACGATCTTTTTGCTCCGTTTTTTTTTTTTGTTTGTTTTCCGTTATCCATATCCTTTTGATGGTCCGGTGTTTATTATGCGTACGAAGGAAAACAAAATTGACCGCTCGTTCTATTTTCACATGTCGAAATAGAAAAATGAGGTGATATCAACGATATAATGCATGGTATATATGTTTTAGAAAGTGAAAAAATAAAATAGCACGGTTTGATAAGAAATAAAAAAAAACTAAATATACTATACATCAATTTTGAGCTTATAAATAAAATATTAAACCGATATCCACTTTCATATATAAATATAGAGATAGAGAATTTTTAATAATACGTATAAATATACTGGAACCTATTTTTATTTAAAAATATTTGAAAGCATTTTCGTATTTTTTAATCAGTCTAATGTAAGTTGGAAAACTGTTATACTTGTTTGTTTCATATATTATATTATATATAATATATGAAACAAACATTCAAAATTAAACATTGATTTCGCACAGTGAGATTTTATTTTCATTTTTTTTTCTTCACTTTTACCATCATCCGAGTCGGAAAATCGTGTGTAAATTCCATTTTATACACCCTTCGCATGTTCGCGTCGTTTTTTCCAATACAAACTTTTAATATAAGGCACCACGGACACTAGGGTGAAATTTAACGCTAAAAGCATCATAGTACCGAGAGCAAAGGGATGTGTGCAACCTTTCTTTTCTGTTTTCAACGTTAAGAGCTTTACATACGCTACGTTACATTATTTTTTTTTTGGAACATAACCTTTTACCCCAATGCCTTATATATATATATATATATGTGTGTGTGTATATATATGTATATAAAAGAGGGTCGGTATCGAGACGTCCAAGGCAATATTTAAGATTACAAGAATCACGAGACTCCACAAAAGCCTCCCATGGGGTGTGAGGAAATCTCCAGTCGCCCTGAGGGTTCTGTTAAGCCTTATCGTGCCGAGTGTAAACTTTGCCGCAAAAGCACCGGTCGTAGCTTGAGGAAGTAGCAACAAAACAACCGACATCAACCAGTGGCTCAAGACGACGAAAAAAAAAACAAAGATGATGCCGTTGAATTATGCGAATCCCTCTTTCCCTGGAAATAAAAAAAAATGGTAACCCCTGGGGCGCAGTTCAATCTGATTACGCTTGTCAAACTGTCTTAAAAATATAAATATAAAAAAAAGCTTCGAAACAAAGGAATGCCGCGGACAATTCTTTTTTCTATTCTATTTCGAATATAAAAAAAAAACTATTTTCTTACCGTCATTTAAATCTTTTTAAATATCAAAAACATATTCATAAATTTATAAAAATTCTATATTTTAATTTAAAAATTGTATCGATACATTCACATTATATCATAGAACATAAGGCGATCAAACGTCCTCCATTTGAGAGGACACTCTTCCTATGAGAAATGTCCTCCTTTTTGTGAATGTCCTCTTTTTTGTGACAAAACTGAAAAAAACTTTTTCATTCGAAGCTGTCGAAGCTTTGATGACCTTGACTATACAATTCGAGAATCTGTTTGACCAATTTCTATTCTAAAATGAAATTTAATATATATATATATATATGTCATATATCAAAAATTAATATTTAATAATTAAAATATGAAATCGTATATTTTAATAATGATTTATTAAAGATCTTGAATTTTTCACTGTATAACACAATTTAAACGTTGATGAGTGGCGAATGTCGCAAAAATACCAATGTCAAAATTCCATTCCGACCTTCGATCGTGTCTGTTTGTGTTTATTTTACACGTCAATATTGTTTTTCGACATTTTTTGTCATGTTCCCGATTTATATGAATATTTTGAAAAAAAAAAGATCGCATTACCGGATCCCATACTTCGCGGCGAATTTAAAGAAACATCATAAATAATAAAAGGAACCGTGCCAAAACGTGATGGACGGACGTTTTAAAATTAAAAATTTAATATCAGTATATAATAATAATAATATTAAAATAGATAAATAAATAAATGATGAATCTAGGACGAGACTAATGGATACAAGTCAGTCGGCAAGTGGAACAAACGCGCGCTTTCATTCAAGGAATTTTGTTTGTTAATGACTAACGTGTGAAATATTTTAAATATTCATGTTATATTATTATAATAATAGATTAATATATTATATTTTTCTTAATCTATTATAAAAAAAATATTAAGAAAATTGATTATATATTTTTTTTAAATATCACTATATAGATTCATATCTAAAATTATCTTCATAATCAAGAATTGTAAACGTTAATATTATTATATTATTTTGTTTTAACAGATTATACGCTTAAAATTATTTTTTTAAATTAATAATTTATTAAAACAATTTAATATTAAAAAGTAGATGTATATTTAAATAATTTAAAATTAATAATATTTGTAACTAAAAACAATTGTTTAAAAATAGTTTTTTCTAGATTAAAAAAAAATAATTATAAATTTAGAATTATAATATATTTAAAAATTCTATTCAAATGTTAAAAGTATGATATATATAAATATTTTTCCATTAATATTTTTTTTTTTATTTTTCATATATCGATTATAACACAGTAAACGATAGATAAATATTAAATACTATTTGATTACTTCATTAATTTAAATTAAAATAATAAGTGTATACGTAATAATTTAATACAAAATTAAGATCAATTTAATAGACAATAATAATAATAATACTTAAAATTTCCATAACAATAATAATAATAATAATTCATTTTAAATTTCCAGACCATTAGGCGTGTCTTTAACTTCATCGTACAAAAAGTTTAACAAGCTGCGGTTACCACTTTGACCGATTTGAAAGCGCTGCTTCGTCCTTCCTTATTAAGGTAATTGGTTTACGTAGACCAAATTGGGTTACGATTACGTCTTATATTTTCATCGCGCACCCCCCCCCGTCCCTCTCCCACCCCCACCCCCATCCTCCAGTCGTATTTTCCGTCGCGCTTTTCCGACTTTCCGCTTAGGCGAAAAATAAAATGTCGAATCGAAAATGAATGCGATAGAAAAAGACGAGAAGAAAAGCGAAAAACAAAAAAATGAAAAAAAAAAAGAACGAAACATCGAGTCGAGATTTTTCATTTTCTCGCGTGAAATTTTCTCAACGCCAAACATTATTCAATTAGTGCGCGTTTATATTGAATGTAAATATTTTTTATTTTATTTTTTTTTTCAAATTCGTTTAAATAAATAATATGATATTTTATTAAACAAATCGAAATTTTATTATATATATATATATATATATATATATATATATATATATATATATATATATATATATAATAGTATATTTTATATTTCCCGATAAACGACCTTCTCGCTCGAATATAAACTTTATTTTTTGGAAATCGATGTCATCGTTAATTAATTACGAAGTCAATCCAAGCGTACATTGATAACGATCCGGTTTTCAGCTGAAAATAAATAATAAAAAAGAGAAATAATTAACGAAATCGAATAAACACCGAGGCGACAGACATTCTGTAAATATTTTCATTTTTTATTATCAAGAGATTTTTATTCTATAATAAAATTGATTATCACATTTTAACACTTAATTATTAATATATTAAAAAAACATTTTTTTATAAACACAAAACAAAATCTATTATCATAATATAATATAATTTTAAACATTTTCTAATTTTTATATTTAATCTCAAATTAAAATTATATGAAATAAAATACGGATTAATTCAAATTTTAGTGTTATATTATTATAATATTAAAAAAATAACGATAAAATTTTCTTTATAGTTCCACTAAAAGTATAAAAATATGATTAATTGCTTCTGAATTAGCGATTTTCAATTTGTCATATTTTATATTCAAACTTTTTTCACTTTAAAAACTTTTTTTTTATTCTTATAAACTTTTTTATCAAATCATTTTTTTTTCTTTTTGCAAATTTAATTATAATAATGATATTATGTAATACGTTTAAAAATTATTAGCGCTCTATTAAATAAATATTCTAAAAAAAAAATAATATAATATGATCCTAAATTTATATTTTTTCGAATTTATTAATATTATTATAATATTGCTGTTAGAATATATTTTTTTATTAAAAACAGAAATTTGTAATTTAAAATATTATCTATAACAATTATCAACTTTCATATATAACCAACACATACACACACACGATTTTTCTTATTAATATATATTTATATATATATATATATATATATATATATATATATATATATATATAAATATTAAATACTTAAAAAAGATGTAACTTATACTTAAAAATTAAAAAAAAATAGTAATAAAAAGCTCTCAAAACGAATTCATTGAAATTTATGAACGTGTTTGAGGGCGTTTATTTGATGTTTGCCATTTTAGGGTACATAGGGCTCTCACTAAACAGTCTTTTCCTTGGTGATTTGAGTGCGTTTGATCCGCGGCCCGAAGTCCTCGGTAATCCTCTCGCGTCAGCGTGATCCTTCTCCCTTTGTCGGATCCCTTTGTGCGGGGGAAAAGGGCATGCCGTATTTTGAACGGTTGATCCTATAAAATCTTCCGGAATGCTTACTGGAGGCTCTAACACTTTTGACTCACGATATATATATATATATATATATATATATATATATATATGTATTATACATACACTATAAGACAAAAACGCTTTGTCATGAGCGCAAAGGGAGGAGGACCAAAAAGCCTCTTCGTCCTTAGTCTTTTCGATCTCCCCTTATGACTTTCTAAGACCTTTTAAGGAGACATTTTTAATCCTGCGTTACAAATTCGTCAAATTACACGTGTAAGAAAATGCGCGCGCGTATATCCGCGTTTATCCTAGACGAGTTCATTCGAGTCACGTACGATAAAAACGATGGAGTTGAAACGACAAAAAAAAAGGAATAGACACACACACACACATATAGATATAGTATAGACTAAATAAAACGAAACAAAGCCTTGAAGACGGTAGGATGAAAAGTGGTGTAAAAAAAATTTTTCCGCATAAGCAGAAGTGCAAAATCTGTTTTTGTCTCCGATGCAAATATTTGACTGTACTCATGAACGTTATTAAATGAACGCGATTTCGACGTGCATTCTTTAATAATTCACTGAAAGATATTTCATTTCAGTTTTAATTAAAATGATACTTTATAAAAGTTATTTTTTGTTAGGGATGATAAATTTTCATTACTATTAATTATATTGTATTTTTTACGTGCATGAAATTTTTAATCATAGTAATATTAAAATTTTAAAAAATATTCAAAATATGAACAACGTAAAAGAAATTTTTTTTTTTTTTTGATAAAATTAAATCAAAAGATGCACCACGAATAAAGTAATAAAAGAGCAAAAAATATTCTTAATGAAAACGTAAATATTATATTAAAAACAATAAAATATTAGTCGATTAGATTAAATTCGGACGAAAAAAAATATTTTTTTTATTCGAATTTAATGTGTGAAAAGACGTATTTCTGCTAGTGAAATACAATAACAAAAGGATTATTTTAATAATCCTTTTAAAGAACGCAAATATACAAGATTAAATTGATTTTTAATTCAAAATTAGTATATCTGATATATTAAAAATATCTAGTTAGAAAAATCTTATGCTGAAAGCGATTTTGGAAATATTGTTTTTTTTTTAGTAAAGTTATGAACAATCAAAGAAATTAAAATGTGTGAAGCACGACGAAAAGTGAAAAATTTGCAAAAAAAAAAACACAGTGAAATAAACACATATTCAAAAAACTAGTTTTCGCTGAAAAATTAACATATCTAATTCTTAATCATATATCGTTAAATGTGTGTTGACTATAAAGGTATATATTCTAAAAAAAAATTTCTAGATCGATTTTGTTAATAGTTTTTAAAAATTTTACATGTAAAAAACGACGTTTAGTTCAATTTTCAACAAGTAAATAACCATAATTAACATTAAATTCGTTAAAAATAAAAAAAAACATATCACATTTATTTAAAATGATATATCGTCAGATGTATTTAAAATTTTGAAATTATGATATGGTATATAAAACATCAATCACAAGATTATAATGTGTAATGTTAAAATAATTATTAAAAATAATTATTTAACAAAAAAAAACGATTTAAATCGCCAAAAATATAAAATATACGTCCTCCAATATCCGACTTGATCCTACAACCCCTGTTCGGGCGCGCACGAGCAACGTGTCCGAATTTTCGGCCAATTTTCCGACGCGCTCACGCTCGTATGAGTCGCGGGGAAAAACCCTCATTTTTCCGGACGGCTTAGTCGCAATTTTCCCGGATATTTCTCTTTCGCGCAATCTGTACGCTCACAGTTGTTCGTCAAATATAATACAAACGGCTTATCTCGTCCGCAAAAAATATATATTTATATATATATATATATATATATATATATATATATATATATATATATATATATATATATATATATACATAATATATATACACGTCAGGTGAAAGAGACACCCCTTTTCCTTTCGACGAATATATCTGTCGCGGTCGCGCATTGTGTGTATGTATATTTTTTTTTCTTTCACAACATTATTTCTTCGGTCGAATCGCTTAACTATGATAAACGAACTCGACCTTTGTCCCGACAAATTTGTGAATTTATATCCCTTTAAAAGGGTCAGTGTTACGATCTTGTATACCTTATATATGCCGTATTTTCTTTACCATTGTATACGGTGACCCGAATCAATTATCTGAAATCTTAAATTAATTTATTTTAATATCACTTTTTGAATTATATATTATATATGAACTTATATTTAATTTGTTATTTATTATATAAAAAAAAATTAATATGAAATTATTATATTATATATGTGTAAAATGTCATTTTATCTTTAAATACTGAACTGATAGACGTTTACATGGCGGTTTTAATATAGTAAACCGCAACAGAGAACAGACTGTGTGTTTGTCGTCGGAAACGATGCCCGTCAAAACACGGCACAACAACAATATGCATATATTAAAATGGAGAAATTCCAAAATAGATAAACCGAACAATGCCTTTTATCGAATATAAGCGCCTTTAAAATCAATATATAATATCAGACGACGTTGTAGCTACTAATATACCAATACTTATTATGCATTTCTATATACGATCGCTTATTCTATATATATATATATATATATATATATATCATTAATTTCATTCGCGAGTCTTTCGTAGTATTTTTTTCCTATTCTTTCCATATTTTATTATAGTATTGTGCATCGATTTCTGCATATGCGGTCATAAAGTTCGTTTTATTCGCCTTTGTCTCCTTGTCCTTTTTTTTTCGTGAAAGTCCGATCTTGCCGCCGAATAAGGAAAAAGGAAAAACTTCCGACGGGCCACACAAAAGCGGATAACGATTGTGAAACGTGGTTGAGAAATGATGGAAACTTTTGCAATTGTTGCAATTGTTAGTGTGCAAACGAAAGAAACCCGGTTTAGTCAGTACGTTACGTATATATCGGAATAAACCATAAAGAACAATGGCTATAATATAATATAAAACAATGATAGAAAAAGCTGTTCGCCGAGCCAAATGCGATCTATTATTGTAATGCTTTATTAATGTTGTCTCAGTGTTCTGTTTTTTTTTTTTACATTATCTATTATGAAATTGACTCTTGAAATTGAAATAAATAATATCAATACACTTTTAAAGACAACACGAATGAAGTATTTTTAAACAAAATTGTGCTTTATGTGTATTAACTTTCGAAATATTCACTAATTCTTCATTAATAATTGCATAATTTTAGAATTATCTTTCTGATAGTAGTTTAAATAAATAAAAATTATACTCAATTAAGTTATATATCAAAAATTGATATACAAGATTGAGTCTAGATTAATAATTGAATGAAAAAGCTTTTTATAATCGATTCTGTCCGTAAGCTGTAATTGAGCGTTTCATTGATTAAAACGCATAAAAATATATGGAAATATATGTATATCTTACTTGGATGAACTTTAAAAAAAGTATATATACGTTTTTTAATCATTGTATCTGATATTCAGAAAGATTGATTACAATATCATAAAAATAGAGTGATTTTTATATACTTATCCATAGTATAAATATTATTTATAGAGTAATATTTCACATATTTTTCAGAATAAACTTTATATCCATCCATATTCATATAAAATTACAATGAACAAATCTGAAAATTTTACAAAAAATAAAAAAGTAGAAAAACTCACGTAAAGGATTTGAATAATAATAGTATAGTTGTTTGTGAAATAAAGTGCACAGAATCGACAAGATACGAGTAACAAGCCGTGGAAAACTTTTCAATATTATCGTAAAGGAAACAAATATTTTGAACATATTGTTGCTACGATAAATGTTTGAAAATTGCTACAAAATATATATTTCAACCTCAAAATGTTTTATTTATCCGGCATGACTAATAGCATACTTTAAACATACACTAATTTTCTTCTAAAATATTAAATGTATCTTATCGATCTTATTTCTCAAATATTTTATTAAAATTATATTCTTAAATTTAAATCGTTCACGTTACAAATTTTTCAGATTTTAACAAAATTTTCACGTAGAAAAGTTTATTACTTCTTACGAAATTTTCAACGCTTGAAGTAAAACATCTCAATCGTACCAACGAAGCCTTCCCTCTTCGTAATCTACCCGCAATAAATATCGGTAATTACCGGAGTCGACATTTTTGCCCGGTAAACCGGACCGTTAATCTGGAAAAACGAAAGCGGGCGAATTTTCCGGCTTTTTATTTGTTTTTCGTCAATTTCGACCGCAATATATCGCGCGTCTTCCGCCTTTCGTTTCGGTGTGAAAAAAAAATTTTTTTTTCTCTCTCCCCATTTTCTCTTTCCAAATTTTTTTTTCACCTTTTCGCTTTTCATTGTTTCTGCGAAAAAAATTTTTTTTACACCGATGAAAAACCTGAAAAAAAAAACGCATATTAACCGTCGTTCCGTCGCTTTATTTTTCACCGGCGACAAACGATTGACGTTTTGGCTTATCGTTAATTTTTCACAATTTTTCCCCGACCAAGTAATTATGAAGTATTACGGCAATTTATTCGTATCAACTGCCATGAGTAAAACATACACATGTATTCATATATATATATATATATATATATATATATATATATATATATATATATATAAGATTGTTCCAGATATATTATAATTAATATCAGTAACATTATAAAATAATAATAATAATAATATTTTTACAATTTAATAACAATTATTTATTTTGAATATTCAACATACTAAATATCTATTTTATATATGCCGAGAAGAAAAGTCTAATAGCCGCCGCGAAAAATACTCTCTTTCACTGGGAATTTTCACGGCAAAAATTTATTTTAGATTTTTTTTTCCACTAATACTAGCCTGCGCTCGTTTATCGAAATTTTGTTTATAAACACACTTCACTTTCCGATTTTAAAAGTAAACAGTGCCGGCCGTTATTTACGCTTCCGATTTTAATTTCGAACGATTTTAAAACATCTCCGAAAAACACGAATGCAACCGAAGCGTAAATATTGTCCGAAAAGCATAATACCGCACATACGCGAACAAATAAATAAAATTCGCCCATAAATCGCTCTCAAAAATCTAAATTTTATCCGTGTTTTTTTTTTCTTTCGATACGCGTGCGAAAGGGCGAATTTTCTAAAGCGCTTTTTCCGGAAATTCGCCCTTATAATCGGCAACGTGTAAAATTCGATTCGATTTACCGTGTTGTTTACCGTTATAACGATTAGAATCTCATATATTTGCGTGATTTATTAGTAAACTTTTTTATCTACATATACATCGTTCAATATTATAAATATCGTTTCTTGTCTGAACATTACATATATAATACGAAAAAAAAATATATATATAATTTAAATTAAGTCTATTTGTTATACTATAATAAAATTTCATATTAAATTTTACAGTTGTTTTCATTATATCGCATCAAAAGTGGTTCGATCAGCTATTAATTAATTTTTGGTTGAAATAATATTTCCCTTTAATAATCTTTTGTGTGTTTACCACAAATAATTCATTTACGTTAATTAATTTTAAGGGAACGAATTTTAACAAAATACATAATTTCACAACGAAAATCAACATAATAACTTTAAATAATTTCTTTTTATTCGTGTTCATTTTAATTATATAATAATAAAAAAAAATAACAGATTTGTTATGGTGATGATTTTTAATTATTTAACCATCTATTTTCACATTATGATAACAATTGTATATTATTTTAATTCACAGGTTTATTCGCTTACAATATTTATCTTTTTTTATATAAAATATCGTTTTATTCTAAAAAATATTATATAAATATAATAATAACCATTAAAACTATAATAAAATTATGGTATATTTATAAATACTACATTGTTACATCGCATTTAATATTTATTATTTTTAAAGACCGTTTTAATATATAAAAGATATAATAAAATACATGTAAATAAATATCTGATATTTCTTATTCCAATTTAATAATTTCATCATGACATAATTTCATCATGACATCAGATTAAACTTATAATCAGAAATATATATTTTGATTGTTTTTACTTCATACCATTTGTGAAATTTTGTACAGTAAATCAAGAAAAAACGGGAATGCGGCAAAACAAACTTTACTTTTTTGGTTATTTTTTTCAAATATCTATATACAATTGCAAGAGTTTCTTGTATATATATATATATATATATATATATATATATATATATAGATATTATATAAATTCGACAAAATGAACCAAAATAAAAAAAGGGAGAAAAAAAGAATACGAGAGACTTGCTAATTCAATTTTTCTGGTAGCGAAACGGTGGTAGAACAAAAAAAAAATACGAAAGAGAGAAAACGAAGAACGTAAAGAAGCGCACCAAAAAAAAAAAAATAAAAGCGATAGGCTCGAGGAAAACTCGGAAAATGCGTCGGAAAAGTTTGCCGGTTTCGATTGGCGAAATTGCGGTTTTCGACACGGCTGCGTCAGTTGCTCGGAGAATTTTAACATCAGTCATTAGTCGCCGTCGTCGCACAGTGAAAAGTGGTCGCGTAAAAAGCTCATCCCTCGCATTTTCCCCTCACCTCGAATTCGGTAAATATTTGAAGTTTATTTGCGTAGGCTTTTAGGGGGTTGGAAATTTAAGAGACAGCCGCGTCGCCTTTAAACTGCAATAAAGCGCGAGCGGAGCTTTCGCCTCGTCGAGGGTGCGAACCCATTAAAAGACGTTTTAATTGGTCGCGTGATGAATGCGATTCGAAATTCGTATAATAAAATACGAAAACATACACACATACATTGTATTATTATATAATTGGAGTACATAGGATACAAGTACGGGAAAATTTTAATGGCGGCTGCATTCGAAACGGTTATTAAGAGCGTTATTATATATAAACCATATTATCATCGTATCATATAATTCTAATGTTGTTATATATATTTAATATTTAAATTATGATTACTATTTCTACTTCAATCTTGTTAAAATTGCAACGTATAAAATTAGAGAAAAATTTTATTCAACGGTTAAAATTAAAACCAACTACTCAAATTTGTAAAAAAAAATAACTAAATAGACTATTATATTAATGATTTATTATAAAATTTACATTGAATAATTAAAGTATATATACATTATAAATCAAGCGATATTTTGTCGACTCGCTGGATAATTCTTTCGTTACTTTCGGATCATTAAATTCTTACTTTCTCAAGAAAAAAAAATGGGAAAAACTCATTTATACCCTTCCGGCTTTGAACGCCTCATATAAAGGAGAGAAGAACACATGAACAATTTCGTTTAAGAAACGAATTTCGTCAAACAAACGATACCACATTGGAACGATCGCATTTATCTCTTGCGGTGAAACAGAATGAGCAAGTTCTGAGAGAAATGGAGTTTCAACTTGATAAATAACACGAAGGAAAACCACGGGAAAAACGACGAGCCGTATAAAAATCGAACACTAAGAGGAGAGGGGGTTCTTTTTTTATTATTTTTATTATTATTTTTTATTTCATTTTGTCTTCGTCCCGTCCCCCCTCTTTACGAAAAAAATATACATAATATATATTTGTGTGCGTATAGTTGTAGGCACGTGTGCAAACATTTACGTTGGTTTTTGCACATATTTATATACCAGGTCGGAGTAAATAAATTGTTGATTTTGAAAATTAAAAATAAGGCATACAAAGGTTGGCTCGAAAAATTTGTTCATATTTTTTTCGTATATATATATATATATATATATATATATATATATGTGTGTGTGTGTGTGTGTGTATGTATTATATTCCTGTAAAATAAGTAAATTTCGTTTTTTTTTCGACCTCAATTTCATAAACGGTTTTAAATAGGTTTTCGCGTTTATTAAAAATTTTAATTTGAAAAATTATTATGAAAAATCACATTAAAAATATTTTCTAAAATGATTTTTTTATTATTAGATTCATCATTAATACTTAAACATGTAATAAGAATCATTTTATATCCAGCATTTATTTATTATACTATATCAATGATGATTTATTTTATAGAATTACAGAATTTACATTAATTTTAATGTACAATTACATTTTAAATTTAATTAAATCGATCAAAAATCATCGCTAGTACGGAAATATAACGGAGCAACAAGAACAAAATCATCCGTTCCGCCTTCTCATAGAAAAGACATAAATTTATTCGACGTTCGCGCATTCGAATGATTGATCGCGAACCATTTGTTAACTAGACCTGACGACAATTAATCGCGACGTAAAACGATCTCGTTTGCCAAACCTCGTTACGGCGAAGCGTCAAAAAAGCTCGCAAGAACGACGACGAACGTCGAAATATCTACGATCGGCATCTTTAAAATCGAAATTTTATACTAAACGTCACGACAAACATACAAACACAACGATGGACTAGATTAAGGTCTGTGATCAAAAGCTACTTTTAATATGATGAATACAAATTTTGATAATTATAATAAAATATTGTTTAAACCATATATAATTTATTATACATATATTTAATATATTTTAAACAAAATTAATACAATATAAATTCATATATTTTTGCTCTATAATTAAGTTTATTTATATACTTCGAATACATACATAAAAGAAAATCAGATTTAACAAGTAACGTTCTACAAATTTTTAGGGACATACATCACACTAACTTATAATTCCAAGAAGAAAATCTATTCTAGGATAGAACAAGTCAGAAAGCAATTCATAGGAATGAAAAAGTTTTTAGCATCGAACAATAAAAGTATGGTACTAAAAATACGTACGCTTAGATGTTCTTCTATATGGTGCTGAAACATAGATACTAGATCTTGGAATCAAAAAACGTCTAAAAGCCTTAAAGATGTGGTACTTTCGAAGAATTCTAAAAATATCTTGGACCGGCAAAGTAATAATAATAATCTTTTTGATAATGTTATAAAAAACAGAAATAATGAAAACTGTTAATATAAGAAAAATTCAATACATCTTGAGAAATGATAAATATATACTTCTCCGGATAATTTTTGTAGGAAAATATCAATAGATCTTCATCGTTGGTTCAACTGTTTGTCAACAGAACTTATTCAAATTGTTATGTTGAAGAAAAAGTCTTATAGACTTCTGATCGACTAGATTAACTGATATCAAATAATTAAAAATTAATTTATAATAACTTTTATATTAAAAAAATAAATAATAATAAGTCGATCGTGAAAATTTCACAACATTGATCCGTGAAAATCCTTCGCAACGATAACGACGCGTACATAATTCGCATAATTCATTCTTATTAAAGAACCCTCATCGACCCCAATTTTTAAGAATCACTCGCACTAAACGGTCCTTATAATAAAAATGAAAGAAAAAAAAAAGAAAAATTTATGGAAAATGCGACGGAAGAGGGTGGGGGGCAAGAAAGGTGTGAGGCGTAAAAATAATTGGGTGGAAAAAGTTTTCGAATAAGTCCGCGGGCGGTCGCGAATTGTCATAACGCCCTTTATCCCGAAAACTTAATGTTCCCTTTTTAATCATCATTCATCACGGCGGGGATGAATCCGTTTCATCAAATTCGGGAACGGCGGAAAGAGTGAAAAATAAAAAAAAGAAATGAGAAAAAAAAGAAAAAAACACTCGCCCGAAAACAAAAACGATGAAAATGATGAGAATTTCCAGCCGCCGTCCCACTTGTGAACCTTCAACTTTTCCTCGTACACTCGGCGAAATAAACGCCGAGGGTTGATTTTATCCTATTATTATTATTATTGTTATTATTCGTTTTTTTTTCTTTACTCTTTTTTTCCGAATGCCAATATATAACGGTCTACATAGCTTTTCCATTTACGAGTTTTCGCAGTCGTACGCATGATTTATAAAGGTGTGAAAATTTTTGAATTTAAAGTTTCGCGGTGAACTCGAATTATTTTTAACTCATTATAAATATTTTTACTTTATTCAAGGAGCAATATTTCTTCATTTGCTTGAAATATATTTTAGTTTCGTATTTACACACTTCAAATTTTATTAAATTTTTACATATTTATATACGATATTTTTTTTATAAAGATATAAAAATGAATTATAACGTGAACAATGCCTACAAAAACCATGATTCAATTCGTGATAATCATCGCACTCTTTGTCGATAACATTATTTATCTATATTTTTTTAAACAATTATTCCATAGTATCGCTAATGATACGATAAAAAAAAATTATATATATATATATATATATATTTCGTAGCTTATATTATATGTAAATATATAAAATGTTCACATTTTCATCGAAAAAATAACGGTTTACCATTTTAAAAATAGTACATCCATACCATTGTTGTGTATGCATTGTGTTATTTCTGAAATGCAACATTCTTTAAAGAGCAGTGTGACATCGTTATTTCCGCTTTACATTGTCCACCGTCAACTACTCGGCTCGATTTATAGATGTTTACACAACATAATATTACATATTCTATATATATATATATAAAGTCGTCGTATATTATCGAATATATACTGCAATATAATTCACAGATGGATAAACTTTTTCAGAAGTGGTTCATAAATAAATGTATAGAATTAAATATATATAGCTAGTTCTACTTTTTGTACTCAATATGAATATTAAATTTATTTATATCTGAATTTTATAAATATTTTTGTAATATATATATATATATATATAGTTTATAAGAATTTTAGAGTACTTTACATAGTAAATAAATATTGTTACATTCTATATTATGATATTAATATTGACAAATTGTATCAAGATAATATTGTTTCTGATGAGGTTTTTATTGATTTAACTCTTAAAGCTGAAGAAAAATCTGAAAATGAAGATATATTAGTCGTTTTTAGTACAAAATATATTAGAAATTAGAATTCAAAAAAAAAAAATTATAAAATCGTTATAAAAATTAATAACGAAATTTATCGTCAAAAATGAGTGAATATTTTTTTTTAATATGTAATACATATAATTTAGTCATATCAAATGTATGAAAATAATACATAATTAGTATGTATTAAAAATATAAAAATATAACTTTATTTATACGATTTTCTAAAAAATTCTATAGCGTATTTACCGCATAAAATAAAGTTTGATACATCAATATATATCATCGTTATATCATTAGTTTATCGAATTGAACAAGAATATTCAGAACAATCAAACATACTGAAAAATTTTTCAACGCTGCGCCATTTTATTGCGCTGCCATATATAAACATATAGCCTAACATTGAATATAAAACAAATAAATAAATAAATATGTAAAACACTGATAATAATAATCGATAAATAATGAACGAGTCGAAGAAAAGAAAAATCGAAGGTGTGCGGCGTTTCGCCTTTGAATACGCCAACGTCACGTTCCAAATTTACCGATGCCGATAAACATTTGTGTCATAATAATTCTCGATGAATAAACATCTAAGCGAAATGTAAGCAAACAAGAAACGCGTCTGCTTTTTTCAAAAAAAAAAAAAAAAATAGTAGTGATAATAATAATAATAATAATAAATCGAAGACCTTTTGCGAGATGAAAATAAAAAAAAAGACGATTTTCTTTTTTCAACTTCATTTTCGCTCCGGTTTTTCGTTGCGGTCGATTTTTATCTTCTTCACGTGTATAATATCGATGGCTAAGAAGAAGAGGATATTATTTTCTTTTTTTTTTTTTGGCTTCTTTTTACGACGATCGATTCGACTCTAGCAGCGTTCGTTTTATAATAATATTTATATTATTTACATTTAACGTAAAGATTTGTTGCGATTGTTACGATATACTTGTCGATTTTATACGTAACGATCTGAATATTAAATATACGTGACCGGCTCTATATCCATTTATAATAGTGATTTATATAGAAAAAAAATAGATTTATTTATAAAATAAATAAAAACCTTTGACTTTCAAAAAAAAAAATACTCATTAATTTTAATTCGTGATGTTGTAACGGTTATTTTTCGTTCATGAATAATCTTAAATCTCTCTCCGCTACAACTATCTATTGTATATCTGCCTCTCGATATTTTTTCCTCTAATTATAAACATTATTATTATCCTCATTAATCCTTTTCGAGGTCTTTCAGCATTCCTTTAGCATGTTTAATTTTGTTTTCCATTAAAATTCGTTATATTTTTAACGCGTAATAAATAGTTTTGATAATTTAATATGTAATTTACCATTTTTTTCTGTGCGTTTGAATCTAATCACTTTTCATATTTTTTTTCATCATTAATAATAATAAATATTGTAAAATTTTTATTTCTTATTTATATATAATATATTGTAACTATGGCAATATAAAAAATATTTCAAATATACTTTATATGAAATACGTTAAAATAATAGCTCTCATATATATATGTATATATTGATATAAAAATACAGAATATAAAATTTGTATATAATATTCGTACAATATTATAATATATAATAATATAGAAATTTGCGAATTTTTTTTTATATATTTATATTTCAAATAAAAAAAAAGTACTCTTTCTTGCGTTGAAAATTTCTAAATCACACGGACGCATTCCGAGCCGATCTTCCGTGGAAAACTTTCAACCGTGGCGTCTACGTGAACGCAATGCGAAAATCGCTTTTCACTTACCTCACCTACGACATAACGAATAGAAGGAGCATAGAAAGAGCATAAGCAAAAGCAGACACATGCCAGTCCTTCTTGGTCTGGCAGACTCATTGTAAGTCAAAGACACGTTTTGTGTTCCGAATTAACGTCGTTGTACACCAGACATGTATATATATAAATATATGTATATATATATATATAAGCATACACGATGTCTTTTCTCACTCTGAGTACAGAATTAGAACATTGCGATGACAACAATGGCACAACGAGTGCTCTTTATGCATGCACACCCACAGTCGAGACGACAAAAGCACAAGTCACATCCATTGCCAACACGAGCTGTGACCGCGGGCGACATTTTTCAGCCGGTTTCAGGCGAACGAGAAAAATTAGTATGTAATATAATAATAAAAATTAAATTTAAAAAAAAAAATCTAGCCGATATCGATTCGTTCTCTAGATATATTATGATAATAATATTATATCTAGAGACGCCAATTATCCGAACAAATCGTCCGGAAATGTGTCCTCGTGACGAATCATCGTTATTACGATTTTGTAAATTGGCAAATCGGCAAAATCGATTTTTCGATATATATATATATATATATATATATATATATATATATATATATATATATATATATATATATATATCTATATCTATATCGACGATTCTAGAATTCTTTTAAAGAAACTACGATTTATATTAAATACATATATATATATAATAACGATGAATATTATATTGAATCACAATCTTTAAATCGTTAATCTGATACATTTTTTTAAAATTATTCTATTCTCAACTATATAATAACTTTCAAATATTAAACATATTAAAATCTTTAATATATATAATAATTATATAATATGTAAAAATGGGAAATTTATTATAGATTACATTGTATGCTAAATGAAATTAAAATAATCAAAATTCAAGGCATCATATAAAAATATAAAAAAATTCTTTCAATAAAAAAAAAACAATTTCATAAATCAGAGATTTCCAATCTTAAGTCTGTATTCCAAATTAAAAAATATCATCGCTACCAAAATATGTTAAAATAAAAGTATTTATTACTTATTAATAAAACAGGTTGTTTTTTTTCTATCTACATTTCAATCTTTGAAATTAAAATCTTTTGCTAATTGTACAATTGATCTTTAACAATTTTTTTTTATTTTCATTAATCTCATAATTAATGTTGAATAAAAATAAATAATTTCAATATAAAAATAAATTAATCTATAAACATCTGATTTGCAATAAACAAGTAAAAAAATAACGATCAAAAGCGATGAATTCGAAAATACGGTTCAACGAATCCCGAGAAAATGGGCACAAATTAGTCGAGAGGGTTGAAGCGAAGAAAACTCGCCGCGTTTATTATTCGAAGGCTTCGCGGGTCTTTTGCGGTCCGGTACAGGTGTTGAAGTTTCTCGCCCTTGGACTCGTTCATCCATCAAAACTTTCAACCCTTAACAACACTGCTTCTTCAACCGGTGTGGGGGGGATGAAAATGCAGATGAATCGACGACGAAGGGTTGGAAGGGTGTTAACGAGCCGCGGATTAATTCCGTTCGCTGCCGTTTGTTATATTCAATTTTCCGAGTGAAAACCTATTTATAAAAGGGTTTTCACTCAGTCTTATTATTTATTCATCCCCTGCGTCCTGAATTCGCGGCAGATTGATGGTCAACGCTAATCGCTTCTCGTACATCAAAAATTTTTCATTTTCTCAATATAATACAAATCAGAACGAATCCATCTGGCAATTCATCTATATTTTCTTATTTGTCTTATCGTAAATTATAAATGTATTTATCATACAAATACACTTTTTATTAAATTTATTAATATTTAATTTTTGCACACTCGACATTTTTCACGGCGTTTTTGGTCAATTTTTTACTTCAAACTTAAAATTATTTTATATACAAATAAATATATAAAACTTTCATATTTTAACGTTTTATATATCTCTGATGCTTATTAGTTTTATATAGAATATATAACAGTTTCAATCACTATTTCAGAAATTGTATTAAAAAAATTTTTTTCGAGGTATACCGACCTATACAATCATTCTATATTTATAAGGATTAAAAATTTTAACTTTATTAATCCTTCTATAAAGATTATTAAATTTTAACCAAAAAAAATCAAAATTTTAATGGCTAAAATGCAATACGGTTTATAATTTCGCGGTTATGGATTAATTTCAGATTAATATATATATATATATATATATATATATATATATATATATATATATATATATATATATATATATTTGAAAGTATCATTTTACACTTCCTAATATTATATACCATAAAGATTGTTGAATTCGTTACCAAAAAAAATACTATTCCTAATAGTACCTCTTGAGTGCAAAGGGTTAATATAAAAATATGTCCATCAATTATAATCAAATTTCAGACAATATATATCATCATTTTTATTATAATTTATAATATTTAGTCCGCTGTTTTTAGCTTAACACCTATTCAGAGATCACTTGGCCGGTTTGATGAATAAATTATGTCGAAGCAGGAATTAATTAATTGGAAACGCAGTCCAATTAGTAATCAGGGAACGATGCGAAAAAATTAAAATTTTCCATTGAACGTGTCGCGAATACATAATTAATCTCTTCGTTTGAATACTAATAATGAAAAAAAAAAATAAAACAGAATTTTTAATATTTTTCATATCTGCCAGCAAATTATTTGTCGCTTTTATTATTCGAAATACATCACTCGTGAAAATTTTTTAATAACGGATATGGAATTTTCCATTAATGTTTTTCGTCTAATTTAGATCTTTATTACTATTCAACACTATAATTTCGCCTTCACAATTATAATTTATCGTCACTCATTTTTTTTTTAATTTCATCATAGTTTTCTAAATATTTTTTTTTTATGATTATGAAAAGCATTCTTATGTTTGAACGCTCCTTTTTTATTATATTTTTTTTCAAATATCTAATAAAATATTTTAATTAAACTTACAACAAAAAAAATTATAAATATTAAATTATGGTCAAACTGAATCAATTAAGCTTTTTTAAACGATACGTCGCACTAAATCAACATAAATGGTCGACTTATTCTTTGATGTGACGCGACATATTCGTCAAATATATTCATCGTGTGACAGCATTCACAAATAAAATAAAAATTCACCGCAATCGCCAACGTGTTATTTTTTTTTCTATTCGAGATCAAAATTTCTAGAGATGAAAAAAAACGGATGACGACATCTATTTTCGATTCGATCAAAAAGCGCGCGTCGATATACAAAGATTTTCCGCGGAACGAATAAAGCTTTTTCTTTTTCATCGCTTTTTTTGCGACTGCTCCGATAGTGTAACATCAAGACAAAAAAACCTTTCATGTCTTAACCGCGGGACAGATGGACGGTTTGGAAAAACTCATAAAGCTGATTGAATGGAAGTTATCTGTTCTTGGAATTGAAATACTAATTTATAGTTACTTGCGGTTTCAACACTATATTGTTATAATTTAACATTAAAATATAAAAAAAACTATTTTTTTACACTAAATAACTATTTTAAAAACATTTTTTAATTTAATTTATAAATTAATTAAATTATATAAAAATAATAGAATTTTAATAATATGTATATCAAATAATTTATATATAAATTCATCTATATAACATTAAATTTAACTCTTTGCAGAGATACAGTTTGGTCATAATTTAAATTAATGCAAATACTCGATACTCAGTAATGACATATTTATATTAATTTATTTGTAAAGAATTCTCATACTCTTTTTATATATAATATTATGAAGTGTGAAATGACACCCTTTTAAATAGAGATAAGATTTCTTATCTGAAATTAATCCAAATCAGGCTGCATTTTAGGCATTGAAACTTTGAATTTTTTTTGGTTTAAACTTGACAATCTTGCCAGAAGGATTACTAAAGTTAAAATTTTAAAATTTTATAAATATATGATGATAAAACGATTGCGTATATTAGTATATTTCAATATGCTATTTAAAAAAAATGAAATGGTGGTGTAAACTAATGTTTTTTTGGGTTTAGAAATTTATTAAATAAATCCATATATTCTATATAAAACCATTAAACATCATTGATATATAAAATGTTAAAATATAAAAGCTTTATATATTAATTTGTATGTACAATAATTTTAAATTAGGAAGCGAAATATTCGCCATAAACTCTACGAAACGTCTCGAGTGCAAAAGAGTCAAGAATTACTTCTGAAACTTTATGAATTTTATCTAAATATATGAAATTCATTCTTTTATACTACTTTTCAACAATTTTAAATAACCTAACCGTATATATTTATATATAATATATACTTTACATCGTAAAAGCATTATTTACTAGCAAAAGTGTCGGTCGATATAGAGCGCGCACGGCGTTTCTCAAACTGTAATTTCGACCGATGAATGAATCGGAGGCCGTCCCGCGTCACAAGGCATTATCGTCAATGGAGCTTTCGCCTTCGAAAATTATTGTGGTTAGAAGTGAGGCGAGTTGTTAAGCACTCATGCCAGATTTACTTTAGCCGCCAGTCACTCGGTAGACTAAAAGCTCTGCACACGCTCTCTTGTGCCTTCTTCATATATATTCAACGTCGTATATCGAATTTTATAAAGTAATATTAATAATAATAATTATAATAATAACAGTAATCATATCAGTCATAATAACAGTATGTGTACATTATATTTTCATAACAAACTTCGTAATCAAACTTACTTCACGTCTACTTGAACTCGCATTAATACTATTATATTTCTCTATTAATAACAAGATACAAAATATGCAATTCAACTAAATTTATATATTTTAAAAATTTTAATAATCAATTTATTCTCTTTAATACAATATATATATATATATATATATATATATATATATAGTAATAAAATTGATATTTTACCAATTTATAAATATCAATACATTCATATTAATTATCTAACTATAAATTATTTAGCATAACAAATATGTCATTTTTTTTTAATATATCGTTTAAACCTTATTATATTGATTTCATATCGGTTATTTACCTCATATAATCGCACGACATTCTTCATTAACCTTTTAAACGAGGTATATCCAATATGAACGAAATCAATTTGTAAGCTTTAACGCCAATAAAACAAAGTGTTCAACACGTATTCATAATTTTATATCATATTATATATATATATATATATATATATATATATATATATATATACATGTATATAGGTAAACATATATAGGATTATTTGAAAACATATTGAATATTTGTAGAAATGCTCTACATACAGTCGGAGTTATGAAGTGTTGAATATATTATTACGTTTCATATGGTCGTAATCGAAGTCGTAAATTTCAATTTCAACGAACGATTTATCGTTTGCATACGCGATTTAAGGCACGTTCGGTAATTATTGATATTATATGATGTCTTAATAGTATATTTTATACCTTACAATTTCGATATTTCGCTATATTCGCCGTGAAAACGAACGTTCGACACATCAAAGATTGTGAAGGTTTGACGTGTGCCAATTTTATTAGCCGTGTTATTATTACAAAGTAAACGTAAATTTTGTTGCCTTAATTAAAAATTATATAAATTCAATTTTCTTTATATATATATATATTCGATTAATGACATTTTTATGTGTAAATATATGCGAATTCTGAAATTTCGTCAATGTTTCGAATGTAAAAACTTATTTATGAAAATGTTAGCGTCGACAAAGTAATTTCATAAAATCTTCTACGCCGGTGTGTGAAAATATATGTAACATTAAATAAAAGTCCATAAATAATTCTAATACTTTTTATTATAATAGTCATAAAAAAAATCTTCAATTTAAATTATTTATAAAATAGAAATAATAATGAGATTAATTTTAGATTAAATACATACTGAATATTCTATATTTGTATAATTTATCATGTTTTAAATCAGAATTAATATTTTAAAATATTTACCATTATATTTTACATCTTCAGTAAATTTTCTATACAATATCTTAATATTACATTATATATTAACACGAAAAGAAATATAATAAAAAAATATATGAAGTACGTAAAATAATAAATTATACCAAAAAAAAAAGATATAATTTATATTTTTATTTCTTCGAATAAAAAATGCACGCTAGCAGAATTCGTTTTAATATAACATAATATTATATTTATGATAAAATATATATATATTTTTTTAGACCGAAAATATGTACTTTGGCATCCCGACATCGCACTTATGGCAAAAGGGTACAATAAATTATATTGAACGACTAGATGATGACGTTTTTCTTACCGTGTCTCATAGTTGATATGACACATGAGATAAATCGCTTAACATTACCTTTAACGTTACACATATTATACGATCCGCTTTTCCGCGATGTTTTCGCGCGTTTTTCCGCACAATCTTACCCTTTATATTTACTAACACTTAATTTTTCCGCTGTATTTTGACACGCGACTAAAAAAACAACAATTTTCCGCCTATCAAATACATTATTTCAATTTACATATATATATATATATATATATATATATATATATATATATATATATATATAGTATAATCCGGATATTTGTTCCATCTAATACATTCCACGTGTTCATCTATGTGTGACTATTTTTATCGTATTCTTTAAAAATAGTTTTTCTTCCACAACGGTTCGACGAGAATAGCTCATCCTCATTACAAGCAGCAAATGAATTACCGTGTTATATTTTTAATCGTACAATATTTTTATACTATATTTCCGTGAACGTTTTATAAAAATATTCTTACGCACCGTCTTTCTTTCTTCTATTTGTTTTTATTATTTAAAATATTTTTCAATTCTATATTGCTATATTGACAATTATATAATATGATAATTAATTAACAATGACGTCGCATATTGTTTCAATATAACGCCGTGTCATCCCCTTGCACGCTGTTTCGAATTAATAATTAATAGCGCATCGAATAGTTAGCACAGACCACTAACTAGTTAATACTTTCAACTCATCAATCACGCGTTACACGTACGCAAACAGACAAACGGGTGAAAACGCGTGTCTGTATATATAATAAGCTCGCTTATATTTTCGCGGAAAATTCACTTTTGCCAGTAGTGCATTTTCCGATTGTTTGTTTGCGCTTTCGAGCAGAAGTTGTTTGTTTCGAACGAAATATAAATATTTTTTTAGGACGCGTACGTAGATTTTCCTTTTTCACTTCTTTCGCGAATACATAAAATTTTATACGTATTATATTTTGTAATATCAAAATATACATTTTTTTTTCGGCGAAAGTACGATTTTATATATCTGTTTACGTTTACATAAACAAATATATAATACTTTTTTTTTTCTTATTTTGTTGTCACGGTAACATTTTCAATTCACTATCGGCGAATGTGAATTCATTTCAATCTCGTCTATCAACTCTTACTATTTAAAATACCAGCATATAAATCTCACTATGTGACGTGTGTGTATGTATAAAATTAGTGATATATACCAGATTTTTATTCAGTTTCACACAATATAATTAAAAATTTTATACGCTAACACGAATATTAATAGTAATTGACCAATTTAAACGGTGATATTTTTAAATTTATTTACTATAATAAATTTGAAATCAAACGTGCGAATTATTTATATTATTATACTGATAAAATAAATACTTCAAATTTTTATATAATTATCTGAATATCATTCATTCATTATGAACTTTAATATTTCACATCAAGTCAAATATTATAAATAAATTTTTGATTGTTTACATTATTTTAATCAAATATATGATATAACTTTATATTAAATAAAAATAATAACGTAAAACTTAAAAAAATATATCTAAAATATGATATATAGTTTTAAATAAAATCTATTATATAAAATAAATATAAACAATATTATTTTACATTATACTTGTGCTCAAAATATGTAAATATGTATATATATGTTTTCTGATTACCTGAAAAAGTATAAAAATCTTCTATAAAAACAAAAAGAAAGTAAACGAAATAAAAAAAGGGTGCAAATGATACGCAGAGAAGAGAGAAGTTAAAAAAAAGAAAGGATAAAAAAGAAAGAAAAGCGAAATGAATAAATAAACAAAAGAAGGAAGTAAAACGTCGTTGTTTCGAGTTGGATCCGAATGGAAAATTCGACTCATTAAAATTTTCTTGAGATATTTTCATCGGCACGCCAGTGACGACGACGGTACAAATGATAAAAGTGTCACGGGCGAAGGAATTTTCATTTTAATAATAAATACTAATAATTGTCAGCGAAGGGAATCCGCACTCGGGGAAAACTCGGAATTTTCCTCATCCTTCCTCCTCTTCCTCCTCCTCCTTTTCTCCGTTTCCCACTTTCTGTCTGCCTTTTTTTTTGTTCTTACTTCGAATTCTTGTTTTCCAACTCTCTTTTCGCCCTTTGCCAATTGGAAAACTCTCAAGCTAGAAACGTATGTTAAGGTAAAATGTTGCAAAAACAAATCAAAATTAATTAAATATATATTACTTTAATAATTATTTCGAATATACGAATAAATATATCAGATGTATAAAAATATTCATATAAAAAATATGACACAATAAAATTTAAAAAAAAACAATAATTCAAACGAAAACACAAAATTTCAAAATCCAACATTTGTTAGTTAAATATAACTGAACGTTGTAATAAACCATTCGTTCTGCGGTTAAATATAAACCAGGAACCTGAACTTCGAAATAAAATGGTTGACCTTCTAGTTTTTGATTTACTTCAATTTTTGATTCTCGAATAAACGTGTGCCCTACGCTTTTTTTTTTCTAACATATTAAATTTATTATTATTATATCGGAAACGTCGCCAAAATGAAAAATTATATGTTGTTTTTCTCATTTGAATTTTTTTTGTTGATAAATGTACATATTTTAGACGCCCACTGCATTAATAATATGATGAAGATTTCTTATAGCTTTTCAGTTTATTTAAAAACCTTATTATGCCGTATTTATTTTTATTGCTGTATAAACAATAATTTTACATCAAATACAGTAGGGTCAATATTTTTTTTATGATCGACTATTATTTTTTTAATACTATTCAAAATATTTTTAATATAAACACTATTATATATAATATATTAATTACATATTACGAAGAAATCATTATAATAATATTTTGTAATATCATTCTAGCATTTGAAGTTCAAAATAAAACACAATAATTAGTTCTAAACAGACGCTTCTAGCAAAAATTAAATATTTTCCAACATTTTCTTTTTTTATTAATATTTCTTTTAATATATTTATGAATTTCAATAAAATTTGTTGCATTTTATGACCAATATGACTCAAAATATAGTCTAATCGACTAATTAAATTATTTTTCTTCGTCGAGTGTCTTCCACAAATAGAAAAGAAAATCCGACGTTAGGAAAGAGTAGAGAGAGAGAAAAAAAAAGCAAAAACCCAAAGAATCACCAAACAATCGAACGCGAGACTATGAAGAGGAAAAATAAAAAAGAAAAGACGAAAAGCTCATCACACACACGAGATGCGGCTCGAGTAATAATAGAAACAACAGACGTGCGTTGTGTGCGAGTTTTCCCGTCGAAACATACAAACACAATAAGCTTTAATATTCTATAGCACACACACACACATATATATATATATATATATATATATATAATGTTATATATATATGTATATATTTAACACACACACACTGACACGTTGAAAAACAGGCAAATGCGGGACACTTTTTTGGCAGAGATCGTCGTCCCTGGACCAGTCTGCCGGGACGATCGCACCAAGACGATCGCTGAGAGATGATCTTCTCAGGGTTGACCCTCAGACCTCAGGTCTGAGAAAATTTTCCACTTGGGAAAAAATAAAATAGGAAATATATAAGCAAATACATACGTACACACACACACATACAAGCACATTCGTCGTACGATAGAGGAAAGATACGCACGCGTTTTCCGACTGCTGCCCCTCGTAAAAGAGAAAAAAAAAACCGGAAAAAAGAGGAAAAGTGAGTGAGTGTTCTGAGTGTTGTAGTTAAAGTGGGTGAATCAACCTGTTGTGCTTCGGTTATTTTAACCTTACGTTTTTGACGGTGAGTACTTAACTTTCAGTATAAACGTAAATACACACACACTCACATACACACACATATTTTCGATTTACCGTAATTGTGAATATCCGGTCAACTTGAAAATCGTTAAGATTTATGAGCACATCGATTATAATACATATTACATATATAGATATTGATAATAAAAGAAAATTACTATTAATCTTCCGTATATAATATATTATATTAAGTCTTTTCTTGTAATTTATTGATATTTCGACATTCGTTAAAGGACTCTTTTCGTTATATCAAATTCGTTAAATAGAAATTCTACTACTACAATATATTGATTTATGATGACATTATAAATCAAAAAGGAAATTTATTCTTTTTTTCTTCTAAATAATAATTAGTTTATTAATCAGATTATTACAATATTAAACAAGATCTATAATGAAAAAAAATATTTTTTTATAAAAAATAAAATTTTGATATTATAAATATAAAATATTAATATTTATTTTAATATAATTAGCTTTCGTGAATTGGTCATAGATAACGTTGTGAAAATCAATTATTATATAAAAAAATGAATCTTTTACATAATGACTAATATTTAAGAAAAAAAAAGACGTTTAATATTAAAATTTAATTTATAAAACGCGCAATTATTTCGCATTCTTTCGCAAATAGAAATACATTAAATAGCGATTAAGTTAACGATAGCGAACGAGCCGCATCGTATAAATAATATAATTGTACAATTACTTCTTAATTATCTCGGTCGTTATTAATATCCGAAATGCGGTCCGCGAATGCGAAATAAAATAATAATAATTATTATTATAATAATGGCGAAGATGCAAAACAAAAAAAAAATGACCAACCGCCACATTTTCGCAAGATCGTCAATTTTTTTTTTTATCGAACATTTCACGAGTCGATTTATAAATTATACATTGAAATTAATTTTCAACGTATCTGTTCATCGTCAAGAAATATACATCAGACATTGTTCAAAATCGTTTACGTTCGCCAAAAGCGTCATATATATATTATAATATATTATAATATAAACTGAATCGTATTGAATGAATAAATTGCGTAAAATTATCTTATAACGTGATCATGATCGTTATCCAACCGATACTAAACTTTTTCCAAAAAAAAAAATTTATTAATATAAAAAAGGAACAATTAAATCAATATTAATAATGCTGAGAATCATTAGACAAAGTCGACATTCAAAAAAAAAAAAAGACACGTATAAAATTATATTAGTGCATTTAAAACTATATAGACTTTTATGAAAATAAATATTTAACCCTCTAGATTCGCATTTCAATACAAACTTTACATCGAACTACTCTCAGTTAAACGCGAAACATGAGATAATGTTGTGTACTCTTTGAGAGGGTTAACTTTCATATCAGACACCCTTAGTTTATAAAATAAACTTCGACGTCGCACTGCATCAAGCACAATAATAGCAATTTCAACTTAATATAAACACAAAATATGTATATATATATATATATATATATATATATATATATATACATAATAGGATGTATTTGCTTAAGTTTAAAATTCATTTAAATCTAATGAAAGATAGTATTCGCTCGAATATAAGTCGCTATTTGTGTTTAAATATTAAACAATACAATTTCATACATAATATATTAAATTAAAGTCGTATATTACAGTAAAATCGTATCATTATATTTTAGTATTCATTTTAAAATTGCTATTAATAAATAATGTGAGTTTTATAACTATTGCTACACAACATATATTATATATATATATATATATATATATATATATATATATATATATATATATATATATATATATATATATATATATATATATATATATATATATATAACTTATTACAAAACGTCACATTTTGTATAAAGCCTTAGAATAACGCAAGTTAAAGAAATAAGTTTCATATTACATAAATGTATAAAAGAATGACGCGTTATAAAGTTTCAATAACTTCGGTCGGTTTCTATTGAAGCCTTAATATTACATTCTTTTAATTAAATATGAAATTTATATATTAATAAATAAAGTATGAAATATTTTCTTATTTGTTTTATATATTTTGTTAATAGAATACAAAGCAAATTAGACAATTATGTTTTCAATTTATTCGTATTAAATATATAATATTATTTAATTGTTATATATTTAGTTCATTTTTAATCGATTTTTATATGTGTATATTGTATGAAAATAATGACATTTATTTGATATTAGGGTGCAAATATATATATATATATATATATATAAATCGTATGAATCAATCACAACAAATTATAGTTCATACATCAAAATGACACCGTCAACATTTGAGAATCGTTCAGAACACTCATTCGGATAATCCCCGTCGACAATTTGAGAAGCTTCGACACGCGATACGTTGATTTGCTTAGGCGTTAAAACAACGAGTCTATAGCACACGAGCGAAACGCAAATCAATTCGCACGATTTTGACGCATAATTATCGTCAAACATTTTAAGCACAAAAGACACGCACACACACACACACACACACACATAATATTGAACATGTTTCAATTAATTTATCCTGTCGGATAATCGAAACGCTGTCGTTATTTGTCGCAACGGTTTAAAACGAAATTATAGCCAAACATCGTGAATCAAATCGATTTCGGACCGACGTAATAGCGGTATAATAATTGAAAAGCGCGCGTAAACTCGTTAACGTCGTCGGTTCAAAATCGAATGATGAAAAATAATGAATTTAACGATGTATAGTATGCGTGTTGAAATAATATTAGAGCTGAGTGCATATTCTAATTCGTTATTTGTATACGTATCCGAGTGTTAAATTTTGATAAATTTGTCATATAATTTCATATTTGACATCGTCGACGAACGCTAAAAATTCTTTGAACATATAAAATCATAATGATTTCAATACAATCTCTATTTTATTTGATTCATATTTTATGTGGAAAAAAAATACTTCGCATATGAATCAGATATTTTGGCTGAAAAACATTAAAGATGTTTTTTCATTAAAAATTTATTCTTGATATTTTCTACGATTTTAACTTCATTATAAACATGTGGTTAAATTCGAAAAAAGAAATTTTATCCAATAATATTATAATAATAATAATTAACTGAAATCTACAAAAAAGTTTTTAAAAAATCAAAAAAAAAAAATATATATATATACAATATTTGCATATATAACATAACACAGATTTTATCATAAACGATGAACAAAAATACAATTTAAAAACGTATTAAGAAAGTTTGAACAACAAAATTTAATTTAATTTATGAACAAAAAGTTCTACAGCCAAATGTTAAAAAAAGTAAAAAAGTTAATTATGATTCAATTATGTCTGAAAATAAATAAATTGATCATTATTTCAGTCTTATTTTTTCAAATTTTTATTATGAACATTTCTAAAAATCTTTCAAAAAACATATTAATCTATGTTTATTAAAGAAACAATCGCGTTCAACATAATTTTTGCCCGAAAACGAGTCGATGCGATAAATTGCGACAATTTCAAGTTACAAAAAAATGAACTGCGATAATAATAAAAATAATAAATAATAACCACCCCTATCGAAAACTACCCCTGCATTGCTAGAATATATAAACGAGAACGTTTCGCTATATGAAAATTGCTAAACGTGCCGGTCAAACGATTGTAGTCATGATATTTCGTGCATTTTCGACGCATATTTCTAAAACTATATATTCTTTTTACGACGCCATTTGCTCGATATTAAATAATATAATCGGTTCTCGCATTTCACGTTCAATATTATTATTATTTTACATTATTGCTCCGACTTCGCGGTTCGGTGATCTCAATGAAAACTTGCTTGCATACTCGTTTTATACGTATAAGTTTCGTTTATAATATATTATCACTATATAAAATGGAACAGACGTGATAAAATCGGCGGAAAATTGCATTATTTTATAATAATAGTTTTGCTTATATATTGATCATTTAATATGATTCGTAATTTATTAAATAATATACAATTTTTTTATTTTTACTTTATAAATACATCTGAAAAGTTCTATGAAATTGTATAATATTATATTTTATATAAAGATCATTTTTCATATTATAAATATCAAATTAAATAAATAAAAAGCGTGATATCAACCAAATGAAAAGTCAAAATATTTAGGCTTTTAAACTTGATCGTAAAAACACTGACTTCAAAAAAAAAATTGTTCCCTTCATAAAACGACAAAAGGACGCACTTACACTTCAAAGGCGGCAAATTTCCACGTTTGTATGAAAATATATACATTTCATATATAGAATACTAAAAAAAAAATCGCACTACACAAGAACATAAAAGACCGTACTTGTTGGCTCAAAAGGCCACATGCGACCTTAAAATCCCATCCTCAACTTTATATATATATATATATATATATATATATATATATATATATATATCAGTTTAAAATAGTATAAATATTCAGTTTGGTTTTCAATATATTACACATATTTTTCCTGAAAATTCATCAGTTTTATTCAACATGAAATTAAAAATAATATCATAATTATATATAATTTCATATTTTTTAATAATAAAAAAGAATAGATTATATTTTCGAAAATAAAGGTTGAAGTTGTATTTCATAAAAGATATATTTTACAAATACTATTATGTATATAGAAAATCAATTATTCCATAAAAATATTTTATAAATTAAATTACAAGTTAAAAATATTTAAGCAAATCAAAATAAAATAATTTTAATCTTGATTGTGTATATATATATTATAATATAATTATTTAAATTATTTTGAATTATAAATTGAATCGATTCGCGACGAATAATTATAATATTTAAGCACGCGTATAATAGAGCTTTTAGTTGTTCAAATTAGTCATGTTCCGCGATAAAGTTAGTTACATTACTTACGTGAATAGTTGAACATCACGTTTACGTAATAATGCTTTTATGTACGCATTGTTATTAAGCTGCATGCATATATACCGAAAATATTTTCATCTAGGGAACAGTTTACTTGCAACTATTAGGAAAAAGTTGACTAAAAAGTACAGCGACTGATTTTATCATTGAAAATAATAATAATATATATATATTTATATTATGTAAACGGATATTTTATATGATAATCGAATTTAAATAATGAATCTTATATCGATTTAAGCGTCAGTTGGATACGTAATTTTCATTGAATGTAAGATACTCAAGGAAATCCTCATCTCATCGAATAGATACGATCGCACAATGCGGTTCAAATTTATGGTTCCTTTGAGCTTGGATAGACTAAATCATTTCGAACAGACGCAGAACCTGGAAAATGGAAACCAGATATAAACGTCCGATATCTCGATTTACGATCGTCATCATCCGCCGTCTTCTGATCCATCCTGTATATAATAACCATAATAATTATCGCGATCGTTCAAAATCTCAGCTCGTCTATGATTCGTTCTACAAACGTTAAATATCGTTTAAACACGCGAAACACGCATCAATTCTTTTGTGATCGCAAATCGCAATCTATATCTACTTTTCTTTTATATATATATATATACATATACATTTAACCCTCTTTTTTTCGTTATTATCTTGTGCCTTTTTCCATTCACGGACCGCTTCTTCCGGTACCAATTTTCTTCTTCGGCATTGTGTTCGGTCGAAGAAAAAGGTCATATATTAGCCGCGGTCCGTGAGCTTTCGTTTGGAAAAAGGTTTTCGGTTACTAATTCGACGGTCCTTAATTAACGTGAATAGTCGAACGGGGAAATAGTGGAGATTTTCCATTCACCCTTACCGCTTGTGTAATCTTGCCGTTTCGGTGAAAATCAAAGGAGTATGGAATTTTCGTTTCGGATTCTCCCTTTTAATTTTATCTGTTTTCGATTGATTTGTGACGACTGGTTATACGAAATACTCGATGTTTTATTCCACAAATAGATCTTTGCTACTGTATAATTTAACAAAATTTATATAATCAATAATATAAATATAATATATATATATAGTCCATTAATTAACATTGAATCAATATTATTATAATTATACATATTTTTATTGCAGATATATACTAAAAAATATTTCATATTTTTTATGTATTAATATTTAAAACGAAAGAAATTATTCAGGAATATTTTTATAATACTAGCATCGTTTAAAATATAATAAAAAGCCTTTGAATTGCTTTATATTTTTTTTTTTTGCTGAATATTTTGTCGATTTTCCTTCTGAAATTACAAATAAGCCTAGACAAAAGTAATTTTACAACGCCGTCTTACCGTCGTAGCTCTCAAGTATAAACATGTAGATAAAAAAAACAAGTGTGAATGGAGCAGGAGATTTTCAGAGATTTTTTTTAAATATAATAATAATAATAATAATAATAATGAAAGGAAAAAAATGTGAAAATCCCGAGGGAAATTTCATTTTAATAACGCAACCGCCGCGCCGAATGGAAGAGCGAGAGGAAATCGAGAAGCGCGTAACAGAGATGAAAATGTGAAAATTTTCATCTAGTCGACGCGTTTTCGGATAATTGATGAAAACTCGTGTGTAGTCACTGAAAAATCGCTCTTATTATATATATATATATATATATATATATATATATATATATATATATACATATATGTATGAAAAGAACGTGTAAATGTTGAAAATATATAGAAAAAAAGTCAACTAATATACGCTGTCGTTTTTTTTATATTAAATCGTTCGTTATTATTCATATTATATGTGTTTTTTTTTTCAAAATAATTTTATCTATTATGCTTATTGTAAAAAAAAAAGTGACGTCACGTGTTACGTTTTCGAGATGACGTCACAATATGTATAGAATTTGCAACGCATTTATAAAAATTTTCATGCGCAATGCGCTTTCATCGAAGAAAAATAGCTGAAATTCCTAAATGTGTAAATATCAAAAGATGAAATTGTAATTTCTATGATTTATTCCTATTTTATATGGAAAATTTATATTAACATTTCAAAAGTAAACATAATATATATATATATATATATATATATATATATATATATATAATATTAATTCAATTTTTTGGCAAACATAGGACATTGAAATATAACGTTCTCGTATAATTTTAAATTCAACGAAACACAGTGTAAATATTTCTTTAACATTATAAATGAAAATATAATATGTCGTGTTCTGTTTTTTTTTTTACAAATGCCTTGGGCTAAAATGAAGGACTACTCATTTTTCAGACCAATTAATTAAGTCATACTCGAAAAAATCTTTTTTTTTGTTAGTTTATTGAAAGAGAATACATTTTTGATATTTAAGGAGATTTAATTTGTAATTATATGTATTTAATTATATATCTATTTTCGAAATTTTCATGAGATATTTTTCATATTTAGATTAAATAATCATATAGAAAGTCATTTTAATGCGATGAAAGACATAAAAACGATTGTGATTTAGTTGAAAGAATATTTACATAATCCATCTATCGACACCGACAACTTGTCACTAATATTAAAGCTTTTATGAGACATTGGACATCAGCCACAGTTGAAAATAAGACGTATAATGTCATTAATACTTGTCATATATTATCAGTCTCACTACTTTATGAATAAACCGTATATTATTTCAAAAAATAAATATAGCTTGGACACATTTTCATCCAATTGTTATATTTTATTTCAATATATGCGCATATAAAATATATCACATATCAAATCATATCGATCGACTTTTTTTTATTATATCAATTCAAAAAAAAAAAATAACAGTCGTATCGAAAGGATTACGATTAAACGATTCCTTATACGGCTACGCGACCCCCATTTTGAGAACCGCCCGGCAATATACAAGAAAAGCCTATTATTTCGACGGTTCAGTACGCGAAATTTGATTATAAATCGAGCTCGTAACATTTTTGCGATAGTCGTAAAAAAAAATATCCGACGTTGAAAAAAAAAAGAAAGTCTTTCTCCTACGGCATAAAAGAGCCGCAACGCAAGAAACAAAGCGCCGCAATAAAAGAAATGTGAGCAAAAATTGAAAAATAACTTTTATATAATGCGCCAACCATACCCTATATTTTTTATATGTGCATGCGTATGTGCGTATTAAACGGGATTGGTTGAGCTTTTTTTTGTTTTTCTTTTTTTCATCAGAACATGTTATACATCTTTGTAAACATTAACTTTTTTTCTATATTATATATTAGTGTTTTACATACGATATATCCTCTACTTTCGCATAATCAAATTCGTTATTGTAGATAAAAAGTTAAATAAAATGATATTTACTTTAATGACGATTAATTTTCAATCATTTTTTTTTCATTTTTTTTTTAAATATACATCTTTGAATATAAATTGAATTTTATTCGTAATTTAATTTTAATAAACTAAATATATAATAAAAACATGTGTATTTCTAATAATCTAACACGCGCTGTAGATACGTGTGCGAATTTGCACACAGTTCTTCTTGACATATACAATAATATTTTATATATAATTTCACATCACGATGACTTTAATTAATTATCAAATATCAATATTAAAATATTTTACTTAAGCATTAAGCATATTTGTAAAGCTTAATTTCATTATTACATACGTAAAATGCTAACTTTTACATAAAATATTAAAAAAAAATCAATATCACGGATGAGAGATTATAAAAGTCTATTCGTTGTTATCATATACGTAAAAAAATAATTTGATGTAAAATATTCATAACATATTTAATATTTATCATGAAATAACATTACATAAACTACAATACATTTTTATATATTTATTTTTTTTTTCATATACATTACACTAAAAAAATATTATAAAAGGTATAACAATAAACATATATTATCATCAAAAAAAAAATATTATAAGTTAAATCATTTTAACACATTTAACCATAGCGTTACAACAGATAATAAGCGTTGAACACAGAATATAAATATATTTATTTATTTTTTTTACATTTATATATATATATATATATATATATATATATATATATATATATATCATCCCTTCACCACCGGTGTAGGCTCACCCTTACTCTGATAATTTGTTTATACGCTCACTTACTTTTTACGCCACATTAACTTGCCTGGCTCTTTTCTCCATCGCTTTTTATTATGACCCCGTATATTATGAACGACGTATATAACGCATTTATATATATATATATATATATATATATATATATATATATATTATATATATATATACATGAAAACATAACGATGTTCGTTTATTATGATGCATTTTATTTAATGCGCTTCGTGTATTTTCACTCGCTTTCGTTCCGCACTCGCGTTTTTCATCTATTTTTCCGCATTTTCTTCATTCGCCGCCGCTCGGCCCTTTTTTTTTTTTTTTAACGCGATTCTAGCCCGTTTTTCACGGAAGCAATGTGCCGTGTAAATCACGACGGTTCAATTGTGTGAATTATTATTGCGTACAAATCTTTGGATAGAAGGCATTCGAAGATTTTTTTTCAAATCGGTCCAAGGTATATTTAAATCTAAACTAAATCGATACAGTCGAATAAAATTATATATTATAATGTTTTTGTCCGATTTATATAACGATTATAATAAGACAAACGGGAATCGTAATATTTTTGTATATATATTTTGTTTCTATTCAAAATATTTCATTTCGATCGAAAGCTCTGAAAAAAAAACTGAAAAATGAAACCGGGAATCGCATTTAAAAATCGGGATTGTTTTGATTTTTTTCCCGTTTTACCTTTTTGTTTATTTGTTCAAAATACAAAATGTTCCCCCAATTGACTGACGTTTCGATTGACGTTTTTATAAACTGATCTACATTGACTTTTTGCGATTTCACAAAAGCAGACGATTGTTCAAATAATAGAAACGTTTTCGAAATGCATTTTAATATAAAACAAATCGTTTAGATTTTTCACTTTTAAAAATAAATAAAATCTCTCATCTATATCGTAAAATAATCGCTGAATAAATATTTATTCACAAAAAATATATATTTTATTTAATATTAATCAAAAGTAACATATAATTTATTTATAAAAATTTGATTTATATTATCTAATATATAAGCATTCGTACGGATACACTAATTAAAATTTATGTACGAAAGTTGAGTACTGACCGTATATGCATAAGTAAGAAAAAAAGTCTATATGACGTTGAATGATGAACGTGCTTTATGTAAGGTTCGCGCTTTTCGTCTTATTACGATAAATAAAGCTCGTTGAGTTAATTTTGAGAAATTTCACCCCTACTATATCAATATTAGTCTGAAAAATATTACCATCATTTGTGCAACCCTCGTTGTTCGCACAGTTTCGTAACTCGTTTTAATTTTGCTGAAGGAAAAAAAAATTGTATATATTCTGTATGTCAAAGTGTAAAAAGTAAAAGAAAATATAAAATAATCTAATCAATTATAAAATCATGATATTTTATGATCGTAATAAATATTTTATATATTGCCTATAATATATTGTATATGTTTAATAAAAAAAAATATTTAATATTGATCGTGCTCAGTGAAATGGGATATTAAATGCGGGTTATCAATCATTACACGGTGTCGACTATGAAAAAAGCTCTAGAAATTTTTCGTCTAAAAAAAAATAGCTTATATTATTATTTCTTTTTTAATAATATCATAAATCTTTATTTTTATGACTGATTTTAAAAATTAGACTGTCTCGTTACATCTAAATTTCTAAATAAAAAAAAAAGCTTTCGTGGTATTTTTCGATATTTGCCTAATCTTAAATATCATATTTATAGTTAAAATCATAATCTTGATCTATTTTTGAACAGGTGTTAAACTCTTGTGACATATTTGAAAATTTGTCTTTTTTTTACTTTATGATTTTTTTTTAATACAATTTATTGTTTTATATATTTTTCGGTCTTATGAAACTACTTAATATTTTTAATATTACATAAATATTTTGTATAGTATTGAATAATGAATATTTTTTATATGAATTTTTTTTTAATTTAAATAAAAGATTTGTTATATCACATCCATATATGAAATTATTAAATTTTAAATTGAATTATTTATTTCGATATATTACTATAGGACGTAACATCGCTTCGATATCATCCTGTATACAGTCAAAACGCCCCTTATTCATTTATACGATGTATAAATTTACAGTTAAAACGTTTGTTTTAACGATGCGGCGTAACGGTGAAAACCCACTTGGCACAAAGACGAATTATTAGTTTAACGACTTTCCCGCCGAATGAAC